>JAUPTC010000011.1:2850114-2989075 GCA_030762895.1 Sophora flavescens | reverse complement strand
CCTAATTCAGACCCTAAACCCTAATTTTGACCCTAAACCATAATTTTGATCCTAAATCCAAAATTTGACCGGAACCCAATTTTAACCAAAACCCTAAATTTAACCGGAACCCTAAATTTGACCCAAAATCTATTTCACCCAAAGGCCTAATTTTGACCCAATACTAATTTCAATCCAAAGGCCTAATTAAGACCCAAAACCACTATTTTACCCAAAACCTAATTCAAACCTAGCCCACTAATTTTTGAGTGAAACCTAATTTGGATCCAAATCACAATTACCCCAAACCTACCTAACCACTAATTTTGACCAAACCTATTTTAACCCAAAATCCCTATTTGAACCTACCACAATTTGTCTAAACCAAATTTCGAACCCAGCCTAAATTTAAACCTAAAACTTTTTTTACTCGGCTTTAATTCAAACCTAAACCCTAATTTTGACCCTAAACTAATTTTGTCCCAGACTCAGGGAATTTTAACTTGAAAACCTAATTTTAAACAAACACTAATTTTGACCCAAAACCTAATTCGGCCTAAAACCATAATTTAGACCTAAAACCCTAATTCAGCTAGTTTAACCACCAATTTGGACCTAAACCTAATTTTGGACCAAAACCCTAATTTTTGAAACCTAATTCTAACATGAACCTATTTTTGACCCACAAACCCTAATTTTAACACAAATCCCTAATTTTGACCAAACCTAATTTTGACCCAAATTATTCCAAAATACAATTTAGACCCCAAAAACCTAATTTTGGACTAAACCTAAATTTGACCCAAACCTAAATTTGGACCAAACCCTAATTTTACATTCCCAAAACCCTAATTTTGAACCAAAACCTATTTATTAAAACCTAATTTCAACCCAAACATTTAACCCTATTTGACCCCAAACCCTAATTTTTGACCCAAAACCCTAATTCAAACCTAAACCTAATTTTGACCCTAAAACCTAATTTAACCAACTAATTTGAGAAACCCTAATTTTGCTGTCACTAATTTTGGCCAAAAACATTTCAAATTTGAAACCAACCTAAATTCTAACCTACAATACTAGAGTTTGACCGAAAGCCTAATTTGGACCTAAAATAGTATTTGACCAAACCCTAATTTTAAACCAAAACCCTAATTTTCACCAAACCCTAGTTTTGACCCTAAACCTAAATTTATCCGGAACCTAATTTAGACATTAAAACCTAATTTTAAACCAAATCGTAATTCTAACTATTTTTATTGTAAACCTATTTTTAACTCAAAACAATGATACCTAATTTTGAGTAAATCCATAATTTTGACCTAAAACCTAATTTTGAAACCTAATTAACCTAATTTGACCCCAAAACCTAATTTTGACCTAATCCTAATTTTGACCCAAATCCTAATTTTAAACCCAAAACCCTAATTATTTGAAACCCCTAATTTTACCAAACCCTAAATTTGACAAACCATAATTTAAACCTCACCTAATTTTGACCCAAAATTCTAACCCTATTTTAACACAAAACCCAAATTTAAACCCTAAACCCAAATTTTGACCCAAACCTAATTTTAACCAGAACCTAAATTTGACCCAAAACCTAATTTTCACCCAAAGCTAATTTTGACCCATAACCTAATTCCAATAAACCTAAATTTTCCAAAACCACAATTTTGACCAAACCCTAATTTGACCTAATTAAATTTGACCCAAAACCTAATTTTGACCCTAAACCTAATTTTGACCCAAACCTAATTTACCCCTACCCTATTTTGATCCAAACCTAATTTTGACCCAAAACCTAATTTTAAACCCTAATTCAAACCCTAAACCCTAATTTGACCCAAACCCTAAATTTAACTCGAAACCTAATTTTAACCCAAAACCTAATTTTAAACCAAATCCCTAATTTTATTTTGAATAAACCTATTTTTAACTCAAAACCTAAACCCTAATTTTGACCATAAACCCTTATTTTGGCCCAAGCCTAAATTTGGACAAAAAACCCTAATTTTGACCCAAAACCCTAATTTAACCCAAAAAACTAATTTTGACCCAAAATCCTATTTTTAACCCAAAACCTAATTCAAACCCTAAACCCTAATTTTGACCCTAAACCTAATTTTGATCCTAAACCTAATTTTGACCCAAAACCTAATTTTAACCCAAACCCTAAATTTGACCCTAAACCTAAATTTGACCCATAACCCAAATTTCACCCAAGGCCTAATTTTGACCCAAAATACTAATTTCAAATCCAATTCAAAGCCTAATTAAGACCAAAAACCTATTTTTACCCAAAACCTAATTCAAACCCTAAACCCTAAATTTGACCTAAACCCTAATACCTAATTTGGACCCAAAACCTAATTCTAACCTATTTTTGTCCAAAAACCTTTTTAAGTCAAACCTATTTTTAACCCAAAACCCTAATTCAAACCCTACACCCCAATTTTGATCCTAAGCCCTAATTTTGACCCAAAACCCTATTTTTAACTCAAAACCCTAAACCCAAATTTTGACCGTAAACCATAAATTTAACCCAGAACCCTAATTTAGACACGAAACCCTAATTTTAAACCAAATCCCTAATTCTAACCCTATTTTTGACCATAAAGCCTATTTTTAACTCAAAACACTAAACCCTAATTTTGACCATAAACCCTAATTTTGACCGAAAGCCCTAATTTTGAATGAAAACCCTAATTCTGTCCCAAAACCCTATTTTTAACCCAAAACCCTAATTAAGACCAAAAACCCTATTTTTAACGAAAAACCCTAATTCAAACCGTAAATCCTAAATTTGACCCAAAACCCAAATTTTAACCCAAAACCCTAAATTTAACCCAGAACCCTAAATTTGACCCAAAACCCTAATTTCACCCAAAGGCCTAATTTTGACCCAAAATACTAATTTCAATCCAAAGGCCTAATTAAGACCCAAAACCCTATTTTTTACCCAAAACCCTAATTCAAACCCTAAACCCTAATTTTGACGCAAAACCCTAATTTGGACCCAAAATCAAAATTTTGACCCAAAACCCTAATTATTACGCAAAGCCCTAATTTTGACCCAAAACCCTAATTCAAACCCTATACCACAATTTTGATCCTAAGCCCTAATTTTGACCCAAAACCCAAATTCTGACCCTAATTTAAACCCAAAACCCTTTTTTTACTCAACCTTAATTCAAACCCTAAACCCTAATTTTGACCCAAAACCCTAATTCTGACCCAAACCCGAAATTTTGACCCAAAACCCTAATTATAAACCAAAGCACTGATTTTGACCCAAAACCCTAATTCTGACCCAAAACCCTAATTTTAACGCAAAACCGTAATTCAAACCGTAAACCCTAATTTTGACCTTAAACCCTAATTTTGATCCTAAACCCTATTTTTTCTCAAAACCCTAATTCAAACCCTGAGCCCTAATTTTGACCCAAAACCCTAATTTTAACCCAAAACCCTAATTCTGACCCAAAACCCTAATTTTGACCCAGAACCCTAATTCTGAGTCAAAACCCTAATTTAGACCCAAAGCCCTAATTTTGAACCAAAACCCTAATTCAAAACCTAAATCCTAACTCGAACCCTATGTTTGACCCAAACCCCTAATTCAAACCCTAAACCCTAAATTTGACACAGAACCCTAATTCTAACACTAATTTAGACACAAAACCCTAATTCTAACCCTATTTTTGTCCAAAAAACCTTTTTTAACTCAAAACCTTGACCCAAAACCCTAATTCTAACCCTAATTTATTCCCAAAACCCTAATTCGGACCCTATTTTAGTCCCAAAACCCTATTTTTAACTCAAAACCCTAATTCAAACCCTAAACCCAAATTTTGACACTCAACCCTAAATTTAACCCAGAACCCTAATTTAGACACGAAACCCTAATTTTAAACCAAATCCCTAATTCTAACCCTATTTTTTACCATAAACCCTATTTTTAACTCAAAACCCTAAACCCTAATTTTGACCATAAACCCTTATTTTGACCCAAAGCCCTAATTTTGACAGAAAACCCTAATTCTGTCCCAAAACCCTATTTTTAACCCAAAACCCTAATTTAGACCCAAAATCGTATTTTTAACCCAAAACCCTAATTCAAACCCTAAACCCTAATTTTGACCCTAAACCCTAATTTTGAAATTTTAACCCAAAACCCTAAATTTAACCCAGAACCCTAAATTTGACCCAAAACCCTAATTTCACCCAAAGGCCTAATTTTGACCCAAAATACTAATTTCAATGCAAAGGCCTAATTAAGACACAAAACCCTATTTTTTACCCAAAACCCTAATTCAAACCCTAAACCCTAATTTTGACGCAAAACCCTAATTTGGACCCAAAATTAAAATTTTGACCCAAAACCCTAATTATTACCCAAAGCCCTAATTTTGACCCAAAACCCTATTTTTAACCCAAAACCCTAATTCAAACCCTATACCCCAATTTTGATCCTAAGCCCTAATTTTGACCCAAAACCCTATTTTTAACTCAAAACCCTAATTCAAACCCTAAACCCAAATTTTGACCCTAAACCCTAAATTTATCCCAGAACCCTAATTTAGACACGAAACCCTAATTTTAAACCAAATCCCTAATTCTAACCCTATTTTTTATTGTAAACCCTATTTTTAACTCAAAACCCTAAACCCTAATTTTGACCATAAACCCTTATTTTGACCCAAAGCCCTAATTTTGACAGAAAACCCTAATTCTGTCCCAAAACCCTATTTTTAACCCAAAACCCTAATTTAGACCCAAAATCCTATTTTTAACCCAAAACCCTAATTCAAACCCTAAACCCTAATTTTGACCCTAAACCCTAATTTTGATCCTAAACCCTAAATTTGACCTAGAACCCAAATTTTAACCCAAAACCCTAAATTTAACCCAGAACCCTAAATTTGTCCCAAAACCCTAATTTCACCCAAAGGCCTAATTTTGACCCACAATACTAATTTCAATCCAAAGGCCTAATTAAGACCCAAAACCCTATTTTTTACCCAAAACCCTAATTCAAACCCTAATTTTGACGCAAAACCCTAATTTGGACCCAAAATCAAAATTTTGACCCAAAACCCTAATTATTATGCAAAGCCCTAATTTTGACCCAAAACACTAATTCAAACCCTATACCACAATTTTGATCCTAAGCCCTAATTTTGACCCCAAACCCAAATTCTGACCCTAATTTAAACCCAAAACCCTTTTTTTACTCAACTTTAATCAAACCCTAAACCCTAATTTTGACCCAAAACCCTAATTTTGACCCAAACCCGAAATTTTGACCCAAAACCCTAATTATAAACCAAAGCACTAATTTTGACCCAAAACCCTAATTATGACCCAAAACCCTATTTTTAACGCAAAACCCTAATTCAAATCGTAAACCCTAATTTTGACCCTAAACCCTAATTTTGATCCTAAACCCTATTTTTACTCAAAACCCTAATTCAAACCCTTAACCCTAATTTTGACCCAAAACCCTAATTTTAACCCAAATCCCTAATTCTGACCCAAAACCCTAGTTTTGACCCGAACCTAATTTTGAGTCAAAACCTAATTTAGACCCAAAGCCTAATTTTGAACCACAACCCGAATTCAAAACCTAAATCATAACTCGAACCCTATTTTTGACCCAAAACCCTAATTCAAACCCTAAACCCTAAATTTGACCCAGAACCCTAATTCTAACACTAATTTAGACCCAAAACCCTAATTCTAACCCTATTTTTGTCCAAAAAACCTTTTTTAAGTCAAACCCTTGACCCAAAACCCTAATTCTAACCCTAATTTATTCCCAAAACCCTAATTCGAACCCTATTTTAGTCCCAAAACCCAATTTTTAACTCAAAACACTAATTCAAACCCGAAACCCAAATTTTGACACTAAACCCTAAATTTAACCCAGAACCCTAATTTAGACACGAAACCCTAATTTTAAACCAAATCCCTAATTCTAACCCTATTTTTGACCATAAAGCCTATTTTTAACTCAAAACACTAAACCCTAATTTTGACCATAAACCCTAATTTTGACCGAAAGCCCTAATTTTGAATGAAAACCCTAATTCTGTCCCAAAACCCTAATTAAGACCAAAAACCCTATTTTTAACGAAAAACCCTAATTCAAACCGTAAATCCTAAATTTGACCCAAAACCCAAATTTTAACCCAAAACCCTAAATTTAACCCAGAACCCTAAATTTGACCCAAAACCCTAATTTCACCCAAAGGCCTAATTTTGACCCAAAATACTAATTTCAATCCAAAGGCGTAATTAAGACCCAAAACCCTATTTTTTACCCAAAACCCTAATTCAAACCCTAAACCCTAATTTTGACGCAAAAACCTAATTTGGACCCAAAATCAAATTTTTGACCCAAAACCTAATTATTACGTAAAGCCTAATTTTGACCCAAAACCTAATTCAAACCCTATACCAAATTTTGATCCTAAGCCCTAATTTTGACCCAAACCCCAAATTCTTACCCTAATTTAAACCTAAAACCCTTTTTTTACTCAACCTTAATTCAAACCCTAAACCCTAATTTTGACCGAAAACCTAATTCGACCAAACCAAAATTTGACCCAAAACCTAATTATAAACCAAAGCACTAATTTTGACCCAAAACCTAATTCCCAAAACCTAATTTTAACCAAAACCCTAATTCAAACCGTAAACCCTAATTTTGACCTTAAACCTAATTTTGATCCTAAACCTATTTTTCTCAAAACCTAATTCAAACCCGAGCCTAATTTTGACCCAAAACCTAATTTTAACCCAAAACCCTAATTCCCAAAACCTAATTTTGACCCAAACCCTAATTGAGTCAAAACCTAATTTGACCCAAAGCCTAATTTTGAACCAAAACCTAATTCAAAACCTAAATCCTAACTCGACCCTATTTTGACCCAACCCTAATTCAAACCCTAAACCCTAAATTTGACCTGGAACCCTAATTCTAACACTAATTTAGACCCAAAACCCTAATTCTAACCCTATTTTTGTCCAAAAACCTTTTTAACTCAAAACCTACCAAACCCTAATTCTAACCTAATTTATTCCCAAAACCCTAATTCGACCTATTTTAGTCCCAAAACCCTATTTTTAACTCAAAACCTAATTCAAACCCTAAACCCAAATTTTGACACTCGACCCTAAATTTAACCCGAACCTAATTTAGACCCAAACCCTAATTTTAAACCAAATCCCTAATTCTAACCCTATTTTTACCATAAACCTATTTTTAACTCAAAACCCTAAACCTAATTTTGACCATAAACCCTAATTTTGACCCAAACCTAATTTTAAAAACCTAATTTCCCAAAACCCTATTTTAACCCAAAACCCTAATTTAGACCCAAAATCGTATTTTTAACCCAAAACCTAATTCAAACCCTAAACCTAATTTTGACCTAAACCTAAAAAAAATAACCCAAAACCCTAAATTTAACCAAACCCTAATTTGACCCAAAACCTAATTTCACCCAAGCCTAATTTTGACCCAAAATACTAATTTCAATGCAAGGCCTAATTAAGACCCAAAACCTATTTTTACCCAAAACCTAATTCAAACCCTAAACCCTAATTTTGACCTAAAACCTAATTTGGACCCAAAAAAATTTTGACCAAAACCTAATTATTACCCAAAGCCTAATTTTGACCTAAACCTATTTTAACCCAAAACCCTAATTGCAACCCTCCACCCCAATTTTGATCCTAAGCCTTAATTTTGACCCAAAACCCTATTTTTAACTCCAAACCCTAAACCCAAATTTTGACCGTAAACCATAAATTTAACCCCGAAACCTAATTTAGACACGAAACCTAATTTTAAACCAAATCCTAATTCTAACCCTATTTTTGACCAAAACCCTATTTTTAACTCAAAACCCTAAACCTAATTTTGACCATTAACCCTAATTTTGACCCAAGCCCTAATTTTGACCAAAACCCTAATTTTGTCCCAAAACCCTATTTTTAACCCAAAACCTAATTTAGACCAAAAATCCTATTTTTAACCCAAAACCCTAATTCAAACCGTAAACCCTAATTTTGACCCTAAACCCTAATTTTGATCCTAAACCTTAAATTTGTCCTAGAACCCAAATTTTAACCCAAAACCCTAAATTTGACCCAGAACCCTAATTTCACCCAAAGGCCTAATTTTGACCCAAAATACTAATTTCAATCCAAAGGCATAATTAAGACCCAAAACCCTATTTTTTACCCAAAACCATAATTCAAACCGTAAACACTAATTTTGACCCAAAACCCTAATTTGGACCCAAAACCGAAATTTTTTCCCAAAACCCTAATTATTACGCAAAGCCCTAATTTTGACCCAAAACCCTAATTCAAACCCAAAACCCCAATTTTGATCCTAAGCCCTAATTTTGACCCAAAACCCAAATCCTGACCCTAATTTAAACCCAAAACCCTTTTTTTACTCAACCTTAATTCAAACCCTAAACCCTAATTTTGACCCAAAACCCTAATTCTGACCCAACCCCGAAATTTTGACCCAAAACCCTAATTATAAACCAAAGCACTAATTTTGACCCAAAACCCTAATTCTGACCCAAAACCCTATTTTTAACGCAAAACCCTAATTCAAACCGTAAACCCTAATTTGGACCCTAAACCCTAATTTTGGTCCTAAACCCTATTTTTTACTCAAAACCCTAATTCAAACCCTGAACCCTAATTTTGACCCAAAACCTAATTTTAACCCAAATCCTAATTTGACCCAAAACCTAATTTTGACCTGACCTAATTTTGAGTCAAAACCTAATTTAGACCCAAAGCCTAATTTTGAACCAAAACCTAATTCAAAACCTAAATCTAAAACCCTATTTTTGACCCAAAACCTAATTCAAACCCTAAACCATAAATTTGTCACTAAACCTAATTCTAACACTAATTTAGACCCAAAACCTAATTCTAACCCTATTTTTGTCCAAAAACCTTTTAACTCAAACCCTTGACCCAAAACCTAATTCTAACCCTAATTTATTCCCAAAACCCTAATTTGATATTTGGTCCCAAAACCCTATTTTTAACTCAAAACACTAATTCAAACCCTAAACCCAAATTTTGACCCTAAACCTAAATTTAACCCAAACCCTAATTTAGACACGAAACCTAATTTTAAACCAAATCCTAATTCTAACCCTATTTTTGACCATAAACCTATTTTCAAAACACTAAACCTAATTTTGACCATAAACCCTAATTTTGACCAAAGCCCTAATTTTGAATGAAAACCCTAATTCGTCCCAAAACCCTATTTTTAACCCAAAACCCTAATTTAGACCAAAATCCTATTTTTAACCCAAAACCTAATTCAAACCTAAACCTAATGCTAAAATACTAAATTTGACCCAAAACCCAAATTTTAACCCAAAACCTAAATTTAACCAACCTAAATTTGACCCAAAACCTAATTTCACCCAAAGGCCTAATTTTGACCCAAAATACTAATTTCAATCAAGGCCTAATTAAGACCCAAAACCCTATTTTTACCCAAAACCTAATTCAAACCCTAAACCCTAATTTTGACCTAAAAACCTAATTTGGACCCAAAATCAAATTTTTGACCCAAAACCCTAATTATTACGCAAACCTAATTTTGACCCAAAACCTAATTTTAACCCAATACCCTAATTTTGATCCTATACCCTAATTTTGACCCTAAACCCTAATTTGACCCTAATTTAAACCTAAAACCCTTTTTTTACTCGACCTAATCAACCCTAAACCCTAATTTTGACCCAAAACCCTAATTCGACCCAAAACCAATTTTGACCCAAAACCTAATTATAAACCAAAGCACTAATTTTGACCCAAAACCTAATTCGACCCAAAACCCTAATTTTAGCAAAAACCCTAATTCAAACCGTAAACCCTAATTTTGACCTTAAACCTAATTTTGATCCTAAACCCTATTTTTCTCAAAACCCTAATTCAAACCAAACCTAATTTTGACCCAAAACCTAATTTTAACCCAAATCCTAATTCGACCCAAAACCCTAATTTTGACCCAGACCCTAATTAAGTCAAAACCTAATTTAGACCCAAAGCCTAATTTTGAACCAAAACCTAATTCAAAACCTAAATCCTAACTCGAACCCTATTTTTGACCCAAACCCTAATTCAAACCCTAAACCTAAATTTGACCCGGAACCTAATTCTAACACTAATTTAGACCCAAAACCTAATTCTAACCTATTTTTGTCCAAAAAACCTTTTTAACTCAAAACCTTGACCCAAAACCCTAATTCTAACCTAATTTATTCCCAAAACCTAATTCGGACCTATTTTGGTCCCAAAACCTATTTTTAACTCAAAACCTAATTCAAACCCTAAACCCAAATTTTGACCCTCAACCTAAATTTAACCCAAACCCTAATTTAGACACGAAACCTAATTTTAAACCAAATCCTAATTCTAACCCTATTTTTACCATAAACCTATTTTTAACTCAAAACCTAAACCTAATTTTGACCATAAACCCTAATTTTGACCCAAGCCTAATTTTGACCTAATTCTCCCAAAACCCTATTTTTAACCCAAAACCTAATTTAGACCCAAAATCCTATTTTTAACCCAAAACCTAATTCAAACCTAAACCCTAATTTTGACCTAAACCTAATTTTGATAAATTTTAACCCAAAACCCTAAATTTAACCCGAACCTAAATTTGACCCAAAACCTAATTTCACCCAAAGGCCTAATTTTGACCCAAAATACTAATTTCAATCAAAGGCCTAATTAAGACCCAAAACCCTATTTTTACCCAAAACCTAATTCAAACCCTAAACCTAATTTTGACGCAAAACCTAATTTGGACCCAAAATCAAAATTTTGACCAAAACCTAATTATTACCAAAGCCTAATTTTGACCCAAAACCTATTTTTAACCCAAAACCTAATTCAAACCCAATACCCCAATTTTGATCCTAAGCCTAATTTTGACCCAAAACCAATTAATTAACCAAACCAAAACCCCTAAACCCATTTGACAAACCTAATTAACGACCTAATTTAAAAACTAATTTTGACCAAACCCTAATTTTGACCCAAAACCTAATTTTTGCCAAAACCCTAATTTTGACAAACCTAATTTTGACCCTAAACCCTAATTTTGACCCAAAACCCTAATTTTGACCTAAACCTAATTTGACCTAAACCCTAATTTTTCAAACCCTAATTGACCAAACCACCTAATTTTTGACCAAAACCTAATTTTGACCCAAAACCTAATTTTAACCCAAAACCCTAATTTTGACCAAAACCTAATTTTGACCCAAAACCCTAATTTCAAACCTAATTTTGACCCAAACCCTAATTTCCAAAACCTAATTACCAAACCATTCTTTTTGCCCAAACCAAACCTAAACCAATTTTGACCCAAAATAATTAAACCTAATTTTGACCAAAACCCTAATTCAACCTATCCAAAACCTTTTTTACTCAAAACCTGACCTAAACCTAATCAAACCTAATTTTGACCCAAAACCTAATTTTACCCAAAACCTAATTTGACCCAAAACCCTAATTTTAACTCAAAACCTAATTGCCTAAACCTAATTTTGACCAAAACCTAATGACCCAAAACCTAATTTGCCAAACCCTAATTTGACCTAATGCCAAAACCTAATTTTACCAAACCTAATTCCTATTTCCCTAATTTACCAACCCTAAACCAATTTTTCAAACCCTAATTTTGACCCAAAACCTAATTTTGACCTAACCCTAATTTTTCCCAAAACCTAATTTTACCAAACCTAATTTAACCCAAAACCCTAATTTTGACCCAAAACCTAATTCAATAAACCTAATTTTGACCCAAAACTATTTTACAAAAAACCTTTGACCAAACCTAATTTTGACCAAAGCCTAATTTTGACCAAAACCCTAATTTTGACCCAAAACCCTATTTTACCAAAAACCTAATTAAACCAACCTAATTTTGACCCAAAACCTAATTTTGATCCTAAACCTAATTTTGACTCAAAACCTAATTCAACCCAAAACCTAATTTTGACCAAAACCTAATTTTAACCCAACCTAATTTGACCCAAAACCTAATTTTGACCCACCCTAATTTGAGTCAAAACCTAATTTGACCCAAAGCCCTAATTTTGAACCAAAACCTAATTCAAACCTAAATCCTAACTGAACCTATTTTTGACCCAAAACCTAATTCAAACCCTAAACCCTAAATTTGACCCAGACTAATTCTAACCTAATTTAGACCCAAAACCTAATTCTAACCTATTTTTGTCCAAAAACCTTTTTAACTCAAAACCTTGACCCAAAACCTAATTTAACCTAATTTATCCCAAAACCTAATTGACCTATTTTGGTCCCAAAACCCAATTTTTAACTCAAAACACTAATTCAGACCTAAACCCAAATTTTGACCCTAAACCCTAAATTTAACCCTAACCCTAATTTAGACACGAAAACCTAATTTTAAACCAAATCCCTAATTCTAACCCTATTTTTCACCATAAAGCCTATTTTTAACTCAAAACACTAAACACTAATTTTTACCATAAACCATAATTTTGACCAAAGCCTAATTTTGAGAAAAACCCTAATTAGTCCCAAAACCTATTAACCCAAAACCTAATTTAGACCCAAAATCCTATTTTTAACCCAAAACCCTAATTCAAACCTAAACCTAATTGACCTAAACCTAATTTGATCCTAAACCCTATATTTGACCCAAAACCCAAATTTTAACCCAAAACCCTAAATTTAACCCAAACCTAAATTTGACCCAAAACCTATTTTCACCAAATTGCCTATTTTTGACCCAAAATACTAATTTCAATCCAAAGGCCTAATTAAGACCCAAAACCCTATTTTTACCCAAAACCTAATTCAAACCTAAACCTATTTTTGACCAAAACCTAATTTGGACCCAAAATCAAAATTTTGACCCAAAACCTAATTATTAAACCTAATTTTGACCCAAAACACCAAACCTAATTCAAACCCTATACCACAATTTTGATCCTAAGCCTAATTTTGACCCAAAACCCAAATTCGACCTAATTTAAACCCAAAACCCTTTTTTTACTCAACCTTAATTCAAACCCTAAACCCTAATTTTGACCAACCAAACCCAAAATGACCAAAACCTAATTATAAACCAAACACTAATTTTGACCCAAAACCTAATTGACCCAAAACCCTATTTTAACCAAAACCCTAATTCAAACCTAAACCTAATTTTGACCCTAAACCTAATTTTGATCCTAAACCCTATTTTTACTCAAAACCTAATTCAAACCCTGAACCCTAATTTTGACCCAAAACCTAATTTTAACCCAAATCCTAATTTGCCAAAACCTAATTTTGACCCGACCCTAATCAAGTCAAAACCTAATTTAGACCCAAAGCCTAATTTTGAACCAAAACCTAATTCAAAACCTAAATCTAACTCAAACCCTATTTTTGACCCAAAACCTAATTCAAACCCTAAACCCTAAATTTGACCAGAACCTAATTCTAACCTAATTTAGACCCAAAACCTAATTCTAACCTATTTTTGTCCAAAAACCTTTTAACTCAAAACCTTGACCCAAAACCTAATTCTAACCTAATTTATTCCCAAAACCTAATTCGGACCTATTTTAGTCCCAAAAACCCTATTTTTAACTCAAAACCTAATTCAAACCCTAAACCCAAATTTTGACCTAAACCTAAATTTAACCCAAACCTAATTTAGACACGAAACCCTAATTTTAAACCAAATCCCTAATTCTAACCCTATTTTTACCATAAAGCCTATTTTTAACTCAAAACCTAAACCTAATTTTGACCTAAACCTAATTTTGACCAACCCTAATTTTGACAACCTAATTATCCCAAAACCCTATTTTTAACCCAAAACCTAATTTAGACCCAAAATCTATTTTTAACCCAAAACCCTAATTCAAACCCTAAACCTAATTTTGACCTAAACCTAATTTTGATCCTAAACCCTAAATTTGACCGAACCCAAATTTTAACCCAAAACCTAAATTTAACCCGGACCCTAAATTTGACCCAAAACCTAATTTCACCCAAAGGCCTAATTTTGACCCAAATACTAATTTCAATCCAAAGGCCTAATTAAGACCCAAAACCCTATTTTTACCCAAAACCTAATTCAAACCCTAAACCCTAATTTTGACCTAAAACCTAATTTGGACCCAAAATCAAATTTTGACCCAAACCTAATTATTCAAACCTAATTTTGACCCAAAACCTATTTCCCACCTAATTCAAACCTATACCCAATTTTGATCCTAAGCCCTAATTTTGACCCAAAACCCAAATTCACCTAATTTAAACCCAAAACCCTTTCTCATAATTCAAACCCTAAACCCTAATTTTACCAACCTAATTTGACCCAAAACCTAATTATAAACCAAAGCACTAATTTTGACCCAAACCCTAATTGACCCAAAACCTATTTTTAGCATGAAACCCTAATTCAAACCGTAAACCCTAATTTTGACCTAAACCTAATTTTGATCCTAAACCCTATTTTTACTCAAAACCTAATTCAAACCCTGGACCTAATTTTGACCAAAACCTAATTTTAACCAAATCCTAATTCGACCCAAAACCTAATTTTGACCTGACCCTAATTAAGTCAAAACCTAATTTAGACCCAAAGCCTAATTTTGAACCAAAACCCTAATTCAAAACCTAAATCTACTCAACCTTGACCCAAAACCTAATTCAAACCCTAAACCCTAAATTTGACCAGAACCTAATTCTAACCTAATTTAGACCCAAAACCCTAATTCTAACCTATTTTTGTCCAAAAACCTTTAACTCAAAACCTTGACCCAAAACCTAATTTAACCTAATTTATTCCCAAAACCTAATTCGGACCTATTTTAGTCCCAAAACCCTATTTTTAACTCAAAACACTAATTCAAACCCTAAACCCAAATTTTGACCTAAACCTAAATTTATCCCAACCCTAATTTAGACAGAAACCCTAATTTTAAACCAAATCCTAATTCTAACCTATTTTTCCATAAAGCCTATTTTAACTCAAAACCTAAACCTAATTTTGACCATAAACCTAATTTTGACCAAGCCTAATTTTGAAAAACCTAATTTCCCAAAACCTAAACCCAAAACCTAATTTAGACCAAAATCCTATTTTTAACCCAAAACCTAATTCAAACCCTAAACCTAATTTTGACCTAAACCTAATTGATCCTAAACCCTAAATTTGACCCAGAACCCAAATTTTAACCCAAAACCTAAATTTAACCGACCCAAAACCTAATTTCACCCAAAGGCCTAATTTTGACCCAATACTAATTTCAATCCAAAGGCCTAATTAAGACCCAAAACCTATTTTTACCCAAAACCTAATTCAAACCCTAAACCTAATTTTGACCAAAACCTAATTTGGACCCAAAATCAAAATTTTGACCCAAAACCCTAATTATTACCAAAGCCTAATTTTGACCCAAAACCTATTTTAACCCAAAACCCTAATTCAAACCCTATACCACAATTTTGATCCTAAGCCTAATTTTGACCCAAAACCCAAATTCTACCCTAATTTAACCCAAAACCCTTTTACTCAACCTTAATTCAAACCCTAAACCTAATTTTGACCCAAAACCTAATTGACCAAACCCAAATTTTGACCAAAACCTAATTATAAACCAAAGCACTAATTTTGACCCAAAACCCTAATTTAACCCAAAACCCTATTTTAACAAAACCTAATTCAAAAGCTAAACCCTAATTTTGACCTAAACCTAATTTTGATCCTAAACCCTATTTTTACTCAAAACCTAATTCAAACCTCAACCTAATTTTGACCCAAAACCTAATTTTAACCCAAATCCTAATTAGCCCAAAACCCTAATTTTGACCCACCCTAATTGAGTCAAAACCTAATTTGACCCAAACCCTAATTTTGAACCAAAACCTAATTCAAAACCTAAATCCTAACTCGAACCCTATTTTTGACCCAAAACCTAATTCAAACCCTAAACCTAAATTTGACCCGAACCCTAATTCTAACCTAATTTAGACCCAAAACCTAATTCTAACCCTATTTTGTCCAAAAACCTTTTTAACTCAAAACCTTGACCCAAAACCCTAATTCTAACCTAATTTATTCCCAAAACCTAATTAGGACCTATTTTTGTCCCAAAACCCTATTTTTAACTCAAAACACTAATTCAAACCCTAAACCCAAATTTTGACCCTAAACCTAAATTTATCCCAAACCTAATTTAGACACGAAACCTAATTTTAAACCAAATCCTAATTCTAACCCTATTTTTGACCATAAAGCCTATTTTTAACTCAAAACACTAAACCCTAATTTTGACCATAAACCTAATTTTGACCCAAACCTAATTTTGACATAAAACCTAATTATGTCCCAAAACCCTATTTTTAACCCAAAACCCTAATTTAGACCCAAAATCTATTTTTAACCCAAAACCCTAATTAAAAACCTAATTTGACCTAAACCTAATTTTGATCCTAAACCTAAATTTGACCCAGCCCAAATTTTAACCCAAAACCCTAAATTTAACCAGAACCCTAAATTTGACCAAAACCTAATTTCACCCAAAGCCTAATTTTGACCCAATACTAATCATCCCTAATTAAGACCCAAAACCCTATTTTTACCCAAAACCTAATTCAAACCCTAAACCTAATTTTGACCCAAAACCTAATTTGGACCCAAAATCAAACCAAACCTAATTTTGACCAAAACCTATTTTTAACCCAAAACCTAATTCAAACCCCACAATTTTGATCCTAAGCCTAATTTTGACCCCAAACAATTTAAACCCAAAACCCTTTTTTACTCAACCTTAATTCAAACCCTAAACCTAATTTTGACCCAAAACCTAATTCGAACCCAAATTTTGACCCAAAACCTAATTATAAACCAAAGCACTAATTTTGACCCAAAACCTAATTTGACCCAAAACCCTATTTTTAACATAAAACCTAATTCAAACTAAACCCTAATTTTGACCCTAAACCTAATTTTGATCCTAAACCTATTTTTACTCAAACCTAATTCAACCCACCTAACCCCTTTTCCCCTAGCACCTAATTAAACCTATGCCCTAATTTTGAACCAAAACCCTAATTCAAACCTAAATCTACTCAAACCCTATTTTTGACCCACCTAATTCAAACCCTAAACCCTAAATTTGACCCTAATTTAACCTAATTTGGACCCAAACCTAATTCTAACCCTATTTTTGTCCAAAAACCTTTTAACTCAAACCTTGACCAACCTAATTCTAACCCTAATTTTTCCCAAACCTAATTCGGACCTATTTTGTCCCAAACCCTATTTTTAACTCAAACCTAATTCAAACCCTAAACCCAAATTTTGACCCTAAACCTAAATTTTCCCAAACCTAATTTGCACGAAACCCTAATTTTAAACCAAATCCCTAATTCTAACCTATTTTTGACCATAAAACCCTATTTTTAACTCAAAACCTAAACCTAATTTTGACCATAAACCTAATTTTGACCAAACCTAATTTTGCACCTAATTAAAACTTCCCAAAACCCTAATTTGACCCAAAATCCTATTTTTAACCCAAAACCTAATTCAAACCCTAAACCTAATTTTGACCTAAACCTAATTTTGATCTAAACCTAATTTGACCCAAACCCAAATTTTAACCCAAAACCTAAATTTAACCCACCTAAATTTGACCCAAAACCTAATTTCACCCAAAGGCCTAATTTTGACCCAATACTAATTTCAATCCAAAGGCCTAATTAGACCCAAAACCTATTTTTACCCAAACCTAATTCAAACCCTAAACCCTAATTTTGACCTAAAACCTAATTTTGACCCAAAATCAAAATTTTGACCCAAACCTAATTTTACCCTAATTTTGACCAAAACCCTATTTTTACCCAAAACCTAATTCAGACCCTATACCCTAATTTTGATCCTAAACCTAATTTTGACCCAAACCTAATTTCAACCTAATTTTAACCCAAAACCCTTTTTCTAAACCTAATTTCCAAACCTCAAAACTATTCCTAAACCTAATTTACCAAACCTAATTTTGACCCAAAACCTATTTTACCCAAAACCAACTATACCAAACCTAATTTTGACCCAAAACCCTATTTTCCAAACCCTAATTTACCAACCCTAAAACCTAATTTTACCTAAACCTAATTTTGACCCAAACCTAATTTTGACCCAAAACCTATTTTGACCCAAAACCTAATTTTAACCCAAAACCTATTTTACCAAACCTAATTTACCTAAACCCTATTTTGACCCAAAACCTAATTAAACCTAATTCTAAACCTATTTGACCCAAAACCTAATTTGACCTAAACCTAATTACCAAACCAATTTTGACCCAAAACCTAATTTAACCCAAACCTAATTTACCAAACCCTAATTTTGACCCAAACCCTAATTTACTAAACCTAATTTTGACCCAAAACCCTAATTAACAACCTAATTTTGCCCCTAATTTTACCCAAACCTATGCAACCTAATTTTCCCCTAATTTTACCAACCTAATTTCCAACCCTAATTTTGACAAACCCTAATTTTGACCCAAAACCTAATTTTACCAAACTATTTTGACCCAAACCTAATTTTTAACCTAATTTGCCTAAACCTATTTTGACCAAACCTAATTCCAAAACCTAATTTCCAAACCCTAATTTCCCAACCTAATTTTGCAACCTAATTTTGCCCAAACCTATTTACTAATTTACCCAACCTAATCAAACCTAATAAACTAATTTTCCAAAACCTAATTTTGACCCAAACCTATTTTTAACCCAAAACCTAATTTAACCAAAACCTAATTTGACAAACCTAATTTTGACCCTAAACCTAATTTTACCTAAACCCTAATTTTACCCAAAACCTAATTTTGACCAAACCTAATTTTGACCCAAACCTAATTTAACCAAAACCTAATTTTCCCAAAACCTAATTTTGACCCAAACCTAATTTCCCAAAACCCTAATTTGACCCAAAACCCTAATTTTACCAAAACCCTAATTTCCTAAACCTAATTTTGCCAAACCTAATTTTACATTAAACTAAACATGCCAAACCTAATTTGACCCAAACTAATTTAACCTAATTTCAAAACCTAATCTAACCTATTTTGTCCAAAAACCTTTAACTCAAAACCTGACCCAAACCTAATTCTAACCTAATTTATTCCAAAACCCTAATTCGACCTATTTGTCCCAAAACCTATTTTTAACTCAAACCTAATTCAAACCCTAAACCCAAATTTTGACCTAAACCTAAATTTATCCCAAAACCTAATTTTGACCCGAAACCCTAATTTTAAACCAAATCCTAATTTACCTATTTTTACCATAAAACCTATTTTTAACTCAAAACACTAAACCTAATTTTGACCATAAACCTAATTTTGACCCAAACCTAATTTTGACAAAACCCTAATTCCCAAAACCTATTTTTAACCCAAAACCTAATTTACAAAATCCTATTTTTAACCAAAACCCTAATTCAAACCCTAAACCTAATTTTGACCCTAAACCTAATTTATCTAAACCAAACCAATTTTAACCCAAAACCCTAAATTTAACCCAAACCTAAATTTGACCCAAAACCTAATTTCACCCAAGGCCTAATTTTGACCCAATACTAATTTCAATCCAAAGGCCTAATTAAGACCCAAAACCTATTTTTACCCAAAACCTAATTCAAACCCTAAACCCTAATTTTGACGTAAAACCTAATTTGGACCCAAAATCAAAATTTTGACCCAAAACCTAATTATTCAAAGCCTAATTTTGACCCAAACCCTATTTTTAACCCAAAACCTAATTCAAACCCTATACCCCAATTTTGATCCTAAGCCTAATTTTGACCAAAACCTAATTCCTAATTTAAACCAACCCTACCCTACCTGCCACCTAATTTGCCCAACCTAATTATAAACCAAACACTAATTTGCCAAAACCTAATTTGACCCAAACCCTATTTTTAACGCAAAACCCTAATTCAAACCAAACCCTAATTTTGACCCTAAACCTAATTTTGATCCTAAACCTATTTTTACTCAAAACCTAATTCAAACCATGAACCTAATTTTGACCCAAAACCTAATTTTAACCCAACCTAATTTGCCAACCTATTTGACCCACCCTAATTGTCAAAACCTAATTTGGACCAAAGCCTAATTTTGAACCAAAACCTAATTCAAAACCTAAATCCTAACTCGAACCTATTTTTGACCCAAAACCTAATTCAAACCCTAAACCTAAATTTGACCCAGAACCTAATTCTAACCTAATTTTGACCCAAACCTAATTCTAACCTATTTTTGTCCAAAAACCTTTTTAACTCAAAACCTTGACCCAAAACCTAATTCTAACCCTAATTTATTCCCAAACCTAATTCGGACCTATTTTGTCCCAAAACCCTATTTTTAACTCAAAACACTAATTCAAACCCTAAACCCAAATTTTGACCTAAACCTAAATTTATCCCGAACCCTAATTTGACACAAAACCTAATTTTAAACCAAATCCTAATTCTAACCTATTTTTACCATAAAACCTATTTTTAACTCAAAACACTAAACCCTAATTTTGACCATAAACCTAATTTTGACCCAAACCCTAATTTTGAGCCTAATTCCAAAACCTATTTTAACCCAACCTAATTTAGACCAAAATCTATTCCCAACCCTAACCTAAACCTATTTTGACCCTAAACCTAATTTTGATCCTAAACCTAAATTTGACCAGACCAAATTTTAACCCAAAACCCTAAATTTAACCCAACCTAAATTTGACCCAAAACCTAATTTCACCCAAGGCCTAATTTTGACCCAATACTAATTTCTCCCTAATTAAGACCCAAACCTATTTTTCCCAAAACCTAATTCAAACCCTAAACCTAATTTTGACCAAAACCTAATTTGGACCCAAAATCAAATTTTGACCCAAACCTAATTTTAAGCTAATTTTGACCAAAACTATTTTACCACCTAATTCAAACCTATACCCAATTTTGATCCTAAGCCTAATTTTGACCCAAACCCAAATTACCTAATTTAAACCCAAACCCTTACTCAACCTTAATTCAAACCTAAACCTAATTTTGACCAAAACCTAATTTGACAACCTAATTATAAACCAAAGCACTAATTTTGACCAAACCTAATTGACCAAACCCTATTTTTAGCAAAACCCTAATTCAAACGTAAACCTTTTGACCCTAAACCTAATTTGATCCTAAACCCTATTTTTACTCAAACCTAATTCAAACCCACCTAATTTTGACCAAAACCTAATTTTAACCCAATCCTAATTGCAAACCTAATTTTGACCTGACCTAATTAAGTCAAAACCTAATTTGACCCAAAGCCTAATTTTGAACCAAAACCCTAATTCAAAACCTAAATCTAACTCGACCCTATTTTTGACCCAAACCTAATTCAAACCCTAAACCCTAAATTTGACCGAACCTAATTCTAACCTAATTTGACCCAAACCTAATTCTAACCTATTTTTGTCCAAAAACCTTTTTAACTCAAACCTTGACCCAAAACCTAATTCTAACCTAATTTATTCCCAAAACCTAATTCGGACCTATTTTGGTCCCAAACCCTATTTTAACTCAACCTAATTCAAACCTAAACCAAATTTTGCCTAAACCTAAATTTACCAGCCTAATTTGACACGAAACCTAATTTTAAACCAAATCCTAATTCTAACCCTATTTTTGACCATAAAGCCTATTTTTAACTCAAAACACTAAACCTAATTTTGACCATAAACCTAATTTTGACCCAAACCCTAATTTTGACAAAACCTAATTCGTCCCAAAACCCTATTTTTAACCCAAAACCTAATTTAGACCCAAAATCCTATTTTTAACCCAAAACCCTAATTCAAACCCTAAACCTAATTTTGACCTAAACCCTAATTTTGATCCTAAACCTAAATTTGACCCAGACCCAAATTTTAACCCAAAACCCTAAATTTAACCAAACCCTAAATTTGACCAAAACCTAATTTCACCCAAAGGCTAATTTTGACCCAATACTAATTTCAGTCCAAAGGCCTAATTAAGACCCAAAACCTATTTTTACCCAAAACCTAATTCAAACCCTAAACCTAATTTTGAGTAAAACCTAATTTGGACCCAAAATCAAAATTTTGACCCAAAACCTAATTTTAAGCTAATTTGACAAACCCTATTTTCCCAAACCTAATTCAAACCTAACCAATTTTGATCCTAAGCCTAATTTTGACCCAAAAACCTAATTTAAACCCAAAACCCTTTTTACTCAACCTAATTCAAACCCTAAACCTAATTTTGACCCAACCTAATTGACAAAATGACAAACCTAATTATAAACCAAGCACTAATTTTGACCCAAAACCTAATTGACCCAAAACCCTATTTTTAACCAAAAACCTAATTCAAGCGTAAACCTAATTTTGACCTAAACCTAATTTTGATCCTAAACCTATTTTTACTCAAAACCTAATTCAAACCATGAACCTAATTTTGACCCAAAACCTAATTTTAACCCAAATCCTAATTCGACCCAAAACCTAATTTTGACCTGACCTAATTAAGTCAAAACCTAATTTAGACCCAAAGCCTAATTTTGAACCAAAACCTAATTCAAAACCTAAATCTAACTCGAACCTATTTTTGACCAAACCTAATTCAAACCCTAAACCTAAATTTGACCGAACCTAATTCTAACCTAATTTAGACCCAAAACCTAATTCTAACCTATTTTGTCCAAAAACTTTTTTAACTCAAAACCTTGACCAAAACCTAATTTAACCTAATTTATTCCCAAACCCTAATTCGGACCTATTTTAGTCCCAAACCCTATTTTTAACTCAAACACTAATTCAAACCCTAAACCCAAATTTTGACCTAAACCTAAATTTATCCGAACCCTAATTTGACAGAAACCTAATTTTAAACCAAATCCTAATTCTAACCTATTTTTGACCATAAAGCCTATTTTTAACTCAAAACACTAAACCTAATTTTGACCATAAACCTAATTTTGACCCAAAGCCTAATTTTGACAAAAACCCTAATTACTCCCAAAACCTATTTTAACCCAAAACCTAATTTAGACCCAAAATCCTATTTTTAACCCAAAACCCTAATTCAAACCCTAAACCTAATTTTGACCCTAAACCTAATTTTGATCCTAAACCTAAATTTGACCCAGACCCAAATTTTAACCCAAAACCCTAAATTTAACCCGAACCTAAATTTGACCCAAAACCTAATTTCACCCAAGGCCTAATTTTGACCCAATACTAATTTCAATCCAAAGGCCTAATTAAGACCCAAAACCCTATTTTTACCCAAACCTAATTCAACCCTAAACCTAATTTTGCTAAAACCTAATTTGGACCCAAATCAAAATTTTGACCAAAAAATTACCTAATTTTGCCAAAACCTATTAACCAAACCTAATTCAAACCTATACCACAATTTTGATCCTAAGCCTAATTTTGACCAAACCCAAATTACCTAATTTAAACCCAAAACCCTACTCAACCTAATTCAAACCTAAACCTAATTTTGACCCAAACCTAATTGCCAATTTGACCAACCTAATTATAAACCAAGCACTAATTTTGACCAAACCTAATTGACCAAACCCTATTTTTAGCATAACCCTAATTCAATAAACCTAATTTTGACCTAAACCTAATTTTGATCCTAAACCCTATTTTTACTCAAACCCTAATTCAAACCAGAACCTAATTTTGACCCAAAACCTAATTTTAACCCAATCCTAATTGCCAAAACCTAATTTTGACCCAACCCTAATTAGAGTCAAAACCTAATTTGACCCAAACCCTAATTTTGAACCAAAACCCTAATTCAAAACCTAAATCTAACTCAGACCCTATTTTTGACCCAAAACCCTAATTCAAACCCTAAACCCTAAATTTGACCCAAACCTAATTCTAACCTAATTTAGACCCAAAACCCTAATTCTAACCTATTTTTGTCCAAAAACCTTTTTAACTCAAAACCTTGACCCAAAACCCTAATTCTAACCTAATTTATTCCCAAAACCCTAATTCGGACCTATTTTGGTCCCAAACCCTATTTTTAACTCAAAACACTAATTCAAACCCTAAACCCAAATTTTGACCCTAAACCTAAATTTATCCAAACCCTAATTTAGACACGAAACCCTAATTTTAAACCAAATCCTAATTCTAACCTATTTTTGACCATAAAGCCTATTTTTAACTCAAAACACTAAACCCTAATTTTGACCATAAACCTAATTTTGACCCAAAGCCCTAATTTTGAAAAACCTAATTCTCCCAAAACCCTATTTTTAACCCAAAACCTAATTTAGACCCAAAATCCTATTTTAACCCAAACCTAATTCAAACCCTAAACCTAATTTTGACCTAAACCTAATTTTGATCCTAAACCCTAAATTTGACCCAAACCCAAATTTTAACCCAAAACCTAAATTTAACCTAACCTAAATTTGACCCAAAACCTAATTTCACCCAAAGGCCTAATTTTGACCCAATACTAATTTCAATCAAAGGCCTAATTAAGACCCAAAACCCTATTTTTACCCAAAACCTAATTCAAACCTAAACCTAATTTTGACAAAACCTAATTTGGACCAATAAACACCAACCAACCTCCCAAAACCTAATTCAAACCTATACCACAATTTTGATCCTAAGCCTAATTTTGACCAAAAAATTGACCTAATTTAAACCAAACTCAACCTAATTCAAACCTAAACCTAATTTTGACCAAACTAATTGCCAAGACCAAACCTAATTATAAACCAAACACTAATTTTGACCAAACCTAATTTGCCCAAAATATTTTAGCAAACCTAATTCAAGTAAACCTAATTTTGACCTAAACCTAATTTTGATCCTAAACCTATTTTTACTCAAAACCTAATTCAAACCACAACCTAATTTTGACCAAAACCTAATTTTAACCCAAATCCTAATTGCAAAACCTAATTTTGACCTGACCTAATTAAGTCAAAACCTAATTTGACCCAAAGCCTAATTTTGAACCAAAACCTAATTCAAAACCTAAATCTAACTCGAACCCTATTTTTGACCCAAAACCTAATTCAAACCCTAAACCTAAATTTGACCCAGACCTAATTCTAACCTAATTTAGACCCAAAACCTAATTCTAACCTATTTTTGTCCAAAAACCTTTTTAACTCAAAACCTTGACCCAAAACCTAATTCTAACCTAATTTATTCCCAAACCCTAATTCGGACCTTTTTGGTCCCAAAACCCTATTTTTAACTCAAACACTAATTCAAACCCTAAACCCAAATTTTGACCTAAACCTAAATTTATCCCAAACCCTAATTTGGACAGAAACCTAATTTTAAACCAAATCCTAATTCTAACCCTATTTTTGACCATAAAGCCTATTTTTAACTCAAAACCTAAACCTAATTTTGACCATAAACCTAATTTTGACCAAGCCTAATTTTGAGAAACCTAATTCTCCCAAACCCTATTTTAACCCAAAACCTAATTTAGACCCAAAATCTATTTTAACCCAAAACCTAATTAAACCTAAACCTAACCTTTTGATCCTAAACCTAAATTTGACCCAGAACCCAAATTTTAACCCAAAACCTAAATTTAACCCGAACCCTAAATTTGACCCAAAACCTAATTTCACCCAAGGCTAATTTTGACCCAATACTAATTTCAATCAAAGGCCTAATTAAGACCCAAAACCCTATTTTTACCCAAAACCTAATTCAAACCTAAACCTAATTTTGACTGAAACCTAATTTGGACCCAAATCAAATTTTGACCAACCTAATTTTATATTTTGACTATTTTAACCAAAACCTAATTCAAACCTATACCACAATTTTGATCCTAAGCCTAATTTTGACCCAAAACCAAATTGACCTAATTTAAACCCAAACCCTTTTACTCACCTTAATTCAAACCTAAACCTAATTTTGACAAACCTAATTACCCTAATTATAAACAAGCCTAATTTTGACCAAACCTAATTCCAACCTATTTTTAGAAAACCTAATTCAAGTAAACCTAATTTTGACCTAAACCTAATTTTGATCCTAAACCTATTTTTACTCAAAACCTAATTCAAACCCTGAACCTAATTTTGACCAAACCTAATTTTAACCAAATCCTAATTACAAACTAATTTTGACCTCCTAATTAAGTCAAAACCTAATTTGACCCAAAGCCTAATTTTGAACCAAACCTAATTCAACCTATCTACTCGAACCCTATTTTTGACCAAACCTAATTCAAACCCTAAACCTAAATTTGACCGAACCTAATTTAACTATTTGACCACCTAATTCTAACCTATTTTTGTCCAAAAACCTTTTTAACTCAAACCTTGACCCAAACCCTAATTCTAACCTAATTTATTCCCAAACCCTAATTCGGACCTATTTTGTCCCAAAACCCTATTTTTAACTCAAACACTAATTCAAACCCTAAACCCAAATTTTGACCTAAACCTAAATTTATCCGACCTAATTTGCAGAAACCTAATTTTAAACCAATCCTAATTCTAACCTATTTTTGACCATAAAGCCTATTTTAACTCAAACCTAAACCTAATTTTGACCATAAACCTAATTTTGACCCAAAGCCTAATTTTGACAAAACCTAATTTCCCAAAACCTATTTTAACCCAAAACCTAATTTAGACCCAAAATCTATTTTTAACCCAAAACCCTAATTCAAACCTAAACCTAATTTTGACCTAAACCTAATTTTGATCCTAAACCTAAATTTGACCAGAACCCAAATTTTAACCAAAACCCTAAATTTAACCAGAACCTAAATTTGACCCAAAACCTAATTTCACCCAAAGGCCTAATTTTGACCCAATACTAATTTCAGTCAAAGGCCTAATTAAGACCCAAAACCCTATTTTTACCCAAAACCTAATTCAAACCCTAAACCTAATTTTGACAAAACCTAATTTGGACCCAAAATCAAAATTTTGACCCAAAACCTAATTATTACCTAATTTTGACCAACTATTTACCAAAACCTAATTCAAACCTATACCACAATTTTGATCCTAAGCCTAATTTTGACCAAAACAAATTACCTAATTTAAACCCAAAACCCTTTACTCAACCTAATTCAAACCTAAACCTAATTTTGACCAAAACCTAATTAACAAATTTTGACCAAAACCTAATTATAAACCAAGCACTAATTTTGACCAAAACAATTCCCCTATTTTTAACAAAACCTAATTCAAACGTAAACCTAATTTTGACCTAAACCTAATTTTGATCCTAAACCTATTTTTACTCAAAACCTAATTCAAACCACGAACCTAATTTTGACCAAACCTAATTTTAACCAAATCCTAATTGCCAAAACCTAATTTTGACCTGACCTAATTAGTCAAAACCTAATTTGACCCAAAGCCTAATTTTGAACCAAAACCTAATTCAAAACCTAAATCTAACTGACCCTATTTTTGACCCAAAACCTAATTCAAACCCTAAACCTAAATTTGACCAAACCTAATCTAACCTAATTTAGACCCAAAACCTAATTCTAACCTATTTTTGTCCAAAAACCTTTTTAACTCAAAACCTTGACCCAAAACCTAATTCTAACCTAATTTATTCCCAAAACCCTAATTCGGACCTATTTTGTCCCAAAACCCTATTTTTAACTCAAAACACTAATTCAAACCCTAAACCCAAATTTTGACCTAAACCTAAATTTATCCAGAACCTAATTTGACGAAACCTAATTTTAAACCAAATCCTAATTCTAACCTATTTTTGACCATAAAGCCTATTTTTAACTCAAACACTAAACCTAATTTTGACCATAAACCTAATTTTGACCCAAGCCTAATTTTGACAGGACCTAATTTCCCAAAACCTATTTTAACCCAAACCTAATTTGACCAAATCCTATTTTAACCCAAAACCTAATTCAAACCTAACTAATTTTGCCAAACCAATTCCTACTGCACCCAATTTTAACCAAACCTAAATTTAACCCGAACCTAATTTGACCCAAAACCTAATTTCACCCAAGGCTAATTTTGACCCAATATACTAATTTCATCAGGCTAATTAAGACCCAAAACCCTATTTTTACCCAAAACCTAATTCAAACCTAAACCTAATTTTGAAACCTAATTTGGACCCAAATCAAAATTTTGACCAAACCTAATTTTTAAATAATTTTGACAAACTATTTTACCCAAACCTAATTCAAACCTATACCACATTTTGATCCTAAGCCTAATTTTGACCCAAACCAAATTCCTAATTTAAACCCAAACCCTTTTTCTCACCTTAATTCAAACCTAAACCTAATTTTGACCAAAACCTAATTACCAAATTGACCCCTAATTATAAACAACACTAATTTTGACCCAAACCATGACCCAACCTATTTTACTAAACCCTAATTCAACGTAAACCTAATTTTGACCTAAACCTAATTTTGATCCTAAACCTATTTTTACTCAAAACCCTAATTGAAACCCAGAACCTAATTTTGACCAAAACCTAATTTTAACCCAATCCTAATTGGCCAAAACCTAATTTTGACCTGCCTAATTAAGTCAAAACCTAATTTGACCCAAGCCTAATTTTGAACCAAAACCTAATTCAAAACCTAAATCTAACTCGAACCCTATTTTTGACCCAAACCTAATCAACCCTAAACCTAAATTTGACCCAACCTAATTCTAACCTAATTTGGACCCAAAACCTAATTCTAACCTATTTTTGTCCAAAAACCTTTTTTAACTCAAAACCTTGACCCAACCCTAATTCTAACCTAATTTATTCCCAAACCCTAATTCGGACCTATTTTGGTCCCAAAACCCTATTTTTAACTCAAAACACTAATTCAAACCCTAAACCCAAATTTTGACCCTAAACCTAAATTTATCCCAACCCTAATTTGACACGAAACCTAATTTTAAACCAAATCCTAATTCTAACCTATTTTTGACCATAAAGCCTATTTTTAACTCAAAACCTAAACCTAATTTGACCATAAACCTAATTTGACCAACCTAATTTTGGACCTAATTTCCAAATATTTTAACCCAAACCTAATTTAGACCCAAAATCTATTTTTAACCCAAAACCCTAATTCAAACCTAAACCTAATTTTGACCTAAACCTAATTTTGATCCTAAACCTAATTTGACCCACCAAATTTTACCACCTAATTTACCCTAATTTCACCCAAGCCTAATTTTGACCCAATACTAATTTCATCAAGGCTAATTAAGACCCAAAACCCTATTTTTACCCAAAACCTAATTCAAACCTAAACCTAATTTTGACAAAACCTAATTTGGACCCAAAATAATTTTGACAACCTAATTTTTTGCCCCTAATTCAAACCTATCCCATTTTGATCCTAAGCCTAATTTTGACCCCTAATTTAAACCCCCTTTTCTCCCTAATTCAAACCTAAACCTAATTGACCACCTAATTCCATGACCAAACCTAATTTAAACCAAACCTAATTTTGACAACCTATTCCTATTTTGCAAACCCTAATTCAAGTAAACCTAATTTTGACCTAAACCTAATTTTGTCCTAAACCTATTTTTACTCAAACCCTAATTGAAACCACAGACCTAATTTTGACCCAAACCCTAATTTTAACCCAAACTAATTGCCAAACCTAATTTTGACCCACCCTAATTAGTCAAAACCTAATTTGACCCAAAGCCTAATTTTGAACCAAAACCTAATTCAAAACCTAAATCTAACTCGACCCTATTTTTGACCCAAAACCTAATTCAAACCTAAACCTAAATTTGACCCAGAACCTAATTCTAACCTAATTTAGACCCAAAACCTAATTCTAACCCTATTTTTGTCCAAAAACCTTTTTAACTCAAAACCTTGACCCAAAACCCCTAATTTATTCCCAAAACCCTAATTGGACCTATTTTAGTCCCAAACCCTATTTTTAACTCAAACACTAATTCAAACCTAAACCCAAATTTTGACCCTAAACCCTAAATTTATCCCGAACCCTAATTTAGACACGAAACCTAATTTTAAACCAAATCCCTAATTCTAACCTATTTTGACCATAAAGCCTATTTTAACTCAAACCTAAACCTAATTTTGACCATAAACCTAATTTTGCCAACCTAATTTTGAAAAACTAATTTGTCAAACCTATTTTTAACCAAACCTAATTTGACCCAAATCCTATTTTTAACCAAACTAATTCAACTCCTAAACCTAATTTGATCCTAAACCTAATTTGACCAAACCTAATTTCCAAACCTAATTTAACACCTAATTTGACAAACCTAATTTCACCCAAACCTAATTTTGACCTAATTAACTAATTTGACCAAACTATTTCCCTATTAAACCTATTCCAAACCTTACCAAAACCTAATTCCAAAACTAATTTCCCAAACCCTAATTCTAGACCCAAACCTATTTTTACTCAAACCCTAATTCAAACCCTAAACCCAAATTTTGACCCTAAACCTAATTTTACCAACCAAAATCACCTAATTTTAACCAATTTTTCTAACTATAATAACCTAATTTTGACCAAAACCTAATTTTGACCAAACTAATTTTGAAAACTAATTTAAACCTATTTTGACCCAAACTAATTTCCCAAAACCTATACCCAAAACCTAATTTTGACCTAAACCTAATTTTGACCAAACCTAATTTTATCCAAACCTAATTTTACCAAACCCTAATTTAACCAAAACTAATTTAAAACTATTTTCCAATACACCTAACAAACCTAATTTTGACCAAACCTAATTTAACCTAATTTTGACCAAACCTAATTTCAAAACCCTAATTTACAAACCTAATTTTACCAAAACTATTCCTAAACTACCTAAAACCCTAATTTAAAACTAATTTTAAATAATTAATAATTTCAAATATTAACCTATTACAAACTATTCAACTAATATTTGACCAAACCTATTTTTCCAACCTACTAAACTAATTTCCCAACCTAATTTACCCAAACTATTTTCCAAAACTAATTTAAAAACTATTCCTATTTTACCTAAATATTTAATAATTTATATTCAACTTTTTCTCAAACTAATTTACCAAACCTAATTTGACAATAATTTTCCAAACCTAATTTTAACAAACCTAATTTTGACAAAACCTAATTTACCCAAAACCTATTTACCCAAACCTAATTTACCCAAAACCTAATTTCCCTAAACCTATTAAACTATTTTGATCCTAAACCCTATTTAAACCTAATCAAAACCTAATTTTACCAAACCTATTCTTCCCAACTATTACCCTAATTTTACCAAACCTAATTTCCAAAACCTAATTACCAAACCTAATTTAACCAAACCTAATTCCAACAAACCTATTTCCCAAACCTAATTAAACCCTAATTTTACCTAAACCTATTTTACCCAAAACCTAATTTAACCTAACCCTAATTTCTAACCTAATTTTGACCCAAACCCTAATTTAATATTTACCCAAAACCTTTTACTCAACCTTAATTAAACCTAAACCATCTAATTTCCCAAACTAATTTGACCACTATTTTGGCCAAACCTATTTTTAACCAAAACCTAATTTAACCAAACCCTAATTTTGACCCAAAACTAAATAAACCATTAACAACTAATTAAACCAAACCTAATTCCTAAACCTAATTTTGATCCTAAACCTATTTTTACTCAAAACCAAACCATAAACCTAATTTTGACCCAAAACCTAATTTTAACCCAAATCCTAATTGACCCAAACCTAATTTTGACCCAACCTAATTGAGTCAAAACCTAATTTGACCCAAAGCCTAATTTTGAACCAAAACCTAATTCAAAACCTAAATCTAACTCGAACCCTATTTTTGACCCAAAACCTAATTCAAACCCTAAACCCTAAATTTGACCCAAACCCTAATTCTAACCTAATTTAGACCCAAAACCTAATTCTAACCTATTTTGTCCAAAAACCTTTTTAACTCAAAACCTTGACCCAAAACTCTAATTCTAACACTAATTTATTCCCAAAACCCTAATTCGGACCTTATTTTAGTCCCAAAACCCTATTTTTAACTCAAATCACTAATTCAAACCCTAAACCCAAATTTTGACCCTAAACCCTAAATTTATCCCAGAACCCTAATTTTAAACCAAATCCCTAATTCTGACCCTATTTTTGACCATAAAGACTATTTTTAACTCAAAACACTAAACCCTAATTTTGACCATAAACCCTAATTTTGACCCAAAGCCCTAATTTTGACAGAAAACCCTAATTCTGTCCCAAAAGCCTATTTTTAACCCAAAACCCTAATTTAGACCCAAAATCCTATTTTTAACCCAAAACCCTAATTCAAATCCTAAACCCTAATTTTGACCCTAAACCCTAATTTTGATCATAAACCCTAAATTTGACCCAGAACCCAAATTTTAACCCAAAACCCTAAATTTAACCCAGAACCCTAAATTTGACCCAAAACCCTAATTTCACCCAAAGGCCTAATTTTGACCCACAATACTAATTTCAATCCAAAGGCCTAATTAAGACCCAAAACCTATTTTTACCCAAAACCCTAATTCAAACCCTAAACCTAATTTTGACAAATAACCCTAATTTGGACCCAAAATCAAAATTTTGACCCAAAACCTAATTATTCCTAATTTTGACCCAAACTTTTAACCCAAACCTAATTCAAACCCTATACCACAATTTTGATCCTAAGCCCTAATTTTGACCCAAAACCCAAATTCGACCTAATTTAAACCCAAAACCCTTTTTTCTCAGCCATAATTCAAACCCTAAACCTAATTTTGACCCAAAACCCTAATTGCCAACCAAATTTGACCAAAACCTAATTATAAACCAAAGCACTAATTTTGACCCAAAACCCTAATTCGACCCAAAACCCTATTTTTAACATAAAACCCTAATTCAAACGTAAACCCTAATTTTGACCCTAAACCTAATTTTGATCCTAAACCCTATTTTTACTCAAAACCTAATTCAAACCACTGACCTAATTTTGACCCAAAACCTAATCCCAACCTAATTTTGACCACCCTAATTAGAGTCAAAACCTAATTTAGACCCAAAGCCTAATTTTGAACCAAAACCTAATTCAAAACCTAAATCTAACTCGAACCCTATTTTTGACCCAAAACCTAATTCAAACCCTAAACCTAAATTTGACCAGAACCTAATTCTAACCTAATTTAGACCCAAAACCCTAATTCTAACCCTATTTTTGTCCAAAAACCTTTTTAACTCAAAACCTTGACCCAAAACCTAATTCTAACCTAATTTATTCCCAAAACCTAATTCGGACCTATTTTGGTCCCAAAACCCTATTTTAACTCAAAACACTAATTCAAACCCTAAACCCAAATTTTGACCCTAAACCTAAATTTATCCAACCCTAATTTAGACACGAAACCTAATTTTAAACCAAATCCTAATTCTAACCTATTTTTGACCATAAAGCCTATTTTTAACTCAAAACACTAAACCTAATTTTGACCATAAACCTAATTTTGACCCAAAGCCCTAATTTTGACAAAAAACCCTAATTCGTCCCAAAACCTATTTTTAACCCAAAACCTAATTTAGACCCAAAATCCTATTTTTAACCCAAAACCCTAATTCAAACCCTAAACCTAATTTTGACCTAAACCTAATTTTGATCCTAAACCTAAATTTGACCACCCAAATTTTAACCCAAAACCCTAAATTTAACCGAACCTAAATTTGACCCAAAACCTAATTTCACCCAAAGGCCTAATTTTGACCCATTCACCCTTTAAGACCCAAAACCTATTTTTACCCAAAACCTAATTCAACCTAAACCTAATTTTGACCAAAACCTAATTTGGACCCAAAATCAAATTTTGACCAAAACCTAATTATTCATAAACCTAATTTTGACCCAAAACCCTATTTTTAACCCAAAACCTAATTCAAACCCTATACCACAATTTTGATCCTAAGCCTAATTTTGACCCAAACCCAAATTGACCTAATTTAAACCAAAACCCTTTTTTACTCAACCATAATTCAAACCCTAAACCCAAATTTTGACCAAACCTAATTAGACCAAAAAATTTGACCAAAACCTAATTATAAACAAAGCACTAATTTTGACCCAAAACCTAATTGACCCAAAACCCTATTTTTACGCAAAACCCTAATTCAAACGTAAACCCTAATTTTGACCTAAACCTAATTTTGATCCTAAACCCTATTTTTACTCAAAACCTAATTCAAACCTGAACCTAATTTTGACCAAAACCTAATTTTAACCCAAATCCTAATTCACCAAAACCTAATTTTGACCCAACCCTAATTGTCAAAACCCTAATTTAGACCCAAAGCCTAATTTTGAACCAAAACCTAATTCAAAACCTAAATCTAACTCGAACCTATTTTTGACCCAAAACCCTAATTCAAACCCTAAACCCTAAATTTGACCCAGACCTTCTAACCTAATTTAGACCCAAAACCCTAATTCTAACCTATTTTTGTCCAAAAACCTTTTTAACTCAAAACCTTGACCCAAAACCTAATTCTAACCTAATTTATTCCCAAAACCCTAATTCGGACCTATTTTGGTCCCAAAACCCTATTTTTAACTCAAAACACTAATTCAAACCCTAAACCCAAATTTTGACCCTAAACCTAAATTTATCCCGAACCCTAATTTAGACACGAAACCTAATTTTAAACCAAATCCCTAATTCTAACCTATTTTTGACCATAAAGCCTATTTTTAACTCAAAACACTAAACCTAATTTTGACCATAAACCTAATTTTGACCAAAGCCTAATTTTGACAAAAACCTAATTAGTCCCAAAACCCTATTTTTAACCCAAAACCTAATTTAGACCCAAAATCCTATTTTTAACCCAAACCCTAATTCAAACCCTAAACCTAATTTTGACCCTAAACCCTAATTTTGATCCTAAACCTAAATTTGACCCACCCAAATTTTAACCCAAAACCCTAAATTTAACCCAGAACCTAAATTTGACCCAAAACCTAATTTCACCCAAAGGCTAATTTTGACCCAATACTAATTTCAATCCAAAGGCCTAATTAAGACCCAAAACCCTATTTTTACCCAAAACCTAATTCAAACCCTAAACCTAATTTTGACCTAAAACCTAATTTGGACCCAAAATCAATTTTGACAAACCTATTTTAATTTTGACCAAACTATTTTACCAAACCTAATTCAAACCTATACCAAATTTTGATCCTAAGCCTAATTTTGACCCAAACCCAAATTAGCCTAATTTAAACCCAAAACCCTTTTTTACCAACCTTAATTCAAACCCTAAACCTAATTTTGACCCAAAACCCTAATTGACCAAAAAATTTTGACCAAAACCTAATTATAAACCAAAGCACTAATTTTGACCCAAACCTAATTGACCAAAACCTATTTTTAGCAAACCTAATTCAAGCGTAAACCTAATTTTGACCTAAACCTAATTTTGATCCTAAACCTATTTTTACTCAAAACCTAATTGAAACCACAAACCTAATTTTGACCCAAAACCTAATTTTAACCCAAATCCTAATTCAAAACCTAATTTTGACCTAACCCTAATTCAGTCAAAACCTAATTTGACCAAAGCCTAATTTTGAACCAAACCCTAATTCAAAACCTAAATCTAACTCCTATTTTTGACCCAAACCTAATTCAAACCCTAAACCTAAATTTGACCAACCTAATTTAACCTAATTTAGACCCAAAACCTAATTCTAACCTATTTGTCCAAAAACCTTTTAACTCAAAACCTTGACCCAAACCTAATTCTAACCTAATTTATTCCCAAAACCCTAATTCGGACCTATTTTGGTCCCAAAACCCTATTTTTAACTCAAACACTAATTCAAACCCTAAACCCAAATTTTGACCCTAAACCTAAATTTATCCAGACCCTAATTTGACACGAAACCTAATTTTAAACCAAATCCTAATTCTAACCTATTTTTGACCATAAAGCCTATTTTTAACTCAAAACCTAAACCTAATTTGACCATAAACCCTAATTTTGACCAACCCTAATTTTGACAAAACCCTAATTTCCCAAAACCCTATTTTAACCCAAAACCCTAATTTAGACCCAAAATCCTATTTTTAACCCAAACCCTAATTCAAACCTAACCTATTTTGACCTAAACCTAATTTTGATCCTAAACCTAAATTTGACCCAAACCCAAATTTTAACCCAAAACCCTAAATTTAACCCAAACCTAAATTTGACCAAAACCCTAATTTCACCCAAAGGCCTAATTTTGACCCAATACTAATTTCAATCAAGGCCTAATTAAGACCCAAAACCCTATTTTTACCCAAAACCTAATTCAAACCCTAAACCTAATTTTGAAAAACCCTAATTTGGACCCAAAATCAAAATTTTGACCAAACCTAATTATTATCCTAATTCAAACCTATACCACAATTTTGATCCTAAGCCCTAATTTTGACCCAAAACCCAAATTCACCTAATTTAAACCCAAAACCCTTTTTACTCAACCTTAATTCAAACCCTAAACCTAATTTTGACCACCAAATTTGACCCAAACCTAATTATAAACAAGCACTAATTTTGACATATCCAACCCTTTTTCAAAACCCTAATTCAAGCGAAACCTAATTTTGACCTAAACCTAATTTTGATCCTAAACCCTATTTTTACTCAAAACCCTAATTGAAACCCTGAACCTAATTTTGACCCAAAACCTAATTTTAACCCAAATCCTAATTGCCCAAAACCCTAATTTTGACCTACCCTAATTAGAGTCAAAACCTAATTTAGACCCAAAGCCTAATTTTGAACCAAAACCCTAATTCAAAACCTAAATCCTAACTCGAACCCTATTTTTGACCCAAAACCCTAATTCAAACCCTAAACCCTAAATTTGACCCAGAACCCTAATTTAGACCCAAAACCCTAATTCTAACCCTATTTTTGTCCAAAAAACCTTTTTTAACTCAAAACCTTGACCCAAAACCCTAATTCTAACCCTAATTTATTCCCAAAACCCTAATTCGGACCCTATTTTAGTCCCAAAACCCTATTTTTAACTCAAAACACTAATTCAAACCCTAAACCCAAATTTTGAACCTAAATTTAACCCAGAACCCTAATTTAGACACGAAACCCTAATTTTAAACCAAATCCCTAATTCTAACCCTATTTTTCACCATAAAGCCTATTTTTAACTCAAAACACTAAACCCTAATTTTGACCATAAACCCTAATTTTGACCCAAAGCGATAATTTTGACAGAAAACCCTAATTCTGTCCCAAAACCCTATTTTTAACCCAAAACCCTAATTTAGACCAAAAATCCTATTTTTAACCCAAAACCCTAATTCAAACCCTAAACCCTAATTTTGACCCTAAACCCTAATTTTGATCCTAACCCCCATATTTGACCCAAACCCAAATTTTAACCCAAAACCTAAATTTAACCGAACCCTAAATTTGACCCAAAACCTAATTTCACCCAAAGGCCTAATTTTGACCCACTACTAATTTCAATCCAAAGGCCTAATTAAGACCCAAAACCCTATTTTTACCCAAAACCCTAATTCAAACCCTAAACCTAATTTTGACGTAAAACCCTAATTTGGACCCAAAATCAAAATTTTGACCCAAAACCTAATTATTACAAAGCCTAATTTTGACCCAAAACCTATTTTTAACCCAAAACCCTAATTCAAACCCTATACCCAATTTGATCCTAAGCCCTAATTTTGACCCAAAACCCAAATTAACCTAATTTAAACCCAAAACCCTTTTTTTACTCAACCTTAATTCAAACCCTAAACCTAATTTTGACCCAAAACCTAATTACACAAATGACCAAAACCTAATTATAAACAAAGCACTAATTTTGACCAAAACCTAATGCCCAAACCTATTTTTACGCAAAACCCTAATTCAAACGTAAACCCTAATTTTGACCCTAAACCTAATTTTGATCCTAAACCTATTTTTACTCAAAACCCTAATTCAAACCCTGAACCCTAATTTTGACCCAAAACTAATTTTAACCCAAATCCTAATTCCAAACCTAATTTTGACCTGACCCTAATTAAGTCAAAACCTAATTTAGACCCAAACCCTAATTTTGAACCAAAACCTAATTCAAAACCTAAATCTAACTCGAACCCTATTTTTGACCCAAAACCTAATTCAAACCCTAAACCCTAAATTTGACCCGGACCCTAATTTAACTAATTTAGACCAAAACCTAATTCTAACCTATTTTTGTCCAAAAACCTTTTTAACTCAAAACCTTGACCCAAACCTAATTCTAACCTAATTTATTCCCAAACCCTAATTGGATTTGTCCCAAACCCTATTTTTAACTCAAACACTAATTCAAACCCTAAACCCAAATTTTGACCTAAACCTAAATTTATCCAACCCTAATTTGACAGAAACCTAATTTTAAACCAAATCCTAATTTAACCTATTTTTGACCATAAAGCCTATTTTTAACTCAAAACACTAAACCTAATTTTGACCATAAACCTAATTTTGACCCAAAGCCCTAATTTTGACAAAACCCTAATTACCCCAAAACCTATTTTAACCCAAACCTAATTTAGACCCAAAATCCTATTTTTAACCCAACCTAATTCAAACCTAACCTAATTTTGACCCTAAACCTAATTTTGATCCTAAACCTAATTTGACCCACCAAATTTTAACCCAAAACCCTAAATTTAACCCGGACCTAAATTTGACCCAAAACCCTAATTTCACCCAAAGGCCTAATTTTGACCCAAATACTAATTTCAATCCAAAGGCCTAATTAAGACCCAAAACCCTATTTTTACCCAAAACCCTAATTCAAACCCTAAACCTAATTTTGACCTAAAACCTAATTTGGACCCAAAATCAAAATTTTGACCCAAAACCCTAATTATTCAAAGCCTAATTTTGACCAAAACTATTTTTAACCAAAACCCTAATTCAAACCCTATACCACAATTTTGATCCTAAGCCTAATTTTGACCCAAAACCCAAATTCACCTAATTTAAACCCAAAACCCTTTTTTTCAACCTTAATTCAACCCTAAACCAATTTTGACCCAAAACCAATTACCAAAAATGACCAAAACCTAATTATAAACCAACCTAATTTGACCCAAAACCAACCAAAAAACAAAACCCTAATTCAAACCTAAACCCTAATTTTGACCTAAACCTAATTTTGATCCTAAACCCTATTTTTACTCAAAACCCTAATTGAAACCACAAACCCTAATTTTGACCAAAACCCTAATTTTAACCCAAATCCTAATTACCCAAAACCCTAATTTTGACCTACCCTAATTACGAGTCAAAACCTAATTTAGACCCAAAGCCTAATTTTGAACCAAAACCCTAATTCAAAACCTAAATCCTAACTCGAACCCTATTTTTGACCCAAAACCTAATTCAAACCCTAAACCTAAATTTGACCCAGAACCCTAATTCTAACCTAATTTAGACCCAAAACCCTAATTCTAACCCTATTTTTGTCCAAAAACCTTTTTTAACTCAAAACCTTGACCCAAAACCCAAATTCTAACCCTAATTTACTCCCAAAACCCTAATTCGGACCTATTTTAGTCCCAAAACCATATTTTTAACTCAAAATACTAATTCAAGCCCTAAACCCAAATTTTGACCCTAAACCCTAAATTTATCCCCACCCTAATTTAGACACGAAACCCTAATTTTAAACAAAATCCCTATTTCTAACCCTATTTTTCACCATAAAGCCTATTTTTAACTCAAAACACTAAACCCTAATTTTGACCATAAACCCTAATTTTGACCCAAAGCGATAATTTTGACAGAAAACCCTAATTCTGTCCCAAAACCCTATTTTTAACCCAAAACCCTAATTTAGACCAAAAATCCTATTTTTAACCCAAAACCCTAATTCAAACCCTAAAACAAATTTTGACCCTAAACCTAATTTTGATCCTAAACCTAAATTTGACCCGAACCCAAATTTTAACCCAAAACCCTAAATTTAACCCGAACCCTAAATTTGACCCAAAACCCTAATTTCACCCAAAGGCCTAATTTTGACCCATATACTAATTTCAATCCAAAGGCCTAATTAAGACCCAAAACCCTATTTTTACCCAAAACCTAATTCAAACCCTAAACCCTAATTTTGACCTAAACCTAATTTGGACCCAAAATCAAATTTTGACCCAAAACCTAATTTCCTTTTTTACCAAACCCTAATTCAAACCCTATACCACAATTTTGATCCTAAGCCCTAATTTTGACCCAAAACCCAAATTACCTAATTTAAACCCAAAACCCTTTTTACTCAACCTTAATTCAAACCCTAAACCTAATTTTGACCCAAAACCCTAATTGACCCAAACCAAATTTTGACCCAAAACCCTAATTATAAACCAAAGCACTAATTTTGACCAAAACCCTAATTGACCCAAAACCCTATTTTTACGCAAAACCCTAATTCAAACCGTAAACCCTAATTTTGACCCTAAACCTAATTTTGATCCTAAACCCTATTTTTACTCAAAACCCTAATTGAAACCCTGAACCCTAATTTTGACCCAAAACCTAATTTAACCCAAACCTAATTGACCCAAAACCTAATTTTGACCCAACCCTAATTAGAGTCAAAACCCTAATTTAGACCCAAAGCCCTAATTTTGAACCAAAACCCTAATTCAAAACCTAAATCTAACTCGAACCCTATTTTTGACCCAAAACCTAATTCAAACCCTAAACCCTAAATTTGACCCAGACCCTAATTCTAACCTAATTTAGACCCAAAACCCTAATTCTAACCTATTTTTGTCCAAAAACCTTTTTAACTCAAAACCTTGACCCAAAACCCTAATTCTAACCTAATTTATTCCCAAAACCCTAATTCGGACCTATTTTAGTCCCAAAACCCTATTTTTAACTCAAAACACTAATTCAAACCCTAAACCCAAATTTTGACCCTAAACCTAAATTTATCCCAAACCCTAATTTAGACACGAAACCCTAATTTTAAACCAAATCCCTAATTCTAACCCGATTTTTGACCATAAAGCCTATTTTTAACTCAAAACACTAAACCCTAATTTTGACCATAAACCCTAATTTTGACCCAAACTAATTTTGACAAAAACCCTAATTCGTCCCAAAACCCTATTTTTAACCCAAAACCCTAATTTAGACCCAAAATCCTATTTTTAACCCAAAACCCTAATTCAAACCCTAAACCCTAATTTTGACCCTAAACCTAATTTTGATCCTAAACCCTAAATTTGACCAACCAAATTTTAACCCAAAACCCTAAATTTAACCCAAACCCTAAATTTGACCCAAAACCCTAATTTCACCCAAAGGCTAATTTTGACCCAAATACTAATTAACAAGCTAATTAAGACCCAAAACCCTATTTTTACCCAAAACCTAATTCAAACCTAAACCCTAATTTTGACGCAAAACCCTAATTTGGACCCAAAATCAAAGACCAAAACCAAAGATTCCAAACCCTAATTCAAACCCTATACCACAATTTTGATCCTAAGCCTAATTTTGACCCAAAACCCAAATTACCTAATTTAAACCCAAAACCCTTTTTACTCAACCTTAATTCAAACCCTAAACCCTAATTTTGACCCAAAACCCTAATTCGACCCAAACCAAATTTTGACCAAAACCCTAATTATAAACCAAAGCACTAATTTTGACCCAAAACCCTAATTTGACCCAAAACCCTATTTTTAACGCAAAACCCTAATTCAAACGTAAACCCTAATTTTGACCCTAAACCCTAATTTTGATCCTAAACCCTATTTTTACTCAAAACCCTAATTGAAACCCTGAACCCTAATTTTGACCCAAAACCTAATTTTACCCAAATCCTAATTGACCAAAACCTAATTTTGACCTACCCTAATTAGTCAAAACCTAATTTGACCCAAAGCCTAATTTTGAACCAAAACCCTAATTCAAAACCTAAATCTAACTCAACCCTATTTTTGACCCAAAACCCTAATTCAAACCCTAAACCTAAATTTGACCCAACCCTAATTCTAACCCTAATTTAGACCCAAAACCCTAATTCTAACCCTATTTTTGTCCAAAAACCTTTTTAACTCAAAACCTTGACCCAAACCCTAATTCTAACCTAATTTATTCCCAAAACCCTAATTCGGACCTATTTTTGTCCCAAAACCCTATTTTTAACTCAAAACACTAATTCAAACCCTAAACCCAAATTTTGACCCTAAACCCTAAATTTATCCCAACCCTAATTTAGACACGAAACCCTAATTTTAAACCAAATCCTAATTCTAACCCTATTTTTGACCATAAAGCCTATTTTTAACTCAAAACACTAAACCTAATTTTGACCATAAACCCTAATTTTGACCAAAGCCCTAATTTTGACAAAACCTAAACTAAACCCTATTTTTAACCCAAAACCCTAATTTAGACCCAAAATCCTATTTTTAACCCAAAACCCTAATTCAAACCCTAAACCTAATTTTGACCTAAACCTAATTTTGATCCTAAACCCTAAATTTGACCCAGCCCAAATTTTAACCCAAACCCTAAATTTAACGACCTAAATTTGACCAAACCCTAATTTCACCCAAAGGCCTAATTTTGACCCAAATACTAATTTCAATCCAAAGCTAATTAAGACCCAAAACCCTATTTTTACCCAAACCCTAATTCAAACCCTAAACCCTAATTTTGACCAAAACCTAATTTGGACCCAAAATCAAATTTTGCCAAATTATTTTAAACTATTTTTACCCAAACCCTAATTCAAACCCTATACCCAATTTTGATCCTAAGCCCTAATTTTGACCCAAAACCCAAATTACCCTAATTTAAACCCAAACCACTCAACCATAATTCAAACCCTAAACCCTAATTTTGACCCAAAACCCTAATTTGACCCAAACCAATTGACCAAAACCTAATTATAAACCAAAGCACTAATCCAAACTATTGACCCAAAACCCTATTTTTAACGCAAAACCCTAATTCAAACCGTAAACCCTAATTTTGACCCTAAACCTAATTTTGATCCTAAACCCTATTTTTACTCAAAACCTAATTCAAACCCTGAACCCTAATTTTGACCCAAAACCCTAATTTTAACCCAAATCCTAATTTGACCCAAAACCCTAATTTTGACCCACAACCCTAATTAAGTCAAAACCCTAATTTAGACCCAAAGCCTAATTTTGAACCAAAACCCTAATTCAAAACCTAAATCTAACTCAACCCTATTTTTGACCCAAAACCCTAATTCAAACCCTAAACCCTAAATTTGACCCAACCCTAATTCTAACCTAATTTAGACCCAAAACCCTAATTCTAACCTATTTTTGTCCAAAAAACCATTTTTAACTCAAAACCTTGACCCAAAACCCTAATTCTAACCCTAATTTATTCCCAAAACCCTAATTCGGACCCTATTTTAGTCCCAAAACCCTATTTTTAACTCAAAACACTAATTCAAACCCAAAACCCAAATTTTGACCCTAAACCTTAAATTTATCCCAGAACCCTAATTTAGACACAAAACCCTAATTTTAAACCAAATCCCTAATTCTAACCCTATTTTTGACCATAAAGCCTATTTTTAACTCAAAACACTAAACCCTAATTTTGACCATAAACCCTAATTTAGACCCAAAGCCCTAATTTTGACAAAAACCTAATTATTACCCAAAGCCCTATTTTTAACCCAAAACCCGAATTTAGACCCAAAATCTTATTTTTAACCCAAAACCCTAATTCAAACCCTAAACCCTAAACCCTAATTTTGATCCTAAACCCTAAATTTGACCCAGAACCCAAATTTTAACCCAAAACCCTAAATTTAACCCAGAACCCTAAATTTGACCCAAAACCCTAATTTCACCCAAAGGCCTAATTTTGACCCAAAATACTAATTTCAATCCAAAGGCCTAATTAAGACCCAAAACCCTATTTTTTACCCAAAACCCTAATTCAAACCCTAAACCCTAATTTTGACGCAAAACCCTAATTTGGACCCAAAATCAAAATTTTGACCCAAAACCCTAATTATTATCCAAAGCCCTAATTTTGACCCAAAACCCTATTTTTAACCCAAAACCATAATTCAAACCCTACACCCCAATTTTGATCATAAGCCCTAATTTTGAACCAAAACCCAAATTCTTACCCTAATTTAAACCCAAAACCCTAATTTTGACCCAAAACCCTAATTCTGACCCGAACCCGAAATTTTGACCCAAAACCCTAATTATAAACCAAAGCACTAATTTTGACCCAAAACCCTAATTCTGACCCAAAACCCTATTTTTAACGCAAAACCCTAATTCAAACCGTAAACCCTAATTTTGACCCTAAACCCTAATTTTGATCCTAAACCCTATTTTTTACTCAAAACCCTAATTCAAACCCTGAACCCTAATTTTGACCCAAAACCCTAATTCTGACCCAAAACCCTAATTTTGACCCACAACCCTAATTCTGAGTCAAAACCCTAATTTAGACCCAAAGCCCTAATTTTGAACCAAAACCCTAATTCAAAACCTAAATCCTAACTCGAACCCTATTTTTGACCCAAAACCCTAATTCAAACCCTAAACCCTAAATTTGACCCAGAACCCTAATTCTAACCCTAATTTAGACCCAAAACCCTAATTCTAACCCTATTTTTGTCCAAAAAACCTTTTTTAACTCAAAACCTTGACCCAAAACCCTAATTCTAACCCTAATTTATTCCCAAAACCCTAATTCGGACCCTATTTTAGTCCCAAAACCCTATTTTTAACTCAAAACACTAATTCAAACCCTAAACCCAAATTTTGACCCTAAACCCTAAATTTATCCCAGAACCCTAATTTAGACACGAAACCCTAATTTTAAACCAAATCCCTAATTCTAACCCTATTTTTGACCATAAAGCCTATTTTTAACTCAAAACACTAAACCCTAATTTTGACCATAAACCCTAATTTTGACCCAAAGCCCTAATTTTGACAGAAAACCCTAATTCTGTCCCAAAACCCTATTTTTAACCCAAAACCCTAATTTAGACCCAAAATCCTATTTTTAACCCAAAACCCTAATTCAAACCCTAAACCCTAATTTTGACCCTAAACCCTAATTTTGATCCTAAACCCTAAATTTGACCCAGAACCCAAATTTTAACCCAAAACCCTAAATTTAACCCAGAACCCTAAATTTGACCCAAAACCCTAATTTCACCCAAAGGCCTAATTTTGACCCAAAATACTAATTTCAATCCAAAGGCCTAATTAAGACCCAAAACCCTATTTTTTACCCAAAACCCTAATTCAAACCCTAAACCCTAATTTTGACGCAAAACCCTAATTTGGACCCAAAATCAAAATTTTGACCCAAAACCCTAATTATTACGCAAAGCCCTAATTTTGACCCAAAACCCTATTTTTAACCCAAAACCCTAATTCAAACCCTATACCACAATTTTGATCCTAAGCCCTAATTTTGACCCAAAACCCAAATTCTGACCCTAATTTAAACCCAAAACCCTTTTTTTACTCAACCTTAATTCAAACCCTAAACCCTAATTTTGACCCAAAACCCTAATTCTGACCCAAACCCGAAATTTTGACCCAAAACCCTAATTATAAACCAAAGCACTAATTTTGACCCAAAACCCTAATTCTGACCCAAAACCCTATTTTTAACGCAAAACCCTAATTCAAACCGTAAACCCTAATTTTGACCCTAAACCCTAATTTTGATCCTAAACCCTATTTTTTACTCAAAACCCTAATTCAAACCCTGAACCCTAATTTTGACCCAAAACCCTAATTCTTACCCAAAACCCTAATTTTACCCACAACCATAATTGAGTCAAAACCCTAATTTAGACCCAAAGCCCTAATTTTGAACCAAAACCCTAATTCAAAACCTAAATCCTAACTCGAACCCTATTTTTGACCCAAAACCCTAATTCAAACCCTAAACCCTAAATTTGACCCAGAACCCTAATTCTAACCCTAATTTAGACCCAAAACCCTAATTCTAACCCTATTTTTGTCCAAAAAACCTTTTTTAACTCAAAACCTTGACCCAAAACCCTAATTCTAACCCTAATTTATTCCCAAAACCCTAATTCGGACCCTATTTTAGTCCCAAAACCCTATTTTTAACTCAAAACACTAATTCAAACCCTAAACCCAAATTTTGACCCTAAACCCTAAATTTATCCCAGAACCCTAATTTAGACACGAAACCCTAATTTTAAACCAAATCCCTAATTCTAACCCTATTTTGACCATAAAGCCTATTTTTAACTCAAAACACTAAACCCTAATTTTGACCATAAACCCTAATTTTGACCCAAAGCCCTAATTTTGACAGAACCTAATTCCCCAAAACCCTAATTTTGACCCAAAACCCTAATTTAGACCCAAAATCCTATTTTTAACCCAAAACCCTAATTCAAACCCTAAACCCTAATTTTGACCCTAAACCCTAATTTTGATCCTAAACCCTAAATTTGACCCAGAACCCAAATTTTAACCCAAAACCCTAAATTTAACCCAAAACCTAAATTTGACGCAAAACCCTAATTTCACCCAAAGGCCGAATTTTGACCCAAAATACTAATTTCAATCCAAAGGCCTAATTAAGACCCAAAACCCTATTTTCACCCAAAACCCTAATTCAAACCCTAAACCCTAATTTTGACGCAAAACCCTAATTTGGACCCAAAATCAAAATTTTGACCCAAAACCTAATTATTAAAAACTAATTTTGACCCAAAACCTATTTTTAACCCAAAACCCTAATTCAAACCCTATACCACAATTTTGATCCTAAGCCCTAATTTTGACCCAAAACCCAAATTCCCTAATTTAAACCCCAAAACCCTTTTTTACTCAACCTTAATTCAAACCCTAAACCCTAATTTTGACCCAGAACCCTAATTGACCCAACCAAATTTGACCCAAAACCCTTATTATCAACCAAACCACTAATTTTGACCCAAAACCCTATTTTTAATGCAAAACCCTAATTCAAACCGTAAACCCTAATTTTGACCCTAAACCCTAATTTTGATCCTAAACCCTATTTTTTACTCAAAACCCTAATTCAAACCCTGAACCCTAATTTTGACCCAAAACCCTAATTTTAACCCAAATCCCTAATTCTGAGTCAAAACCCTAATTTAGACCCAAAGCCCTAATTTTGAACCAAAACCCTAATTCAAAACCTAAATCCTAACTCGAACCCTATTTTTGACCCAAAACCCTAATTCAAACCCTAAACCCTAAATTTGACCCAGAACCCTAATTCTAACCCTAATTTAGACCCAAAACCCTAATTCTAACCCTAATTTTGTCCAAAAAACCTTTTTTTAACTCAAAACCTTGACCCAAAACCCTAATTCTAACCCTAATTTATTCCCAAAACCCTAATTCGGACCCTATTTTAGTCCCAAAACCCTATTTTTAACTCAAAACACTAATTCAAACCCTAAACCCAAATTTTGACCCTAAACCCTAAATTTATCCCAGAACCCTAATTTAGACACGAAACCCTAATTTTAAACCAAATCCCTAATTCTAACCCTATTTTTGACCATAAAGCCTATTTTTAACTCAAAACACTAAACCCTAATTTTGACCATAAACCCTAATTTTGATCCAAAACCCTATTTTTTACTCAAAACCCTAATTGAAACCCCGAACCCTATTTTTGACCCAAAACCCTAATTTAGACCCAAAATCCTATTTTTAACCCAAAACCCTAATTCAAACCCTAAACCCTAATTTTGACCCTAAACCCTAATTTTGATCCTAAACCCTAAATTTGACAACAACCCAAATTTTGACCCAAAACCCTAAATTTAACCCCTAAATTTGACCCAAAACCCTAATTTCACCCAAAGGCCTAATTTTGACCCAAATACTAATTTCAATCCAAAGGCCTAATTAAGACCCAAAACCCTATTTTTACCCAAAACCCTAATTCAAACCCTAAACTTTTGACGCAAAACCATAATTTGGACCCAAAATCAAAATTTTGACCCAAAACCCTAATTATTACGCAAAGCCCTAATTTTGACCCAAAACCCTAATTCAAACCCTATACCACAATTTTGATCCTAAGCCCAAATTTTGACCCTAATTTAAACCCAAAACCCTTTTTTACTCAACCATAATTCAAACCCTAAACCCTAATTTTGACCCAAAACCCTAATTCTGACCCGAACCCGAAATTTTGACCCAAAACCCTAATTATAAACCAAAGCACTAATTTTGACCCAAAACCCTGATTCTGACCCAAAACCCTATTTTTAATGCAAAACCCTAATTCAAACCGTAAACCCTAATTTTGACCCTAAACCCTAATTTTGATCCTAAACCCTATTTTTTACTCAAAACCCTAATTCAAACCCCAACCCTAATTTTGACCCAAAACCCTAATTTTAACCCAAATCCTAATTCGACCCAAAACCCTAATTTTGACCCAAGCCCTAATTATGAGTCAAAACCCTAATTTAGACCCAAAGCCCTAATTTTGAACCAAAACCCTAATTCAAAACCTAAATCCTAACTCGAACCCTATTTTTGACCCAAAACCCTAATTCAAACCCTAAACCCTAAAATTGACCCAGAACCCTAATTCTAACCCTAATTTAGACCCAAAACCCTAATTCTAACCCTATTTTTGTCCAAAAAACCTTTTTTAACTCAAAACCTTGACCCAAAACCCTAATTCTAACCCTAATTTATTCCCAAAACCCTAATTCGGACCCTATTTTAGTCCCAAAACCCTATTTTTAACTCAAAACACTAATTCAAACCCTAAACCCAAATTTTGACCCTAAACCCTAAATTTATCCCAGAACCCTAATTTAGACACGAAACCATAATTTTAAACCAAATCCCTAATTCTAACCCTATTTTGACCATAAAGCCTATTTTTAACTCAAAACACTAAACCCTAATTTTGACCATAAACCCTTATTTTGACCCAAAGCCCTAATTTTGACAGAAAACCTTAATTCTGTCCATAAACCCTATTTTTAACCCAAAACCCTAATTTAGACCCAAAATCCTATTTTTAACCCAAAACCCTAATTCAAACCCTAAACCCTAATTTTGACCCTAAACCCTAATTTTGATCCTAAACCCTAAATTTGACCCAGAACCCAAATTTTAACCCAAAACCCTAAATTTGACCCAAAACCCTAATTTCACCCAAAGGCCTAATTTTGACCCACAATACTAATTTCAATCCAAAGGCCTAATTAAGACCCAAAACCCTATTTTTTTACCCAAAACCCTAATTCAAACCCTAAACCCTAATTTTGACGCAAAACCCTAATTTGGACCCAAAATCAAAATTTTGACCCAAAACCCTAATTATTATAAACCTAATTTTGACCCAAAACCTATTTTTAACCCAAAACCCTAATTCAAACCCTATACCACAATTTTGATCCTAAGCCCAAATTTTGACCCTAATTTAAACCCAAAACCCTTTTTTTCAACCAGACCCAAAACCTAATTAACATTTGACCCAAAACCCTAATTATAAACCAAACACTAATTTTGACCCAAAACCCTAATTTTAACCTAAAAACCCTAATTCAAACCGTAAACCCTAATTTTGACCCTAAACCTAATTTTGATCCTAAACCCTATTTTTACTCAAAACCTAATTGAAACCCTAAACCCTAATTTTGACCCAAAACCCTAATTTTAACCCAAATCCTAATTCTAATTTTGACCCAAACCCTAATTTAGTCAAAACCCTAATTTAGACCCAAAGCCCTAATTTTGAACCAAAACCTAATTCAAAACCTAAATCCTAACTCGAACCCTATTTTTGACCCAAAACCCTAATTCAAACCCTAAACCCTAAATTTGACCCAACTAATTTAACCTAATTTAGACCCAAAACCCTAATTCTAACCCTATTTTTGTCCAAAAACAACTCAAAACCTTGACCCAAAACCCTAATTTAACCCTAAATATTTTTCCCAAACCCTATTTTAACTCAAAACACTAATTCAAACCCTAAACCCAAATTTTGACCCTAAACCTAAATTTAACCCAAACCCTAATTTAGACCCAAAACCTAATTTTAAACCAAACCTAATTTAACCTATTTTTGCCATAAAGTATTTTATATCCTAATTTTGACCATAAACCTAATTTTGACCCAAAGCCCTAATTTTGACAAAACCCTAATTTGCCAAAACCCTATTTTTAACCCAAAACCTAATTTTGACCCAAAACCTATTTTACCCAAACCCTAATTTACCTAATTACCCTAATTCTAACCTAATTTTGACCCAAACCCTAATTTGACCCAAACCCTAAATTTCCCAAAACCTAATTTTGACCCAAACTAATTTGACCCAAACCTAATTCCTACCTATTTTGACCCAAAACCTAATTAACCAACCTATTTCCAAAACCCTAATTTTGACCCAAAACCCTAATTTCAAACCTAATTTTGACCCAAAACCCTAATTTTGACCCAAAACCCTATTTTTCCAACCCTAATTTAATTTTGACCCAAAACCCTAATTTGACCCAAACCCTAATTTTACCAACCTAATTTTCCCAAAACCTAATTTCTAAATGACCCTAAACCCTAATTTTGACCCAAAACCAATTTTCCCAAAACCCTAATTTTACCCAAACCCTAATTTGACCCAAAACCCTAATTTTACCCAAACCCTAATTTTGACCCAAACCCTAATTTCCTAAACCTAATTTTGACCCAAAACCCTAATTTTGACCCAAAACCCTAATTTTGACCCAAAACCCTAATTTACCAAACCTTTTTACCCAAACCCTAATTTTAACCCAAAACCCTAATTTTGACCCAAAACCTAATTTTGACCCAAACCCTAATTTTGACCCAAAACCCTAATTCAAAACTAATTACCCACCCTAATTTGACCCAAAACCTAATTGACCCAAAAAATACCCAAACCCTAATTAACCAAAACCCTAATTTGACCCAAAACCCAAACCCTAATTTTACCCAAACCCTAATTACCCAAATCCCTAATTTTGACCCAAAACCCTAATTTTGACCCAAAACCCTAATTTAGACCCAAAACCCTAATTTTGAACCAAAACCCTAATTCAAAGCCAAACCTAATTTCCAAAACCCTATTTTGACCCAAACCCTAATTCAAACCCTAAACCCTAAATTGACCCAAACTAATAACAATTTAGACCCAAAACCTAACCTAATTTTGTCCAAAAACCTTTTTAACTCAAACCCTTGACCCAAAACCCTAATTCTAAACATAATTTATTACCAAAACCCTAATTGGAAACCTATTTTAGTCCCAAAACCCAAGTTTTAACTCAAAACACTAATTCAAACCCAAAACCCAAATTTTGACCCTAAACCCTAAATTTATCCCAGAACCCTAATTTAGACACGAAACCCTAATTTTAAACCAAATCCCTAATTCTAACCCTATTTTTGACCATAAAGCCTATTTTTAACTCAAAACACTAAACCCTAATTTTGACCATAAACCCTAATTTTGACCCAAAGCCCTAATTCTGAGTCAAAACCCTAATTCTAACCAAAACCCTATTTTTAACCCAAAACCCTAATTTAGACCCAAAATCCTATTTTTAACCCAAAACCCTAATTCAAACCCTAAACCCTAATTTTGACCCTAAACCCTAATTTTGATCCTAAACCCTAAATTTGACCCAGAACCCAAATTTTAAACCAAAACCCTAAATTTAACCCAGAAACCTAAATTTGACCCAAAACCCTAATTTCACCCAAAGGCCTAATTTTGACACAAAATACTAATTTCAATCCAAAGGCCTAATTAAGACCCAAAACCCTATTTTTTACCCAAAACCCTAATTCAAACCCTAAACCCTAATTTTGACACAAAACCCTAATTTGGACCCAAAATCAAAATTTTGACCCAAAACCCTAATTCAAACCCTAATTTTGACGCAAAACCCTAATTTGGACCCAAAACACTAATTCAAACCCTATACCACAATTTTGATCCTAAGCCCTAATTTTGACCCCAAACCCAAATTCTGACCCTAATTTAAACCCAAAACCCTTTTTACTCAACCATAATTCAAACCCTAAACCCAAATTTTGACCCAAAACCCTAAATTTTGACCCAAAACCCTAATTATAAACCAAAGCACTAATTTTGACCCAAAACCCTAATTCTGACCCAAAACCCTATTTTTAACGCAAAACCCTAATTCAAATCGTAAACCCTAATTTTGACCCTAAACCCTAATTTTGATCCTAAACCCTATTTTTACTCAAAACCCTAATTCAAACCCTTAACCCTAATTTTGACCCAAAACCCTAATTTTAACCCAAATCCCTAATTCTGACCCAAAACCCTAGTTTTGACCGACAGCCCTAATTCTGAGTCAAAACCCTAATTTAGACCCAAAGCCCTAATTTTGAACCAAAACCCTAATTCAAAACCTAAATCCTACTCGAACCCTATTTTTGACCCAAAACCCTAATTCAAACCCTAAACCCTAAATTTGACCCAGAACCCTAATTCTAACACTAATTTAGACCCAAAACCCTAATTCTAACCCTATTTTTGTCCAAAAAACCTTTTTTAAGTCAAACCCTTGACCCAAAACCCTAATTCTAACCCTAATTTATTCCCAAAACCCTAATTCGGACCCTATTTTAGTCCCAAAACCCTATTTTTAACTCAAAACACTAATTCAAACCCTAAACCCAAATTTTGACCCTAAACCCTAAATTTATCCCGGAACCCTAATTTTAAACCAAATCCCTAATTCTAACCCTATTTTTGACCATAAAGCCTATTTTTAACTCAAAACACTAAACCCTAATTTTGACCATAAACCCTAATTTTGACCCAAAGCCCTAATTTTGACTGAAACGCTAATTCTGTCCCAAAAACCCTATTTTTAACCCAAACCCCTAATTTAGACCCAAAATCCTATTTTTAACCCAAAACCCTAATTCAAACCCTAAACCCTAATTTTGATCCTAAACCCTAATTTTGATCCTAAACCCTAAATTTGACCCAAAACCCAAATTTTAACCCAAAACCCTAAATTTAACCCAGAACCCTAAATTTGACCCAAAACCCTAATTTCACCCAAAGGCCTAATTTTGACCCAAAATACTAATTTCAATCCAAAGGCTTAATTAAGACCCAAAACCCTATTTTTTACCCCAAACCCTAATTCAAACCCTAAACCCTAATTTTGACGCAAAACCCTAATTTGGACCCAAAATCAAAATTTTGACCCAAAACCCTAATTATTACGCAAAGCCCTAATTTTGACCCAAAACCCTATTTTTAACCCAAAACCCTAATTCAAACCCTATACCACAATTTTGATCCTAAGCCCTAATTTTGACCCAAAACCCAAATTCTTACCCTAATTTAAACCCAAAACCCTTTTTTTACTCAACCTTAATTCAAACCCTAAACCCTAATTTTGACCCAAAACCCTAATTCTGACCCGAACCCGAAATTTTGACCCAAAACCCTAATTATAAACCAAAGCACTAATTTTGACCCAAAACCCTGATTCTGACCCAAAACCCTATTTTTAACGCAAAACCCTAATTCAAACTGTAAACCCTAATTTTGACCCTAAACCCTAATTTTGATCCTAAACCCTATTTTTTAACCCTAAAACCCTAATTGAAACCCTAACCAATTTTGACCCAAATCCCTAATTTTAACCCAAATACCTAATTCTGACACAAAACCCTAATTTTGACCCACATCCCAAATTCAAATTCAAAACACTAATTTATACCAAAAGCCCTAATTTTGAACCAAAACCCTAATTCAAAACCTAAATCCTAACCATAACCCTATTTTTTACCCAAAACCCTAATTCAAACCCTAAACCCTAAATTTGACCCAGAACCCTAATTCTAACCCTAATTTAGACCCAAAACCCTAATTCTAACCCTGATTTTGTCAAAAAAACCTTTTTACACTCAAAACCTTGACCCAAAACCCTAATTCTAACCCTAATTTATTCCCAAAACCCTAATTCTGACCCTATTTTAGTCCCAAAACCCTATTTTTAACTCAAAACACTAATTCAAACCCTAAACCCAAATTTTGACCCTAAACCCTAAATTTATCCCAGAACCCTAATTTAGACACGAAACCCTAATTTTAAACCAAATCCCTAATTCTAACCCTATTTTTGACCATAAAGCCTATTTTTAACTCAAAACACTAAACCCTAATTTTGACCATAAACCCTAATTTTGACCCAAAGCCCTAATTTTGACAGAAAACCCTAATTCTGTCCCAAAACCCTATTTTTAACCCAAAACCCTAATTTAGACCCAAAATCCTATTTTTAACCCAAAACCCTAATTCAAACCCTAAACCCTAATTTTGATCCTAAACCCTAAATTTGACCCAGAACCCAAATTTTAACCCAAAACCCTAAATTTAACCCAGAACCCTAAATTTGACCCAAAACCCTAATTTCACCCAAAGGCCTAATTTTGACCCACAATACTAATTTCAATCCAAAGGCCTAATTAAGACCCAAAACCCTATTTTTTACCCAAAACCCTAATTCAAACCCTAAACCCTAATTTTGACGCAAAACCCTAATTTGGACCCAAAATCAAAATTTTGACCCAAAACCCTAATTATTACGCAAAGCCCTAATTTTGACCCAAAACCCTACTTTTAATCCAAACCCTAATTCAAACCCTATACCACAATTTTGATCCTAAGCCCTAATTTTGACCCAAAACCCAAATTCTGACCCTAATTTAAACCCAAAACCCTTTTTTTACTCAACCTTAATTCAAACCCTAAACCCTAATTTTGACCCAAAACCCTAATTCTGACCCAAACCCGAAATTTTGACCCAAAACCCTAATTATAAACCAAAGCACTAATTTTGACCCAAAACCCTAATTCTGACCCAAAACCCTATTTTTAACGCAAAACCCTAATTCAAACCGTAAACCCTAATTTTGACCCTAAACCCTAATTTTGATCCTAAACCCTATTTTTTTACTCAAAACCCTAATTCAAATCCTGAACCCTAATTTTGACCCAAAACCCTAATTTTAACCCAAATCCCTAATTCTGACCCAAAACCCTAATTTTGACCCACATCCCAAATTCAAAGTCAAAACCCTAATTTAGACCCAAAGCCCTAATTTTGAACCAAAACCCTAATTCAAAACCTAAATCCTAACTCGAACCCTATTTTTGACCCAAAACCCTAATTCAAACCCTAAACCCTAAATTTGACCCAGAACCCTAATTCTAACCCTAATTTAGACCCAAAACCCTAATTCTAACCCTATTTTTGTCCAAAAAACCATTTTTAACTCAAAACCTTGACCCAAAACCCTAATTCTAACCCTAATTTATTCCCAAAACCCTAATTCGGACCCTATTTTAGTCCCAAAACCCTATTTTTAACTCAAAACACTAATTCAAACCCTAAACCCAAATTTTGACCCTAAACCCTAAATTTATCCCAGAACCCTAATTTAGACACGAAACCCTAATTTTAAACCAAATCCCTAATTCTAACCCTATTTTTGACCATAAAGCCTATTTTTAACTCAAAACACTAAACCCTAATTTTGACCATAAACCCTAATTTTGACCCAAAGCCCTAATTTTGACAAAACCCTAATTCTGTCCCAAAACCCTATTTTTAACCCAAAACCCTAATTTAGACCCAAAATCCTATTTTTAACCCAAAACCCTAATTCAAACCCTAAACCCTAATTTTGACCCTAAACCCTAATTTTGATCCTAAACCCTAAATTTGACCCAGAACCCAAATTTTAACCCAAAACCCTAAATTTAACCCAGAACCCTAAATTTGACCCAAAACCCTAATTTCACCCAAAGGCCTAATTTTGACCCACAATACTAATTTCAATCCAAAGGCCTAATTAAGACCCAAAACCCTATTTTTTTACCCAAAACCCTAATTCAAACCCTAAACCCTAATTTTGACGCAAAACCCTAATTTGGACCCAAAATCAAAATTTTGACCCAAAACCCTAATTATTTCATCTAGACCTAATTTTGACCCAAAACCCTATTTTTAACCCAAAACCCTAATTCAAACCCTATACCACAATTTTGATCCTAAGCCCTAATTTTGACCCAAAACCCAAATTCTGACCCTAATTTAAACCCAAAACCCTTTTTTTACTCAACCTTAATTCAAACCCTAAACCCTAATTTTGACCCAAAACCCTAATTCTGACCCAAACCCGAAATTTTGACCCAAAACCCTAATTATAAACCAAAGCACTAATTTTGACCCAAAACCCTAATTCTGACCCAAAACCCTATTTTTAACGCAAAACCCTAATTCAAACCGTAAACCCTAATTCTGACCCAAAACCCTATTTTTTACTCAAAACCCTAATTGAAACCCTGAAACCTAATTTTGACCAAAAACCCAAATTTTAACCCAAAACCCTAATTTTGACCCACAACCCTAATTCTGAGTCAAAACCCTAATTTAGACCTAAAGCCCTAATTTTGAACCAAAACCCTAATTCAAAACCTAAATCCTAACTCGAACAACATTTTTGACCCAAAACCCTAATTCAAACCCTAAACCCTAAATTTGACCCAACCCTAATTCTAACCCTAATTTAGACCCAAAACCCTAATTCTAACCCTAATTTTGTCCAAAAAACCTTTTTTAACTCAAAACCTTGACCCAAAACCCTAATTCTAACCCTAATTTATTCCCAAAACCCTAATTCGGACCCTATTTTAGTCCCAAAACCCTATTTTTAACTCAAAACACTAATTCAAACCCTAAACCCAAATTTTGACCCTAAACCCTAAATTTATCCCAGAACCCTAATTTAGACACGAAACCCTAATTTTAAACCAAATCCCTAATTCTAACCCTATTTTTGACCATAAAGCCTATTTTTAACTCAAAACACTAAACCCTAATTTTGACCATAAACCCTAATTTTGACCCAAAGCCCTAATTTTGACAGAAAACCCTAATTCTGTCCCAAAACCCTATTTTTAACCCAAAACCCTAATTTAGACCCAAAATCCTATTTTTAACCCAAAACCCTAATTGAAACCCTAATTTTGACCCTAAACCCTAATTTTGACCCAGAACCCAAATTTTAACCCAAAACCCTAAATTTAACCCAGAACCCTAAATTTGACCCAAAACCCTAATTTCACCCAAAGGCCTAATTTTGACCCACAATACTAATTTCAATCCAAAGGCCTAATTAAGACCCAAAACCCTATTTTTTACCCAAAACCCTAATTCAAACCCTAAACCCTAATTTTGACGCAAAACCCTAATTTGGACCCAAAATCAAAATTTTGACCCAAAACCCTAATTATTACGCAAAGCCCTAATTTTGACCCAAAACCCTATTTTTAACCCAAAACCCTAATTCAAACCCTATACCACAATTTTGATCCTAAGCCCTAATTTTGACCCAAAACCCAAATTCTGACCCTAATTTAAACCCAAAACCCTTTTTTTACTCAACCATAATTCAAACCCTAAACCCTAATTTTGACCCAAAACCCTAATTCTGACCCGAACCCGAAATTTTGACCCAAAACCCTAATTATAAACCAAAGCACTAATTTTGACCCAAAACCCTATTTTTAACGCAAAACCCTAATTTTAAGAACCCTAATTCAAACCTAACCCTATTTTGAACCTAATCCCTAATTTTGATCATAAACCCTATTTTTACTCAAAACCCTAATTCAAACCCCCAACCCTAATTTTGACCCAAAACCCTAATTCAAACCCTGAACCCTAATTTTGACCCAAACCCTAATTTTGACCCACAACCCTAATTCTGAGTCAAAACCCTAATTTAGACCCAAAGCCCTAATTTTGAACCAAAACCCTAATTCAAAACCTAAATCCTAACTCGAACCCTATTTTTGACCCAAAACCCTAATTCAAACCCTAAACCCTAAATTTGACCCAGAACCCTAATTCTAACCCTAATTTAGACCCAAAACCCTAATTCTAACCCTAATTTTGTCCAAAAAACCTTTTTTAACTCAAAACCTTGACCCAAAACCCTAATTCTAACTCTAATTTATTCCCAAAACCCTAATTCGGACCCTATTTTAGTCCCAAAACCCTATTTTTAACTCAAAACACTAATTCAAACCCTAAACCCAAATTTTGACCCTAAACCCTAAATTTATCCCAGAACCCTAATTTAGACACGAAACCCTAATTTTAAACCAAATCCCTAATTCTAACCCTATTTTTGACAATAAAGCCTATTTTTAACTCAAAACACTAAACCCTAATTTTGACCCAAAGCCCTAATTTTGACCCAAAACCCTAATTATTACCCAAAGCCCTAATTTTGACCCAAAACCCTATTTTAGACCCAAAATCTTATTTTTAACCCAAAACCCTAATTCAAACCCTAAACCCTAATTTTGACCCTAAACCCTAATTTTGATCCTAAACCCTAAATTTGACCCAGAACCCAAATTTTAACCCAAAACCCTAAATTTAACCCAGAACCCTAAATTTGACCCAAAACCCTAATTTCACCCAAAGGCCTAATTTTGACCCACAATACTAATTTCAATCCAAAGGCCTAATTAAGACCCAAAACCCTATTTTTTACCCAAAACCCTAATTCAAACCCTAAACCCTAATTTTGACGCAAAACCCTAATTTGGACCCAAAATCAAAATTTTGACCCAAAACCCTAATTATTACGCAAAGCCCTAATTTTGACCCAAAACCCTATTTTTAACCCAAAACCCTAATTCAAACCCTATACCACAATTTTGATCCTAAGCCCTAATTTTGACCCAAAACCCAAATTCTGACCCTAATTTAAACCCAAAACCCTTTTTTTACTCAACCATAATTCAAACCCTAAACCCTAATTTTGACCCAAAACCCTAATTCTGACCCAAACCCGAAATTTTGACCCAAAACCCTAATTATAAACCAAAGCACTAATTTTGACCCAAAACCCTAATTCTGACCCAAAACCCTATTTTTAACGCAAAACCCTAATTCAAACCGTAAACCCTAATTTTGACCCTAAACCCTAATTTTGATCCTAAACCCTATTCTTTACTCAAAACCCAAATTCAAACCCTGAACCCTAATTTTGACCCAAAACCCTAATTTTAACCCAAATCCCTAATTCTGACCCAAAACCCTAATTTTGACCCACAACCCTAATTCTGAGTCAAAACCCTAATTTAGACCCAAAGCCCTAATTTTGAACCAAAACCCTAATTCAAAACCTAAATCCTAACTCGAACCCTATTTTTGACCCAAAACCCTAATTCAAACCCTAAACCCTAAATTTGACCCAGAACCCTAATTCTAATACTAATTTAGTCCCAAAACCCTAATTCTAACCCTATTTTTGTCCAAAAAAACTTTTTTAACTCAAAACCTTGACCCAAAACCCTAATTCTAACCCTAATTTATTCCCAAAACCCTAATTCGGACCCTATTTTAGTCCCAAAACCCTATTTTTAACTCAAAACACTAATTCAAACCCTAAACCCAAATTTTGACCCTAAACCCTAAATTTATCCCAGAACCCTAATTTAGACACGAAACCCTAATTTTAAACCAAATCCCTAATTCTAACCCTATTTTTGACCATAAAGCCTATTTTTAACTCAAAACACTAAACCCTAATTTTGACCATAAACCCTAATTTTGACCCAAAGCCCTAATTTTGACAGAAAACCCTAATTCTGTCCCAAAACCCTATTTTTAACCCAAAACCCTAATTTAGACCCAAAATCCTATTTTTAACCCAAAACCCTAATTCAAACCCTAAACCCTAATTTTGACCCTAAACCCTAATTTTGATCCTAAACCCTAAATTTGACCCAGAACCCAAATTTTAACCCAAAACCCTAAATTTAACCCAACCTAAATTTGACCCAAAACCCTAATCTCACCCAAAGGCCTAATTTTGACCCACAATACTAATTTCAATCCAAAGGCCTAATTAAGAGCCAAAACCCTAATTTCACCCAAAACCCTAATTCAAACCCTAAACCCTAATTTTGACGCAAAACCCTAATTTGGACCCAAAATCAAAATTTTGACCCAAAACCCTAATTATTACGCAAAGCCCTAATTTTGACCCAAAACCCTATTTTTAACCCAAAACCCTAATTCAAACCCTATACCACAATTTTGATCCTAAGCCCTAATTTTGACCCAAAACCCAAATTCTGACCCTAATTTAAACCCAAAACCCTATTACTCAACCATAATTCAAACCCTAAACCCAAATTTTGACCCAAAACCCTAATTCTGACCCGAACCCGAAATTTTGACCCAAAACCCTAATTATAAACCAAAGCACTAATTTTGACCCAAAACCCTATTTTTAACGCAAAACCCTAATTCAAACCGTAAACCCTAATTTTGACCCTAAACCCTAATTTTGATCCTAAACCCTATTTTTTACTCAAAACCCTAATTCAAATTGACCCAAAACCCTAATTTTAACCCAAATCCCTAATTCGACCCAAAACCCTAATTTTGACCCACAACCCTAATTCGAGTCAAAACCCTAATTCAGAGACAAAACCCTAATTTTGAACAAAAACTCTACTTAAAAACCTAAATCCTAACAACAACCCTATTTTTGACCCAAAACCCTAATTCAAACCCTAAACCCTAAATTTGACCCAACCCTAATTCTAACCCTAATTTAGACCCAAAACCCTAATTCTAACCCTAATTTTGTCCAAAAACCTTTTAACTCAAAACCTTGACCCAAAACCCTAATTCTAACCCTAATTTATTCCCAAAACCCTAATTCACCCTATTTTAGTCCCAAAACCCTATTTTTAACTCAAAACACTAATTCAAACCCTAAACCCAAATTTTGACCCTAAACCCTAAATTTACCCCCCAACCTAATTTGAATATTTTAAACCAAATCCCTAATTCTAACCCTATTTTTGACCATAAAGCCTATTTTTAACTCAAAACACTAAACCTAATTTTTGACCATAAACCCTAATTTTGACCCAAAGCCCTAATTTTACCAAAACCCTAATTTAACCAAAACCCTAATTTTGACCCAAAACCCTAATTTAACAAAACCCTAATTTAGACCCAAAACCCTAATTTTGAACCAAAACCCTAATTCAAACCCTAAACCCTAATTTTGACTAAACCCTATTTTGACCCAAACCCTAATTTACCCAAAACCCTAATTTAACCCAAACCCTAATTTGACCCAAAACCCTAATTTTAACCAAAACTAATTTACCCAAACCCTAATTTGACCAAAATTTCAACCCTATTTTGTCCAAAACCCTTTTTTAACCAAACCCTTTTGACCCAAAACCCTAATTTTAGCCCTAATTTTAACCCAAAACCCTAATTTTGACCCAAACCTCCTTTTTCCCCCCTATTTTTTTTAGTCCCAAAACCCTATTTTTAACTCAAAACCCTAATTCAAACCCTAAACCCAAATTCTGACCCTAAACCCTAAATTTATCCCAGAACCCTAATTTAGACACGAAACCCTAATTTTAAACCAAATCCCTAATTCTAACCCTATTTTTGACCATAAACCCTATTTTTAACTCAAAACCCTAAACCCTAAACCCTAATTTTGACCATAAACCCTTAATTTGACCCAAACCCTAATTTTGACAAAACCCTAATTTTGCCCAAAACCCTATTTTTAACCCAAAACCCTAATTTAGACCCAAAATCCTATTTTTAACCCAAAACCCTAATTCAAACCGTAAACCCTAATTTTGACCCTAAACCCTAATTTTGATCATAAACCCTAAATTTGAACCAGAACCCAAATTTTAACCCAAATCCCTAAATTTAACCCAGAACCCTAAATTTGAACCAAAACCCTAATTTCACCCATAGAACTAATTTTGACACAAAATACTAATTTCAATCCAAAGGCCTAATTAAGACCCAAAACCCTATTTTTTACCCAAAACCCTACTTCAAACCCTAAAACCTAATTTTGACCAAATACCCTAATTTTGAACAAAAACCGAACTTTTGACCCATAACCCTAATTATTACCCAAAACCCTAAACCAAACCCTATTTTGACCCAAAACCCTAATTCAAACCCTATACCACAATTTTGATCCTAAGCCCTAATTTTGACCCAAAACCCAAATTTAACCCCCTAATTAAACCCAAAACCCTTTTTACTCAACCTAATTCAAACCCTAAACCTAACCCTATTTTGTCCCAAAACCATAATTCTGACCCAAACCCGAAATTTTGACCCAAAACCCTAATTATAAACCAAAGCACTAATTTTGACCCAAAACCCTAATTATGACCCAAAACCCTATTTTTAACGCAAAACCCTAATTCAAATCGTAAACCCTAATTTTGACCCTAAACCCTAATTTTCATCCTAAACCATATTTGTTACTCAAAAGCCTAATTCAAACCCCCAAACCCTAATTTTGACCCAAAACCCTAATTTTAACCCAAATCCCTAATTCTGGCCCAAAACCCTAATTTTGACCCACAACCCTAATTCTGAGTCAAAACCCTAATTTAGACCCAAAGCCCTAATTTTGAACCAAAACCCTAATTCAAAACCTAAATCCTAACTCGAACCCTATTTTTGACCCAAAACCCTAATTCAAACCCTAAACCCTAAATTTGACCCAGAACCCTAATTCTAACCCTAAATTAGACCCAAAACCCTAATTCTAACCCTATTTTTGTCCAAAAACCATTTTTAACTCAAAACCTTGACCCAAAACCCTAATTCTAACCCTAATTTATTCCCAAAACCCTAATTCGGACCCTATTTTAGTCCCAAAACCCTATTTTTAACTCAAAACACTAATTCAAACCCTAAACCCAAATTTTGACCCTAAACCCTAAATTTATCCCAGAACCCTAATTTAGACACGAAACCCTAATTTTAAACCAAATCCCTAATTCTAACCCTATTTTTGACCATAAAGCCTATTTTTAACTCAAAACACTAAACCCTAATTTTGACCATAAACCCTAATTTTGACCCAAAGCCCTAATTTTGACAGAAAACCCTAATTCTGTCCCAAAACCCTATTTTTAACCCAAAACCCTAATTTAGACCAAAATCCTATTTTTAACCCAAAACCCTAATTCAAACCCTAAACCCTAATTTTGACCCTAAACCCTAATTTTGATCCTAAACCCTAAATTTGACCAAGAACCCAAATTTTAACCCAAAACCCTAAATTTAACCCAGAACCCTAAATTTGACCCAAAACCCTAATTTCACCCAAAGGCCTAATTTTGACCCACAATACTAATTTCAATCCAAAGGCCTAATTAAGACCCAAAACCCTATTTTTTACCCAAAACCCTAATTCAAACCCTAAACCCTAATTTTGACGCAAAACCCTAATTTGGACCCAAAATCAAAATTTTGACCCAAAACCCTAATTATTACCCAAAGCCCTAATTTTGACCCAAAACCCTATTTTTAACCCAAAACCCTAATTCAAACCCTATACCCCAATTTTGATCCTAAGCCCTAATTTTGACCCAAAACCCAAATTCTAATTTAAACCCAAAACCTTTTACTCAACCATAATTCAAACCCTAAACCCTAATTTTGACCCAAAACCCTAATTTTGACCCAAACCCTTGACCCAAAACCCTAATTATAAACCAAACACTAATTTTGACCCAAAACTAATTTGACCAAACCCTAATTTTAACCAAAACCCTAATTCAAACCTAAACCCTAATTTTGACCCTAAACCCTAATTTTGACCCTAAACCCTATTTTACCCAAAACCCTAATTTAAACCAAACTATTAACCCTTTTTGACCCAAACCCTAATTTTAACCCAAACCCTAATTTTGACCCAAACCCTAATTTTGACCCAAACCCTAATTCTAACCAAAACCCTAATTTGACCCAAACTACCCAAAACCCTAATTCAAACCTAACCTATCCTTTTTGACCCAAACCCTAATTCAAACCCTAAACCCTAATTTTGACTCCTAATTTTTTTTTAATTTTAACCCAAAACCCTAATTCTAACCTATTTTGTCCAAAACCTTTTTAACTCAAATTGACCCAAACCCTAATTTCCAAAACCCTTTTTCAAACCCTAACCTTTTTGACCCAAAACCCTAATTTTGACCCAAATCCCTAATTCTGACCCAAAACCCTAATTTTGACCCACAACCCTAATTCTGAGTCAAAACCCTAATTTAGACCCAAAGCCCTAATTTTGAACCAAAACCCTAATTCAAAACCTAAATCCTAACTCGAACCCTATTTTTGACCCAAAACCCTAATTCAAACCCTAAACCCTAAATTTGACCCAGAACCCTAATTCTAACCCTAATTTAGACCCAAAACCTTAATTCTAACCCTATTTTTGTCCAAAAAACCATTTTTAACTCAAAACCTTGACCCAAAACCCTAATTCTAGCGCTAATTTATTTCCAAAACCCTAATTCGGACCCTATTTTAGTCCCAAAACCCTATTTTTAACTCAAAACACTAATTCAAACCCTAAACCCAAATTTTGACCCTAAACCCTAAATTTATCCCAGAACCCTAATTTAGACACGAAACCCTAATTTTAAACCAAATCCCTAATTCTAACCCTATTTTTGACCATAAAGCCTATTTTTAACTCAAAACACTAAACCCTAATTTTGACCATAAACCCTAATTTTGACCCAAAGCCCTAATTTTGACAGAAAACCCTAATTCTGTCCCAAAACCCTATTTTTAACCCAAAACCCTAATTTAGACCAAAATCCTATTTTTAACCCAAAACCCTAATTCAAACCCTAAACCCTAATTTTGACCCTAAACCCTAATTTTGATCCTAAACCCTAAATTTGACCCAGAACCCAAATTTTAACCCAAAACCCTAAATTTAACCCATAACCCTAAATTTGACCCAAAACCCTAATTTCACCCAAAGGCCTAATTTTGACCCACAATACTAATTTCAATCCAAAGGCCTAATTAAGACCCAAAACCCTATTTTTTACCCAAAACCCTAATTCAAACCCTAAACCCTAATTTTGACGCAAAACCCTAATTTGGACCCAAAATCAAAATTTTGACCCAAAACCCTAATTATTACGCAAAGCCCTAATTTTGACCCAAAACCCTATTTTTAACCCAAAACCCTAATTCAAACCCTATACCACAATTTTGATCCTAAGCCCTAATTGAGACACAAAACCCAAATTAACCCTAATTTAAACCCAAAACCCTTTTACTAAACCATAATTCAAACCCTAAACCCTAATTTTTACCCAAAACCCTAATTCGACCCAAACCCTAATTTTAACCCAAAACCCTAATTCAAACCCCAATTTTGATCCTAAGCCCTAATTTTGACCCAAAACCCTATTTTTAACGCAAAACCCTAATTCAAACCGTAAACCCTAATTTTGACCCTAAACCCTAATTTTGATCCTAAACCCTATTTTTTACTCAAAACCCTAATTCAAACCCTGAACCCTAATTTTGACCCAAAACCCTAATTTTAACCCAAATCCCTAATTCTGGCCCAAAACCCTAATTTTGACCCACAACCCTAATTCTGAGTCAAAACCCTAATTTAGACCCAAAGCCCTAATTTTGAACCAAAACCCTAATTCAAAACCTAAATCCTAACTCGAACCCTATTTTTGACCCAAAACCCTAATTCAAACCCTAAACCCTAAATTTGACCCAGAACCCTAATTCTAACCCTAATTTAGACCCAAAACCCTAATTCTAACCCTATTTTTGTCCAAAACCATTTAACTCAAACTTGACCCAAAACCCTAATTCTAACCCTAATTTATTCCCAAAACCCTAATTCGGACCCTATTTTAGTCCCAAAACCCTATTTTTAACTCAAAACACTAATTCAAACCCTAAACCCAAATTTTGACCCTAAACCCTAAATTTATCCCAGAACCCTAATTTAGACACGAAACCCTAATTTTAAACCAAATCCCTAATTCTAACCCTATTTTTGACCATAAAGCCTATTTTTAACTCAAAACACTAAACCCTAATTTTGACCATAAACCCTAATTTTGACCCAAAGCCCTAATTTTGACAGAAAACCCTAATTCTGTCCCAAAACCCTATTTTTAACCCAAAACCCTAATTTAGACCAAAATCCTATTTTTAACCCAAAACCCTAATTCAAACCCTAAACCCTAATTTTGACCCTAAACCCTAATTTTGATCCTAAACCCCAAATTTGACCCAGAACCCAAATTTTAACCCAAAACCCTAAATTTGACCCAGAACCCTAATTTCACCCAAAGGCCTAATTTTGACCCAAAATACTAATTTCAATCCAAAGGCATAATTAAGACCCAAAACCCTATTTTTTACCCAAAACCATAATTCAAACCCTAAACCCTAATTTTGACGCAAAACCCTAATTTGGACCCAAAATCAAAATTTTGACCCAAAACCCTAATTATTACGCAAAGCCCTAATTTTGACCCAAAACCCTATTTTTAACCCAAAACCCTAATTCAAACCCTATACCACAATTTTGATCCTAAGCCCTAATTTTGACCCAAAACCCAAATTCTTACCCTAATTTAAACCCAAAACCCTTTTTTTACTCAACCATAATTCAAACCCTAAACCCTAATTATGACCCAAAACCCTAATCACCCAAACCCAAATTTTGACCCAAAACCCTAATTATAAACCAGCACTAATTTTGACCCAAAACCCATCCCCCAAAACCCTATTTTTAACGCAAAACCCTAATTCAAATCGTAAACCCTAATTTTGACCCTAAACCCTAATATAGATCCTAACCCCTATTTTTTACTCAAAACCCTAATTCAAACCCTGAACCCTAATTTTGACCCAAAACCCTAATTTTAACCCAAATCCCTAATTCTGACCCAAAACCCTAATTTTTACCCACAACGAGCCAAAACCCTAATTTAGACCCAAAGCCTTAATTTTGAACCAAAACCCTAATTCAAAACCTAAATCCTGACTCGAACCCTATTTTTGACCCAAAACCCTAATTCAAACCCTAAACCTTAATTTTGACCCAAAGCCCTAATTATAACCCTAATTTAGACCCAAAACCCTAATTCTAACCCTATTTTTGTCCAAAAACCTTTTAACTCAAACCTTGACCCAAAACCCTAATTCTAACCCTAATTTATTCCCAAAACCCTAATTCGGACCCTATTTTAGTCCCAAACCCTATTTTTAACTCAAAACACTAATTCAAACCCTAAACCCAAATTTTGACCCTAAACCCTAAATTTATCCTAACCCTAATTTAGACACGAAACCCTCATTGTAAACCAAATCCCTAATTCTAACCCTATTTTTGACCATAAAGCCTATTTTTAACTCAAAACTAAACCCTATTTTGACCATAAACCCTAATTTTGACCCAAAGCCCTAATTTTGACAGAAAACCCTAATTCTGTCCCAAAACCCTATTTTTAACCCAAAACCCTAATTTAGACCCAAAATCCTATTTTTAACCCAAAACCCTAATTTTGACCCTAAACCCTAATTTTGATCCTAAACCCTAAATTTGACCCAGAACCCAAATTTTAACCCAAAACCCTAAATTTAACCCAGAACCCTAAATTTGACCCAAAACCCTAATTTCACCCAAAGGCCTAATTTTGACCCACAATACTAATTTCAATCCAAAGGCCTAATTAAGACCCAAAACCCTATTTTTTACCCAAAACCCTAATTCAAACCCTAAACCCTAATTTTGACGCAAAACCCTAATTTGGACCCAAAATCAAAATTTTGACCCAAAACCCTAATTATTACGCAAAGCCCTAATTTTGACCCAAAACCCTATTTTTAACCCAAAACCCTAATTCAAACCCTATACCACAATTTTGATCCTAAGCCCTAATTTTGACCCAAAACCCAAATTCTGACCCTAATTTAAACCCAAAACCCTTTTTTACTCAACCTTAATTCAAACCCTAAACCCTAATTTTGACCCAAAACCCTAATTCTGACCCAAACCCGAAATTTTGACCCGAAACCCTAATTATAAACCAAAGCACTAATTTTGATCCAAAACCCTATTTTTTACTCAAAACCCTAATTGAAACCCTGAACCCTAATTTTGACCCAAAACCCTAATTCTGACCCAAACCCGAAATTTTGACCCAAAACCCTAATTCAAACCCTGAACCCTAATTTTGACCCAAAACCCTAATTTTAACCCAAATCCCTAATTCTGACCCAAAACCCTAATTTTGACCCACAACCCTAATTCTGAGTCAAAACCCTAATTTAGACCCAAAGCCCTAATTTTGAACCAAAACCCTAATTCAAAACCTAAATCCTAACTCGAACCCTATTTTTGACCTAAAACCCAAATTCAAACCCTAAACCCTAAATTTGACCCAGAACCCTAATTCTAACCCTAATTTAGACCCAAAACCTTAATTCTAACCCTATTTTTGTCCAAAAACCATTTTTAACTCAAAACCTTGACCCAAAACCCTAATTCTAGCCCTAATTTATTCCCAAAACCCTAATTCGGACCTTATTTTAGTCCCAAAACCCTATTTTTAACTCAAAACAATAATTCAAACCCTAAACCCAAATTTTGACCCTAAACCCTAATTTTGATCCTAAACCCTAAATTTGACACGAAACCCTAATTTTAAACCAAAACCCTAATTCTAACCCTATTTTTTACCATAAAGCCTATTTTTAACTCAAAACACTAAACCCTAATTTTGACCATAAACCCTAATTTTGACCCAAAGCCCTAATTTTGACAGAAAACCCTAATTCTGTCCCAAAACCCTATTTTTAACTCAAAACCCTAATTCAAACCCTAAACCCTAATTCAAACCCTAAACCCTAATTTTGACCCTAAACCCTAATTTTGATCCTAAACCCTAAATTTGACCCAGAACCCAAATTTTAACCCAAAACCCTAAATTTAACCCAGAACCCTAAATTTGACCCAAAACCCTAATTTCACCCAAAGGCCTAATTTTGACCCAAAATACTAATTTCAATCCAAAGGCCTAATTAAGACCCAAAACCCTATTTTTTACCCAAAACCCTAATTCAAACCCTAAACCCTAATTTTGACGCAAAACCCTAATTTGGACCCAAAATCAAAATTTTGACCCAAAACCCTAATTATTACGCAAAGCCCTAATTTTGACCCAAAACCCTATTTTTAACCCAAAACCCTAATTCAAACCCTATACCACAATTTTGATCCTAAGCCCTAATTTTGACCCAAAACCCAAATTCTGACCCTAATTTAAACCCAAAACCTAATCCAAACCCTAAACCCTAATTTGGACCCTAAACCCTACATACCCAAACCCAAATTTTGACCCAAAACCCTAATTTTAAACCAAAGCACAAATTTTGACCCAAAAACCAATTTTTAACGCAAAACCCTAATTCAAACCGTAAACCCTAATTTTGACCCTAAACCCTAATTTTGATCCTAAACCCTATTTTTTACTCAAAACCCTAATTCAAACCCTGAACCCTAATTTTGACCCAAAACCCTAATTTTAACCCAAATCCCTAATTCTGACCCAAAACCCTAATTTTGACCCACAACCCTAATTCTAAGTCAAAACCCTAATTTAGACCCAAAGCCCTAATTTTGAACCAAAACCCTAATTCAAAACCTAAATCCTAACTCGAACCCTATTTTTGACCCAAAACCCTAATTCAAACCCTAAACCCTAAATTTGACCCAGAACCCTAATTCTAACCCTAATTTAGACCCAAAACCCTAATTCTAACCCTATTTTTGTCCAAAAAATTTTTTTAACTCAAAACATAGACCCAAAACCCTAATTCTAACTCTAATTTTTTACCAAAACCCTAATTCGGACCCTATTTTAGTCCCAAAACCCTATTTTTAACTCAAAACACTAATTCAAACCCTAAACCCAAATTTTGACCCTAAACCCTAAATTTATCCCAGAACCCTAATTTAGACACGAAACCCTAATTTTAAACCAAATCCCTAATTCTAACCCTATTTTTCACCATAAAGCCTATTTTTAACTCAAAACACTAAACCCTAATTTTGACCATAAACCCTAATTTTGACCCAAAGCCCTAATTTTGACAAAACCCTAATTCCGTGCCAAAACCCTATTTTTAACCCAAAACCCTAATTTAGACCCAAAATCCTATTTTTAACCCAAAACCCTAATTCAAACCCTAAACCCTAATTTTGACCCTAAACCCTAATTTTGATCATAAACCCTAAATTTGAACCAGAACCCAAATTTTAACCCAAATCCCTAAATTTAACCCAGAACCCTAAATTTGAACCAAAACCCTAATTTCACCCATAGAACTAATTTTGACACAAAATACTAATTTCAATCCAAAGGCCTAATTAAGACCCCAAAACCCTATTTTTTACCCAAAACCCTAATTCAAACCCTAAACCCTAATTTTGATGTAAAACCCTAATTTGGACCCAAAATCAAAATTTTGACCCAAAACCCTAATTATTACCTCCCTAATTTGACCCAAAACCCTATTTTTAACCCAAAACCCTAATTCAAACCCTATACCACAATTTTGATCCTAAGCCCTAATTTTGACCCAAAACCCAATTAATTTAAACCCACCTTTTTCTCACCTTAATTCAAACCCTAAACCCTAATTTTGACCCAAAACCCTAATTACCAATTTTGACCTAAAACCCTAATTATAAACCAAACACTAATTTTGACCTTCTTTTCCTTTCCCCTTCCTACCCTAATTTTGATCCTAAACCCTATTTTTACTCAAAACCCTAATTGAAACCCCCAACCCTAATTTTGACCCAAAACCCTAATTTTAACCCAAATCCCTAATTTACCCAAAACCCTAATTTTGACCCACAACCCTAATTCGGAGTCAAAACCCTAATTTAGACCCAAAGCCCTAATTTTGAACCAAAACCCTAATTCAAAACCTAAATCCTAACTCAACCCTATTTTTGACCCAAACCCTAATTCAAACCCTAACCTAAATTTGACCTAACCCTAATTCTAACCCTAATTTAGACCCAAAACCCTAATTCTAACCCTATTTTTGTCCAAAAACCTTTTTAACTCAAACCTTGACCCAAACCCTAATTCTAACCCTAATTTATTCCCAAAACCCTAATTCGACTATTTTAGTCCCAAAACCCTATTTTTAACTCAAAACACTAATTCAAACCCTAAACCCAAATTTTGACCCTAAACCCTAAATTTATCCCAGAACCCTAATTTAGACACGAAACCCTAATTTTAAACCAAATCCCTAATTCTAACCCTATTTTTGACCATAAAGCCAATTTTTTACTCAAAACACTAGACCCTAATTTTGACCATAAACCCTAATTTTGACCCAAAGCCCTAATTTTGACAGAAAACCCTAATTCTGTCCCAAAACCCTATTTTTAACCCAAAACCCTAATTTAGACCCAAAATCCTATTTTTACCCCAAAACCCTAATTCAAACCCTAAACCCTAATTTTGACCCTAAACCCTAATTTTGATACTAAACCCTAAATTTGACCCAGAACCCAAATTTTAACCCAAAACCCTAAATTTAACCCAGAACCCTAAATTTGACCCAAAACCCTAATTTCACCCAAAGGCCTAATTTTGACCCACAATACTAATTTCAATCCAAAGGCCTAATTAAGACCCAAAACCCTATTTTTTACCCAAAACCCTAATTCAAACCCTAAACCCTAATTTTGACGCAAAACCCTAATTTGGACCCAAAATCAAAATTTTGACCCAAAACCCTAATTATTACGCAAAGCCCTAATTTTGACCCAAAACCCTAATTCAAACCCTATACCACAATTTTGATCCTAAGCCCTAATTTTGACCCAAAACCCTTTTTTACTCAACCATAATTCAAACCCTAAACCCTAATTTTGACCCAAAACCCTAATTCTGACCCAAACCCGAAATTTTGACCCAAAACCCTAATTATAAACCAAAGCACTAATTTTGACCCAAAACCCTAATTCTGACCCAAAACCCTATTTTTAACGCAAAACCCTAATTCAAACCGTAAACCCTAATTTTGACCCTAAACCCTAATTTTGATCCTAAACCCTATTTTTTACTCAAAACCCTAATTCAAACCCTGAACCCTAATTTTGACCCAAAACCCTAATTTTAACCCAAATCCCTAATTCTGACCCAAAACCCTAATTTTGACCCACAACCCTAATTCTGAGTCAAAACCCTAATTTAGACCCAAAGCCCTAATTTTAAACCAAAACCCTAATTCAAAACCTAAATCCTAACTCGAACCCTATTTTTGACCCAAAACCCTAAGTCAAACCCTAAACCCTAAATTTGACCCAGAACCCTAATTCTAACCCTAATTTAGACCCAAAAACCTAATTCTAACCCTATTTTTATCCAAAAAACCTTTTTTAACTCAAAACCTTGACCCAAAACCCTAATTCTAACCCTAATTTATTCCCAAAACCCTAATTCGGACCCTATTTTAGTCCCAAAACCCTATTTTTAACTCAAAACACTAATTCAAACCCTAAACCCAAATTTTGACCCTAAACCCGAATTTTATCCCAGAACCCTAATTTAGAAACGAAACCCTAATTTTAAACCAAATCCCTAATTCTAACCCTATTTTTGACCATAAAGCCTATTTTTAACTCAAAACACTAAACCCTAATTTTGACCATAAACCCTAATTTTGACCCAAAGCCCTAATTTTGACAGAAAACCCTAATTCTGTCCCAAAACCCTATTTTTAACCCAAAACCCTAATTTAGACCCAAAATCCTATTTTTAACCCAAAACCCTAATTCAAACCCTAAACCCTAATTTTGACCCTAAACCCTAATTTTGATCCTAAACCCCAAATTTGACCCAGAACCCAAAATTTAACCCAAAACCCTAAATTTAAACAAGACCCCTAAATTTTACCCAAACCCATATTTTCACCCAATGGCATATTTTTGACCCAAAATACTAATTTCAATCCAAAGGCATAATTAAGACCCAAAACCCTATTTTTACCCAAAACCCTAATTCAAACCCCTAAACCCTAATTTGGACCCAAAACCCTAATTTGGACCCAAAATCAAAATTTTGACCTAAAACCCTAATTATTACGCAGCCCTAATTTTGACCCAAAACCCTATTTTTAACCCAAACCCTAATTCAAACCCTATACCACAATTTTGATCCTAAGCCCTAATTTTGACCCAAAACCCAAATTCCACCCTAATTTAAACCCAAAACCCTTTTTACTCAACCTTAATTCAAACCCTAAACCCTAATTTTGACCCAAAACCCTAATTCACCCAAACCCAAATTTTGACCCAAAACCCTAATTATAACCCTAAACACTAATTTTGACCCAAAACCCTAATTATGACCCAAAACCCTATTTTTAACGCAAAACCCTAATTCAAATCGTAAACCCTAATTATGACCCAAAACCCTAATTTTGATCCTAAACCCTATTTTTACTCAAAACCCTCATGCAAACCCTTCACCCTAATTTTGACCCAAAACCCTAATTTTAACCCAAAACCCTAATTCCAAAACCCTATTTTGACCCACAACCCTAATTCCGAGTCAAAACCCTAATTTAGACCCAAAGCCCTAATTTTGAACCAAAACCCTAATTCAAAACCTAAATCCTAACTCAACCCTATTTTTGACCCAAAACCCTAATTAAAAACCTAAACCCTAAAAATTACCCAGAACCCTAATTCTAACCCTAATTTAGACCCAAAACCCTAATTCTAACCCTAATTTTGTCCAAAAAACCTTTTTTAACTCAAAACCTTGACCCAAAACCCTAATTCTAACCCTAATTTATTCCCAAAACCCTAATTCGGACCCTATTTTTAGTCCCAAAACCCTATTTTTAACTCAAAACCCTAATTCAAACCCTAAACCCAAATTTTGACCCTAAACACTAAATTTAACCGAGAACCCTAATTTTAAACCAAATCCCTAATTCTAACCCTATTTTTGACCATAAACCCTATTTTTAACTCAAAACCCTAAACCCTTATTTTGACCATAAACCCTTATTTTGACCCAAAGCCCTAATTATTACCCAAAACCCTATTTTTAACACAAAACCCTAATTTAGACCCAAAATCCTGTTTTTAACCCAAAACCCTAATTCAAACCCTAAACCCTAATTTTGACCCTAAACCCTAATTTTGACCCTAAACCCTAATTTTGATCCTAAACCCTAAATTTAACCAAACCCTAATTCAACCCAACCCTAATTTTGACCCAAAACCCTAATTCAAACCCTAAACCCTAATTTTTGACCCAAAGCCTAATTCTACAACCCTAATTTTTACCCAAAACCCTAATTCAACCAACCCTAACCCTAACCCTATTTTTGTCCAAAAACCCCTTTATTACCAAAACCCTAACCCAAAACCCTAATTTTAACCCAAATTTATTCCCAAAACCCTAATTTGACCCTAATTTTGACCCAAAACCCTAATTTTAACTCAAAACCTAATACAAACCCTAAACCCAAATTTCGACCCTAAACCCTAAATTTAACCCAGAACCCTAATTTAGACACGAAACCCTAATTTTAAACCAAATCCCTAATTCTAACCCTATTTTTGACCATAAACCCTATTTTTAACTCAAAACCCTAAACCCTAATTTTGACCATAAACCCTAATTTTGACCCAAGCCCTAATTTTGACAGAAAACCCTAATACTGTCCCAAAACCCTATTTTTAACCCAAAACCCTAATTTAGACCCAAAATCCTATTTTTACCCCAAAACCCTAATTCAAACCCTAAACCCTAATTTTGACCCTAAACCCTAATTTTGATACTAAACCCTAAACCCTAATTTTGACCCTAAACCCTAATTTTGATACTAAACCCTAAATTTGACCCAAAACCCTAAATTTCACCCAAAGGCCTAATTTTGACCCACAATACTAATTTCAATCCAAAGGCCTAATTAAGACCCAAAACCCTATTTTTTACCCAAAACCCTAATTCAAACCCTAAACCCTAATTTTGACGCAAAACCCTAATTTGGACCCAAAATCAAAATTTTGACCCAAAACCCTAATTATTACCAAAAGCCCTAATTTTGACCCAAAACCCTAATTCAAACCCAAAACCCCAATTTTGATCCTAAGCCCTAATTTTGACCCAAAACCCAAATCCTGACCCTAATTTAAACCCAAAACCCTTTTTTTACTCAACCTTAATTCAAACCCTAAACCCTAATTTTGACCCAAAACCCTAATTCTGTACAGAACCCTTAATTTAGTCCCAAAACCCTAATTATAAACCAAAGCACTAATTTTGACCCAAAACCCTAATTCTGACCCAAAACCCAATTTTTAACGCAAAACCCTAATTCAAACCGTAAACCCAAATTTGGAACTTAAACCCTAATTTTGATCCTAAACCCTAAATTTTACTCAAAACCCTAATTCAAACCCTGACCCCTAATTTTGACCCAAAACCCTAATTTTAACCCAAATCCCTAATTCTGACCCAAAACCCTAATTTTGACCCACAACCCTAATTCTGAGTCAAAACCCTAATTTAGACCCAAAGCCCTAATTTTGAACCAAAACCCTAATTCAAAACCTAAATCCTAACTCGAACCCTATTTTTGACCCAAAACCCTAATTCAAACCCTAAACCCTAAATTTGACCCAGAACCCTAATTATAACCCTAATTTAGACCCAAAACCCTAATTCTAACCCTATTTTTGCCCAAAAAACCTTTTTTAACTCAAAACCTTGACCCAAAACCCTAATTCTAACCCTAATTTATTCCCAAATCCCTAATTCAGACCCTATTTTCGTCCCAAAACCCTATTCTTAACTCAAAACACTAATTCAAACCCTAAACCCAAATTTTGACCCTAAACCCGAATTTTATCCCTTAACCCTAATTTAGAAACGAAACCCTAATTTTAAACCAAATCCCTAATTCTAACCCTATTTTTGACCATAAAGCCTATTTTTAACTCAAAACACTAAACCCTAATTTTGACCATAAACCCTAACTTTGACCCAAAGCCCTAATTTTGACAAAACCCTAATTCCCCCAACCCTATTTTTAACCCAAAACCCTAATTTAGACCAAAATCCTATTTTTAACCCAAAACCCTAATTCAAACCCTAAACCCTAATGACCCTAAACCCTAATGATCCTAAACCCTAAATTTCCAAACCCAAATTTTAACCCAAAACCCTAAATTTAACCAAGAAACCTAAATTTGACCCAAAACACTTATTTCACCTAAATGCCTAATTTTGACCCAAAATACTAATTTCAATCCAAAGGCCTAACTAAGACCCAAAACCCTATTTTTTACCCAAAACCCTAATTCAAACCCTAAACCCTAGTTTTGACGCAAAACCCTAATTTGGACCCAAAATCAAAATTTTGACCCAAAACCCTAATTATTACACAAAGCACTAATTTTGACCCTAAACCCTATTTTTAACCCAAAACCCTAATTCAAACCCCAATTTTGATCCTAAGCCCTAATTTTGACCCAAAACCCAAATTCTACCTAATTTAAACCCAAAACCCTTTTTACTCAACCTTAATTCAAACCCTAAACCCTAATTTTGACCCAAAACCCTAATTACAAACCCAATTTACCCAAACCCTAATTTCCCCTAATTTTGACCCAAAACCATAATTATTACCAAAAACCCTATTTTTAACGCAAAGCCCTAATTCAAACCGTAAACCCTAATTTTGACCCTAAACCCTAATTTTGATCCTAAACCCTATTTTTTTACTCAAAACCCTAATTCAAACCCTGAACCCTAATTTTGACCCAAAACCCTAATTTTAACCCAAATCCCTAATTCTTACCCAAATCCCTAATTTTGACCCAAACCCTAATTCTAAGTCAAAACCCTAATTTAGACCCAAAGCCCTAATTTTGAACCAAAACCCTAATTCAAAACCTAAATCCTAACTCAACCCTATTTTTGACCCAAAACCCTAATTCAAACCCTAAACCCTAAATTTGACCCAAACCCTAATTCTAACCCTAATTTAGACCCAAAACCCTAATTCTAACCCTATTTTGTCCAAAACCTTTTTACTCAAAACCTTGACCCAAAACCCTAATTCTAACCCTAATTTATCCCAAAACCCTAATTACCTATTTTCCCAAAACCCTATTTTTAACTCAAAACCCTAATTCAAACCCTAAACCCAATTTTGACCCAAAACCCTAAATTTAACCCTAACCCTAATTTAACCCAAAACCCTAATTTTAACCAAACCCTAATTTTCCCTATTTTTACCAAAACCCTAATTTACCAATAACTACCCAAACCCTTTTACCCAAAACCCTATTTCCAACCCTAATTTTACCCAAACCCTAATTTTGACCCAAACCCTAATTTACCAAACCCTAATTTAAACCCTAAACCCTAATTTGACCCAAAACCCTAATTTCCTAACCTATTTTTACCCAAACCTAACCTAAACCCTAATTTGACCAAAACCCTAATTTTGACCCAAAACCCTAATTTTAAAACCTAATTTTTTTTACCCAAAACCTATTTTAAAACCCTATTTTCCCAAATAATTCACTAACCTAATTTTGACCCAAACCCTAATTTTGACCCAAACCCTAATTTTGACCCAAAACCCTAAATTTAACCCAAAACCCTAATTTTGACCCAAACCCTAATTTTACCCAAACCCTAACCAAACCCTAATTTTTGACCCAAAACCCTAATTTTGACCCAAAACCCTAATTTTAATCCAAACCCTAATTTTGACGCAAAACCCTAATTTTGACCCAAAACCCTAATTTTAACCCAAACCCTAATTTTGACCCAAAACCTTAATTTTGACCCTAAACCATAAAATTGACCCAGCACCCTAATTTTGACACGAAACCCTAATTTTAACCCAAAACCCTAATTCAAACCCTAAACCTTTGACCCTAAACCCTAATTTTACCCAAAACCCTAATTTTGACCCAAAACCCTAATTTTAACCCAAACCTAATTTTAACCCAAAACCCTAATTTTGACCCAAAACCCTAATTTTAACCCAAAACCCTAATTTTGACCCAAAACCCTAATTTTAACCCAAAACCCTAATTTTGACCCAAAACCCTAATTTTAAAAACCTAATTTTGACCCAAACCCTAATTTTAACCCAAAACCCTAATTCCCAAACCCTAAACCCAAAACCCTATTTAACCCAAACCCTAATTTTGACCCTAAACCCTAATTTTGACCCAAAACCCTAAAACCCAAACCCTAATTTCCCAAACCCTAATTTTACCCAAAACCCTAATTTTGACCCGAAACCCTAATTTAACCCAAACCCTATTTTTAACCCAAAACCCTAATTCAAACCCTAAAAACTAATTTTGATCCAAAACCCCAATTTTGACACAAAACCCTAATTTAACCAAAACCCTAATTTTACCCAAACCCTAATTTGACCCAAAACCCTAATTTTACCCAAAACCCTATTTTTACCCAAAACCCTAATTCAAACCCAAAACCCTAATTTTGACCCAAACCCTAATTTTAACCCAAAACCCTACCCAAAACCCTAATTTTGACCCAAAACCCTAATTCAAACCCAAACCCTAATTTAGACCCAAAGCCCTAATTTTGAACCAAAACCCTAATTCAAAACCTAAATCCTGACCCAAACCCTATTTTTGACCCAAAACCCTAATTCAAACCCAAAACCCTAAATTTGACCCAAACCCTAATTTAACCCTAATTTAGACCCAAAACCCTAATTCTAACCCTAATTTGTCCAAAACCTTTTAACTCAAAACCTTGACCCAAAACCCTAATTCTAACCCTAATTTATTCCCAAAACCCTAATTCGGACCCTATTTTAGTCCCAAAACCCTATTTTTAACTCAAAACCCTAATTCAAACCCTAAACCCAAATTCTGACCCTAAACCCTAAATTTATCCCAGAACCCTAATTTAGACACGAAACCCTAATTTTAAACCAAATCCCTAATTCTAACCCTATTTTTGACCATAAACCCTATTTTTAACTCAAAACCCTAAACCCTAAACCCTAATTTTGACCATAAACCCTTAATTTGACCCAAAGCCCTAATTTTGACGGAAAACCCTAATTCTGTCCCAAAACCCTATTTTTAACCCAAAACCCTAATTTAGACCCAAAATCCTATTTTTAACCCAAAACCCTAATTCAAACCGTAAACCCTAATTTTGACCCTAAACCCTAATTTTGATCCTAAACCCTAAATTTGACCCAGAACCCAAATTTTAACCCAAAACCCTAAATTTAACCCAGAACCCTAAATTTGACCCAAAACCCTAATTTCACCCAAAGGCCTAATTTTGACCCAAAATACTAATTTCAATCCAAAGGCCTAATTAAGACCCAAAACCCTAATTCAAACCCTAAACCCTAATTTTGACGCAAAACCCTAATTTGGACCCAAAATCAAAATTTTGACCCAAAACCCTAATTATTACGCAAAGCCCTAATTTTGACCCAAAACCCTATTTTTAACCCAAAACCCTAATTCAAACCCTATACCACAATTTTGATCCTAAGCCCTAATTTTGACCCAAAACCCAAATTCTGACCCTAATTTAAACCCAAAACCCTTTTTTTACTCAACCTTAATTCAAACCCTAAACCCTAATTTTGACCCAAAACCCTAATTCTGACCCAAACCCGAAATTTTGACCCAAAACCCTAATTATAAACCAAACCACTAATTTTGACCCAAAACCATAATTCTGACCCAAAACCCTATTTTTAATGCAAAACCCTAATTCAAACCGTAAACCCTAATTTTGACCCTAAACCCTAATTTTGATCCTAAACCCTATTTTTTACTCAAAACCCTAATTCAAACCCTGAACCCTAATTTTGACCCAAAACCCTAATTTTAACCCAAATCCCTAATTCTTACCCAAAACCCTAATTTTGACCCACAACCCTAATTCCGAGTCAAAACCCTAATTTAGACCCAAAGCCCTAATTTTGAACCAAAACCCTAATTCAAAACCTAAATCCTAACTTGAACCCTATTTTTGACCCAAAACCCTAAGTCAAACCCTAAACCCTAAATTTGACCCAGGACCCTAATTCTAACCCTAATTTAGACCCAAAAACCTAATTCTAACCCTATTTTTATCCAAAAAACCTTTTTTAACCCAAAACCTTGACCCAAAACCCTAATTCTAACCCTAATTTATTCCCAAAACCCTAATTCGGACCCTATTTTAGTCCCAAAACCCTATTTTTAACTCAAAACACTAATTCAAACAATAAACACAAATTTTGACCCTACTCTCTTAATTTTTACCATAACCCTATTTTATACACTAAACCCTAATTTTAAACAAAATCCCTATTTCTAACCCTATTTTTCACCATACTGCCTATTTTTAACTCAATACACTAAACCCTTATTTTGAACATAAACCCTTATTTTGACCGAAAGCCCTAATTTTGACTGAAACGCTAATTCGTCCCAAAACCCTATTTTTAACCCAAAACCCTAATTTAGACCCAAAATCCTATTTTTAACCCAAAACCCTAATTGAAACCCTAATTTTGACCCTAAACCCTAATTTTGATCCTAAACCCTAAATTTGACCCAGAACCCAAATTTTAACCCAAAACCCTAAATTTAACCCAGAACCCTAAATTTGACCCAAAACCCTAATTTCACCCAAAGGCCTAATTTTTACCCAAAATACTAATTTCAATCCAAAGGCCTAATTCAGACCCAAAACCCTATTTTTTTACCCAAACCCCTAATTCAAACCCTAAACCCTAATTTTGACGCAAAACCCTAATTTGGACCCAAAACCGAAATTTTTCCCAAAACCCTAATTATTACGCAAAGCCCTAATTTTGACCCAAAACCCTATTTTTAACCCAAAACCCTAATTCAAACCCTATACCCCAATTTTGATCCTAAGCCCTAATTTTGACCCAAAACCCTTTTTTTACTCAACCTTAATTGAAACCGTAAACCCTAATTCTGACCCAAAACCCTAATTCTGACCCAAACCCGAAATTTTGACCCAAAACCCTAATTATAAACCAAAGCACTAATTTTGACCCAAAACCCTAATTCTGACCCAAACCCCTATTTTTAACGCAAAACCCTAATTCAAACCGTAAACCCTATTTGACCCTAAACCATTATTTTGATCCTAAACCCTATTTTTACTCAAAACCCTAATTGAAACCCCGAACCCTAATTTTGACCCAAAACCCTAATTTTAACCCAATCCTTTCCCCCCAACCCTATTTTGACCCAAAACCCTAATTATGACTCAAAACCCTAATTTTGACCCAAAGCCCTAATTTTGAACCAAAACCCTAATTCAAAACCTAAATCCTAACTCAACCCTATTTTTGACCCAAAACCCTAATTCAAACCCTAAACCCTAAATTTGACCCAAACCCTAATTCTAACCCTAATTTAGACCCAAAACCCTAATTCTAACCCTATTTTTGTCCAAAACCTTTTTAACTCAAACCTTGACCCAAAACCCTAATTCTAACCCTAATTTATTCCCAAAACCCTAATTCGACCCTATTTTAGTCCCAAAACCCTATTTTTAACTCAAAACACTAATTCAAACCCTAAACCCAAATTTTGACCGTAAACCATAAATTTAACCCAGAACCCTAAATTAGACACGAAACCCTAATTTTAAACCAAATCCCTAATTCTAACCCTATTTTTGACCATAAACCCTATTTTTAACTCAAAACCCTAAACCCTAATTTTGACCATAAACCCTTATTTTGACCCAAAGCCCTAATTTTGACAGAAAACCCTAATTCTGTCCCAAAACCCTATTTTTAACCCAAAACCCTAATTTAGACCCAAAATCCTATTTTTAACCCAAAACCCTAATTCAAACCCTAAACCCTAATTTTGACCCTAAACCCTAATTTTGATCCTAAACCCTAAATTTGACCCATAACCCAAATTTTAACCCAAAACCCTAAATTTAACCCAGAACCCTAAATTTGACCCAAAACCCTAATTTCACCCAAAGGCCTAATTTTGACCCAAAATACTAATTTCAATCCAAAGGCCTAATTAAGACCCAAAACCCTATTTTTTACCCAAAACCCTAATTCAAACCCTAATTTTGATCCAAAACCCTAATTTGGACCCAAAATCAAAATTTTGACCCAAAACCATAATTATTACCCAAAGCCCTAATTTTGACCCAAAACCCTATTTTTAACCCAAAACCCTAATTCAAACCCTATACCACAATTTTGATCCTAAGCCCTAATTTTGACCCAAAACCCAAATTCTGACCCTAATTTAAACCCAAAACCCTTTTTTTACTCAACCTTAATTCAAACCCGAAATTTTGACCCAAAACCCTAATTCTACCCAAACCCAAATTTGACCCAAAACCCTAATTATAAACCAAAGCACTAATTTTGACCCAAAACCCTAATTCCCAAAACCCTATTTTTAACGCAAAACCCTAATTCAAACCATAAACCCTAATTTTGACCCTAAACCCTAATTTTGATCCTAAACCCTATTTTTTACTCAAAACCCTAATTCAAACCCGGAACCCTAATTTTGACCCAAAACCCTAATTTTAACCCAAATCCCTAATTCTGACCCAAAACCCTAATTTTGACCCACAGCCCTAATTCCGAGTCAAAACCCTAATTTAGACCCAAAGCCCTAATTTTGAACCAAAACCCTAATTCAAAACCTAAATCCTAACTCGAACCCTATTGTTTACCCAAAACCCTAATTCAAACCCTAAACCCAAAATTTGACCCAAAACCCTAATTCTAACCCTAATTTAGACCCAAAACCCTAATTCCAACCCTATTTTTGTCCAAAATTTTTTTTTAACTCAATACCTTGACCCAAAACCCTAATTCTAACTCTAATTTATTCCCACAACCCTAATTCGGACCCTATTTTAGTCCCAAAACCCTATTTTTAACTCGAAACAATAATTCAAACCCTAAACCAAAATTTTGACCCTAAACCCTAAATTTATCCCTGAACCCTAATTTATACACGAAACCCTAATTTTAAACCAAATCCCTAATTCTAACCCTATTTTTGACCATAAAGCCTATTTTTAACTCAAAACACTAAACCCTAATTTTGACCATAAACCCTAATTTTGACCCAAAACCCTAATTTTGAACCGTAACCCTAATTCTAACCCAAAACCCTATTTTTAACCCAAAACCCTAATTTAGACCCAAAATCCTATTTTTAACCCAAAACCCTAATTCAAACCCTAAACCCTAATTTTGACCCTAAACCCTAATTTTGATCCTAAACCCTAAATTTGACCCAGAACCCAAATTTTAACCCAAAACCCTAAATTTAACCCAAAGGCCTAATTTTTACCCAAAACCCTAATTTCAATCCAAAGGCCTAATTCAGACCCAAAATACTAATTTCAACCAAAGGCCTAATTAAGACCCAAAACCCTATTTTTACCCAAAACCCTAATTCAAACCCTAAACCCTAATTTTGACGCAAACCCTAATTTGGACCCAAAATCAAAATTTTGACCCAAAACCCTAATTTTACAAGCCTAATTTTGACCCAAACCCTATTTTTAACCCAAACCCTAATTCAAACCCTATACCACAATTTTGATCCTAAGCCCTAATTTTGACCCAAACCCAATTCCCTAATTTAAACCCAAAACCTTTTACTCAACCATAATTCAAACCCTAAACCCAAATTTTGACCCAAAACCCTAATTTTGACCGGAACCCGAAATTTTGACCCAAAACCCTAATTATAAACCATAGCACTAATTTGGACCCAAAACCCTATTTTTAACGCAAAACCCTAATTCAAACCGTAAACCCTAATTTTGACCCTAAACCCTAATTTTGATCCTAAACCCTATTTTTTACTCAAAACCCTAATTGAAACCCTGAACCCTAATTTTGACCAAAAACCCAAATTTTAACCCAAATCCCTAATTCTGACCCAAAACCCTAATTTTGACCCACAACCCTAATTCTGAGTCAAAACCCTAATTTAGACCCAAAGCCCTAATTTTGAACCAAAACCCTAATTCAAAACCTAAATCCTAACTCGAACACTATTTTTGACCCAAAACCCTAATTCAAACCCTAAACCCTAAATTTGACCCGGAACCCTAATTCTAACCCTAATTTAGACCCAAAACCCTAATTCTAACCCTATTTTTGTCCAAAAAACCTTTTTAACTCAAAACCTTGACCCAAAACCCTAATTTTAACCCTAATTTATTCCCAAAAACCTAATTCGGACCGTATTTTAGTCCCAAAACCCTATTTTTAACTCAAAACCCTAATTCAAACCCTAAACCCAAATTTTGACCCTAAACCCTAAATTTAACCCAGAACCCTAATTTAGACACGAAACCCTAATTTTAAACCAAATCCCTAATTCTAACCCTATTTTTGACCATAAAGCCTATTTTTAACTCAAAACGCTAAACCCTAATTTTGACCATAAACCCTAATTTTGACCCAAAGCCCTAATTTTGACAGAAACGCTAATTCTGTCCCAAAACCCTATTTTTAACCCAAAACCCTAATTTAGACCCAAAATCCTATTTTTAACCCAAAACCCTAATTCAAACCGTAAACCCTAATTTTGACCCTAAACCCTAATTTTGATCATAAACCCTAAATTTGAACCAGAACCCAAATTTTAACCCAAATCCCTAAATTTAACCCAGAACCCTAAATTTGAACCAAAACCCTAATTTCACCCATAGAACTAATTTTGACACAAAATACTAATTTCAATCCAAAGGCCTAATTAAGACCCCAAAACCCTATTTTTTACCCAAAACCCTAATTCAAACCCTAAACCCTAATTTTGATGTAAAACCCTAATTTGGACCCAAAATCAAAATTTTGACCCAAAACCCTAATTATTACGCAAAGCCCTAATTTTGACCCAAAACCCTACTTTTAATCCAAACCCTAATTCAAACCCTATACCACAATTTTGATCCTAAGCCCTAATTTTGACCCAAAACCCAAATTCTGACCCTAATTTAAACCCAAAACCCTTTTTTTACTCAACCTTAATTCAAACCCAAAATCCTATTTTTAACCCAAAACCCTAATTCAAACCCTAAACCCTAATTTTGACCCAAAACACTAATTATAAACCAAAGCACTAATTTTGACCCAAAACCCTAATTCTGACCCAAAACCCTATTTTTAACGCAATACCCTAATTCAAACCGAAATCCCTAATTTTGACCCTAAACCCTAATTTTGATCCTAAACCCTATTTTTTACTCAAAACCCTAATTGAAACCCTGAACCCTAATTTTGACCCAAAACCCAAATTTTAACCCAAATCCCTAATTCAGACCCAAAACCCTAATTTTGACCCACAACCCTAATCCGAGTCAAAACCATAATTTAGACCCAAAGCCCTAATTTTGAACCAAAACCCTAATTCAAAACCTAAATCCTAACTCGAACCCTATTTTTGACCCAAAACCCTAATTCAAACCCTAAACCCTAAATTTGACCCAGAACCCTAATTCTAACCCTAATTTAGACCCAAAACCCTAATTCTAACCCTATTTTTGTCCAAAACCTTTTTAACTCAAAACCTTGACCCAAAACCGTAATTCTAACCCTAATTTATTCCCAAAACCCTAATTCAGACCCTATTTTAGTGCCAAAACCCTATTTTTAACTCAAAACACTAATTCAAACCCTCAACCCAAATGTTGACCCTAAACCCTAAATTTACCTAACCCTAATTTAGACACGAAACCCTAATTTTAAACCAAATCCCTAATTCTAACCCTATTTTTCACCATAAAGCCTATTTTTAACTCAAAACACTAAACCCTAATTTTGACCATAAACCCTAATTTTGACCCAAAGCCCTAATTTTGACAGAAAACCCTAATTCTGTCCCAAAACCCTATTTTTAACCCAAAACCCTAATTTAGACCCAAAATCCTATTTTTAACCCAAAACCCTAATTCAAACCCTAAACCCTAATTTTGACCCTAAACCCTAATTTTGATCCTAAACCCTAAATTTGACCCAGAACCCAAATTTTAACCCAAAACCCTAAATTTAACCCAAAGGCCTAATTTTGACCCACAATACTAATTTCAATCCAAAGGCCTAATTAAGACCCAAAACCCTATTTTTTACCCAAAACCCTAATTCAAACCCTAAACCCTAATTTTGACGCAAAACCCTAATTTGGACCCAAAATCAAAATTTTGACCCAAAACCCTAATTCTAACCCTATTTTTGACCCCAAATCCTATTTTTAACTCAAAACCCTAATTCTAACCCTACACCCCAATTTTGATCCTAAGCCCTAATTTTGACCCAAAACCCAAATTCCCTAATTTAAACCCAAAACCCTTTTTTTCAACCTTAATTCAAACCCTAAACCCTAATTTTGACCCAAAACCCTAATTCACCCAAACCCAATTTTGACCCAAAACCCTAATTATAAACCAGAGACTAATTTTGACCCAAAACCCTAATTCACCCAAACCCTATTTTTAACGCAAAACCCTAATTCAAACCGTAAACCCTAATTTTGACCCTAAACCCTAATTTTGATCCTAAACCCTATTTTTACTCAAAACCCTAATTGAAACCCCAACCCTAATTTTGATCCTAAACCCTATTTTTTACACAAAACCCTAATTGAAACCCTGAACCCTAATTTTGACCCACAACCCTAATTCTGAGTCAAAACCCTAATTTAGACCCAAAGCCCTAATTTTGAACCAAAATCCTAATTCAAAACCTAAATCCTAACTCGAACCCTATTTTTGACCCAAAACCCTAATTCAAACCCTAAACCCTAAATTTGACCTAACCCTAATTTAACCCTAATTTAGACCCAAAACCCTAATTCTAACCCTATTTTTGTCCAAAACCTTTTAACTCAAAACCTTGACCCAAAACCCTAATTCTAACCCTAATTTATTCCCAAAACCCTAATACGTACCTTATTATAGTCCCAAAACCCAATTTTTAACTCAACACACTAATTCAAACCCTAAACCACAATTTTGACCCTACACCCTAAATTTATCCTAACCCTAATTTAGACACGAAACCCTAATTTTAAACCAAATCCCTAATTCTAACCCTATTTTTCACCATATAGCCTATTTTTAACTCAAAACACTAAACACTAATTTTGACCATAAACCCTAATTTTGACCCAAAGCCCTAATTTTGACAAAAACCCTAATTCGTCCCAAAACCCTATTTTTAACCCAAACCCTAATTTAGACCCAAAATCCTATTTTTAACCCAAAACCCTAATTCAAACCCTAAACCCTAATTTACCCTTGATCCTAAACCCTAAATTTAAACCTTTTAACCCAAAACCCTAATTTAACCCTACCTATTTCTCCCAACCCTTTTCCCAAAGGCCTAATTTTGACCCACAATACTAATTTCAATCCAAAGGCCTAATTAAGACCCAAAACCCTATTTTTACCCAAACCCTAATTCATACCCTATACCCTTAGTTTGACGCTAAACTCTAATTTGGACCCAAAATCAAATTTTGACCCAAAACCCTAATTTTAAGTATTTTGACCCAAACCCTATTTTTAACCCAAACCCTAATTCAAACCCTATACCACAATTTTGATCCTAAGCCCTAATTTTGACCCAAAACCCAAATTCTACCTAATTTAAACCCAAAACCCTTTTTACTCAACCTTAATTCAAACCCTAAACCCTAATTTGACCCAAAACCCTAATTACCCAAACCCAAATTTTGACCCAAAACCCTAATTATAAACCAAAGCACTAATTTTGACCCAAAACCCTATTCTACCCAAAACCCTATTTTTAACGCAAACCCTAATTCAAACCGTAAACCCTAATTTTGACCCTAAACCCTAATTTTGATCCTAAACCCTATTTTTTACTCAAAACCCTAATTCAAACCCTGAACCCTAATTTTGACCCAAAACCCTAATTTTAACCCAAATCCCTAATTCTGACCCAAAACCCTAATTTTGACCCACAACCCTAATTCTGAGTCAAAACCCTAATTTAGACCAAAAGCCCTAATTTTGAACCAAAACCCTAATTCAAAACCTAAATCCTAACTCGAACCCTAATTTTGACCCAAAACCCTAATTCATACACTAAAACCTAAATTTGACCCAGAACCCTAATTCTGACCCTAATTTAGACCCAAAACCCTAATTCTAGCCCTATTTTTGTCCAAAAAACCTTTTTAACTCAAAACCTTGACCCAAAACCCTAATTTTAACCCTAATTTATTCCCAAAAACCTAATTCGGACCGTATTTTAGTCCCAAAACCCTATTTTTAACTCAAAACCCTAATTCAAACCCTAAACCCAAATTTTGACCCTAAACCCTAAATTTATCCCAGAACCCTAATTTAGACACGAAACCCTAATTTTAAACCAAATCCCTAATTCTAACCCTATTTTTGACCATAAAGCCTATTTTTAACTCAAAACACTAAACCCTAATTTTGACCATAAACCCTAATTTTGACCCAAAGCCCTAATTTTGACAGAAAACCCTAATTCTGTCCCAAAACCCTATTTTTAACCCAAAACCCTAATTTAGACCCAAAATCCTATTTTTAACCCAAAACCCTAATTCAAACCCTAAACCCTAATTTTGATCCTAAACCCTAAATTTGACCCAGAACCCAAATTTTAACCCAAAACCCTAAATTTAACCCAGAACCCTAAATTTTCCCCAAAACCCTAATTTCACCCAAAGGCCTAATTTTGACCCACAAAGACCCAAAAGCCTATTTTTTACCCAAAACCCTAATTTTGACGCAAAACCCTAATTTGGACCCAAAATCAAAATTTTGACCCAAAACCCTAATTATTACGCAAAGCCCTAATTTTGACCCAAAACCCTATTTTTAACCCAAAACCCTAATTCAAACCCTATACCACAATTTTGATCCTAAGCCCTAATTTTGACCCAAAACCCAAATTCTGACCCTAATTTAAACCCAAAACCCTTTACTCAACCTTAATTCAAACCCTAAACCCTAATTTTGACCCAAAACCCTAATTACCCAAACCCAAATTTTGACCCAAAACACTAATTATTAACCAAAGCACTAATTTTGACCCAAAACCCTAATTATGACCCAAAACCCTATTTTTAACGCAAAACCCTAATTCAAACCGTAAACCCTAATTTTGACCCTAAACCCTAATTTTGATCCAAAACCCTATTTTTTACTCAAAACCCTAATTGAAACCCCGAACCCTAATTTTGACCCAAAACCCTAATTTTAACCCAAATCCCTAATTCCCAAACCCTAATTTTGACCCACAACCCTAATTCTCGGTCAAAACCCTACGTTAGACCCCCAGGCCAAATTTTCAACAGAAAGCCTAATTCAAACCCTAAATCCTAAGTCCAACCCATTTTTGACCCAAAACCCTAATTCAAACCCTAAACCCTAAATTTGACCCAACCCTAATTCTAACCCTAATTTAGACCCAAAACCCTAATTCTAACCCTATTTTTGTCCAAAACCTTTTAACTCAAACCTTGACCCAAAACCCTAATTCTAACCCTAATTTATTCCCAAAACCCTAATTCGGACCCTATTTTAGTCCCAAAACCCTATTTTTAACTCAAAACACTAATTCAAACCCTAAACCCAAAATTTGACCCAAAACCATAAATTTATCCCAGAACCCTAATTTAGACACGAAACCCTAATTTTAAACCAAATCCCTAATTCTAACCCTATTTTTGACCATAAAGCCTATTTTTAACTCAAAACACTAAACCCTAATTTTGACCATAAACCCTAATTTTGACCCAAAGCCCTAATTTTGACTGAAACGATAATTCTGTCCCAAAAACCTATTTTTAACCCAAAACCCTAATTTAGACCCAAAATCCTATTTTTAACCCAAAACCCTAATTCAAACCCTAAACCCTAATTTTGACCCTAAACCCTAATTTTGATCCTAAACCCTAAATTTGACCCAGAACCCAAATTTTAACCCAAAACCCTAAATTTAACCCAGAACCCTAAATTTGACCCAAAACCCTAATTTCACCCAAAGGCCTAATTTTGACCCACAATACTAATTTCAATCCAAAGGCCTAATTAAGACCCAAAACCCTATTTTTTACCCAAAACCCTAATTCAAACCCTAAACCCTAATTTTGACGCAAAACCCTAATTTGGACCCAAAATCAAAATTTTGACCCAAAACCCTAATTTTGATCCAAAACCCTAATTTTAACCCAAAACCCTAATTCAAACCCTATACCCCAATTTTGATCATAAGCCCTAATTTTGACCCAAAACCCAAATTCTGACCCTAATTTAAACCCAAAACCCTTTTTTTACTCAACCTTAATTCAAACCCTAAACCCTAATTTTGACCCAAAACCCTAATTCTGACCCAAACCCGAAATTTTGACCCAAAACCCTAATTATAAACCAAAGCACTAATTTTGACCCAAAACCCTAATTCTGACCCAAAACCCTATTTTTAACGCAAAACCCTAATTCAAACCGTAAACCCTAATTTTGACCCTAAACCCTAATTTTGATCCTAAACCCTATTTTTACTCAAAACCCTAATTCAAACCCTTAACCCTAATTTTGACCCAAAACCCTAATTTTAACCCAAATCCCTAATTCTGACCCAAAACCCTAATTTTGACCCACAACCCTAATTCTGAGTCAAAACCCTAATTTAGACCCAAAGCCCTAATTTTGAACCAAAACCCTAATTCAAAACCTAAATCCTAACTCGAACCCTATTTTTGACCCAAAACCCTAATTCAAACCCTAAACCCTAAATTTGACCCAGAACCCTAATTCTAACCCTAATTTAGACCCAAAACCCTAATTCTAACCCTATTTTTGTCCAAAAAACCTTTTTTAACTCAAAACCTTGACCCAAAACCCTAATTCTAACCCTAATTTATTCCCAAAACCCTAATTCGAACCCTATTTTAGTCCCAAAACCCTATTTTTAACTCAAAACACTAATTCAAACCCTAAACCCAAATTTTGACCCTAAACCCTAAATTTATCCCAGAACCCTAATTTAGACACGAAACCCTAATTTTAAACCAAATCCCTAATTCTAACCCTATTTTTGACCATAAAGCCTATTTTTAACTCAAAACACTAAACCCTAATTTTGACCATAAACCCTAATTTTGACCCAAAGCCCTAATTTTGACAGAAAACCCTAATTCTGTCCCAAAACCCTATTTTTAACCCAAAACCCTAATTTAGACCCAAAATCCTATTTTTAACCCAAAACCCTAATTCAAACCCTAAACCCTAATTTTGACCCTAAACCCTAATTTTGATCCCAAACCCTATTTTTTACTCAAAACCCTAATTCAAACCCTGAACCCTAAATTTGACCCAAAACCCTAATTTCACCCAAAGGCCTAATTTTGACCCAAAATACTAATTTCAATCCAAAGGCCTAATTAAGACCCAAAACCCTATTTTTTACCCAAAACCCTAATTCAAACCCTAAACCCTAATTTTGACGCAAAACCCTAATTTGGACCCAAAATCAAAATTTTGACCCAAAACCCTAATTATTACGCAAAGCCCTAATTTTGACCCAAAACCCTATTTTTAACCCAAAACCCTAATTCAAACCCTATACCACAATTTTGATCCTAAGCCCTAATTTTGACCCAAAACCCAAATTCTGACCCTAATTTAAACCCAAAACCCCTTTTTGTACTCAACCATAATTCAAACCCTAATTTTGACCCAAAACCCTAATTCTGACCCGAACCCGAAATTTTGACCCAAAACCCTAATTATAAACCAAAGCACTAATTTTGACCCAAAACCCTAATTCTGACCCAAAACCCTATTTTTAACGCAAAACCCTAATTCAAACCGTAAACCCTAATTTTGACCCTAAACCCTAATTTTGATCCTAAACCCTATTTTTTACTCAAAACCCTAATTCAAACCATGAACCCTAATTTTGACCCAAAACCCTAATTTTAACCCAAATCCCTAATTCTGACCCAAAACCCTAATTTTGACCCACAACCCTAATTCTGAGTCAAAACCCTAATTTAGACCCAAAGCCCTAATTTTGAACCAAAACCCTAATTCAAAACCTAAATCCTAACTCGAACCCTATTTTTGACCCAAAACCCTAATTCAAACCCTAAACCCTAAATTTGACCCGTCCCTAATTCTAACCCTAATTTAGACCCAAAACCCTAATTCTAACCCTATTTTTGTCCAAAAAACCATTTTTAACTCAAAACCTTGACCCAAAACCCTAATTCTAACCCTAATTTATTCCCAAAACCCTAATTCGGACCCTATTTTAGTCCCAAAACCCTATTTTTAACTCAAAACACTAATTCAAACCCTAAACCCAAATTTTGACCCTAAACCCTAAATTTATCCCAGAACCCTAATTTAGACACGAAACCCTAATTTTAAACCAAATCCCTAATTCTAACCCTATTTTTGACCATAAAGCCTATTTTTAATTCAAACCCTAAACCCTAATTTTGACCATAAGCCCTAATTTTGACCCAAAGCCCTAATTTTGACAGAACCCTAATTCGTCCCAAAACCCTATTTTTAACCCAAAACCCTAATTTAGACACAAAATCTTATTTTTAACCCAAAACCCTAATTCAAACCCTAAACCCTAATTTTGACCCTAAACCCTAATTTTGATCCTAAACCCTAAATTTGACCCAAACCCAAATTTTAACCCAAAACCCTAAATTTAACCCGAACCCTAAATTTGACCCAAAACCCTAATTTCACCTAAAGGCCTAATTTTGACCCACAATACTAATTTCAATCCAAAGGCCTAATTAAGACCCAAACCCTATTTTTACCCAAAACCCTAATTCAAACCCTAAACCCTAATTTTGACGCAAACCCTAATTTGGACCCAAAATCAAAATTTTGACCCAAAACCCTAATTATTACTTTTTGACCCAAAACCCTATTTTTAACCCAAACCCTAATTCAAACCCTATACCACAATTTTGATCCTAAGCCCTAATTTTGACCCAAAACCCAAATTTACCCTAATTTAAACCCAAAACCCTTTACTCAACCTTAATTCAAACCCTAAACCCTAATTACCTCCCCTTCCCAAACCCAATTTTGACCCAAAACCCTAATTATAAACCAAGCACTAATTTTGACCCAAAACCCTAATTTATTTTAACGCAAAACCCTAATTCAAACCGTAAACCCTAATTTTGACCCTAAACCCTAATTTTGTTCCAAAACCCTATTTTTTACTCAAAACCCTAATTGAAACCCCGAACCCTAATTTTGACCCAAAACCCTAATTTTAACCCAAATCCCTAATTCTGGCCCAAAACCCTAATTTTGACCCACAACCCTAATTCTGAGTCAAAACCCTAATTTAGACCCAAAGCCCTAATTTTGAACCAAAACCCTAATTCAAAACCTAAATCCTAACTCGAACCCTATTTTTGACCCAAAACCCTAATTCAAACACTAAACCCTAAATTTGACCCAGAACCCTAATTCTAACCCTAATTTAGACCCAAAACCCTAATTCTAACCCTATTTTTGTCCAAAAAACCTTTTTTTAACTCAAAACCTTGACCCAAAACCCTAATTCTAACCCTAATTTATTCCCAAAACCCTAATTCGGACCTTATTTTAGTCCCAAAACCCTATTTTTAACTCAAAACACTAATTCAAACCCTAAACCCAAAATTTGACCCTAAACCCAAAATTTATCCCAGAACCCTAATTTAGACCCGAAACACTAATTTTAAACCAAATCCCTAATTCTAACCCTATTTTTGACCATAAAGCCTATTTTTAACTCAAAACACTAAACCCTAATTTTGACCATGAACCCTAATTTTGACCCAAAGCCCTAATTTTGACAGAAAACCCTAATTCTGTCCCAAAACCCTATTTTTAACCCAAAACCCTAATTTAGACCCAAAATCCTATTTTTAACCCAAAACCCTAATTCAACCTCCCTAACCCTAATTTTGACCCTAAACCCTAATTTTGACCCTAAACCCTAAGATAGAAATTAACTCCCAAAACACTAAATTAAACCCAGAACCCTAAATTTGACCAAAATCCCTATTTTGACCCAAAGGCCTAGTTTTGACCCAAAATACTAATTTCAATGCAAAGGCCTAATTAAGACCCAAAACCCTATTTTTAACCCAAACTTCAAACCCTAAACCCTAATTTTGACGCAAACCCTAATTTGGACCCAAAATCAAAATTTTGACCCAAAACCCTAATTATTACGAAGCCCTAATTTTGACCCAAACCCTATTTTTAACCCAAACCCTAATTCAAACCCTATACCACAATTTTTATCCTAAGACCTAAATTTGACCCAATACCCAAATCCTTTCACTAAATTAAACACAAAAACCTTTTTACTCAACCTTAATTCAAACCATAAACCGAAATTTTGACCCAAAACCCTAATTCTGACCCAAACCCGAAATTTTCACCCAAAACCCTAATTATAAACCAAAGCACTAATTTTGACCCAAAACCCTAATTCTAACGGAAAACCCTAATTCAAACCGTAAACCCTAATTTTGACCCTAAACCCTAATTTTGAACCTAAACCCTATTTTTTACTCAAAACCCTAATTCAAACCCTGAACCCTAATTTTGACCCAAAACCCTAATTTTAACCCAAATCCCTAATTACCCAAAACCCTAATTTTAACCCAAAACCCTAATTCTCACCCTTTTTTTGACCCAAAGCCCTAATTTTGAACCAAAACCCTAATTCAAAACCTAAATCCTAACTCGAACCCTATTTTTGACCCAAAACCCTAATTCAAACCCTAAACCCTAAATTTGACCCATAACCCTAATTCTAACCCTAATTTAGACCCAAAACCCTAATTCTAACCCTATTTTTGTCCAAAAACCCTTTTTTAACTCAAAACCTTGACCCAAAACCCTAATTCGGACCCTAATTTATTCCCAAAACCCTAATTCGGACCCTATTTTAGTCCCAAAACCCTATTTTTAACTCAAAACACTAATTCAAACCCTAAACCCAAATATTGACCCTAAACCCTAAATTTATCCTAACCCTAATTTAGACACAAAACCTTAATTTTAAACCAAATCCCTAATTCTAACCCTATTTTTGACCATAAAGCCTATTTTTAACTCAAAACACTAAACCCTAATTCAAACCGTAAACCCTAATTTTGACCCTAAACCCTAATTTTGATCCTAAACCCTAATTCTGTCCCAAAACCCTATTTTTAACCCAAAACCCTAATTTAGACCCAAAATCCTATTTTTACCCCAAAACCCTAATTCAAACCCTAAACCCTAATTTTGACCCTAAACCCTAATTTTGATCATAAACCCTAAATTTGAACCAGAACCCAAATTTTAACACAAAACCCTAAATTTATCCCAGAACCCTAAATTTGACCCAAAACCCTAATTTCACCCAAAGACCTAATTTTGACACAAAATACTAATTTCAATCCAAAGGCCTAATTAAGACCCCAAAACCCTATTTTTTACCCAAAACCCTAATTCAAACCCTAAACCCTAATTTTGATGCAAAACCCTAATTTGGACCCAAAATCAAAATTTTGACCCAAAACCCTAATTATTACGCAAAGCCCTAATTTTGACCCAAAACCCTATTTTTAACCCAAAACCCTAATTCTGACCCTAATTTTGACCCAAAACCCAAATTCTGACCCTAATTTAAACCCAAAACCCTTTTTTTACTCAACCTTAATTCAAACCCTAAACCCTAATTTTGACCCAAAACCCTAATTCTGACCCAAACCCGAAATTTTGACCCAAAACCCTAATTATAAACCAAAGCACTAATTTTGACCCAAAACCCTAATTCTGACCCAAAACCCTATTTTTAACGCAAAACCCTAATTCAAACCGTAAACCCTAATTTTGACCCTAAACCCTAATTTTGATCCTAAACCCTATTTTTTACTCAAAACCCTAATTGAAACCCTGAACCCTAATTTTGACCCAAAACCCTAATTTTAACCCAAATCCCTAATTCTGACCCAAAACCCTAATTTTGACCCACAACCCTAATTCTGAGTCAAAACCCTAATTTAGACCCAAAGCCCTAATTTTGAACCAAAACCCTAATTCAAAACCTAAATCCTAACTCGAACCCTATTTTTGACCCAAAACCCTAATTCAAACCCTAAACCCTAAATTTGACCCAGAACCCTAATTCTAACCCTAATTTAGACCCAAAACCCTAATTCTAACCCTATTTTTGCCCAAAAATTTTTTTTAACTCAAAACCTAGACCCAAAACCCTAATTCTAACTCTAATTTATTCCCAAAACCCTAATTCGCACCCAATTTAAGACCCAAAACCCTATTTTTAACTCAAAACACTAATTCAAACCCTAAACCCAAATTTTGACCCTAAACCCTAAATTTATCCTAACCCTAATTTAGACACGAAACCCTAATTTTATACCAAATCGCTAATTCTAACCCTATTTTTGACCATAAAGCATATTTTTAACTCAATACACTAAACCCTAATTTTGACCATAAACCCTAATTTTGACCCAAAGACCTAATTTTGACAAAACCCTAATTCGTCCCAAAACCCTATTTTTAACCCAAAACCCTAATTTAGACCCAAAATCCTATTTTTAACCCAAAACCCTAATTCAAACCCTAAACCCTAATTTTGACCCTAAACCCTAATTTGATCCTAAACCCTAAATTTGACCCAACCCAAATTTTAACCCAAAACCCTAAATTTAACCCAAACCCTAAATTTGACCCAAAACCCTAATTTCACCCAAAGGCCTAATTTTGACCCAAATACTAATTTCAACCAAAGGCCTAATTAAGACCCAAAACCCTATTTTTACCCAAAACCCTAATTCAAACCCTAAACCCTAATTTTGACGCAAACCCTAATTTGGACCCAAATCAAAACAAACCTTTCAAACCCTAATTGCCCAAACCCTATTTTTAACCCAAAACCCTAATTCAAACCCTATACCACAATTTTGATCCTAAGCCCTAATTTTGACCCAAACCCAAATTACCCTAATTTAAACCCAAAACCTTTTACTCAACCTTAATTCAAACCCTAAACCCTAATTTTGACCCAAAACCCTAATTACCCAAACCCAATTTTGACCCAAACCCTAATTTAACCACTAATTTTGACCCAAAACCCTAATTCTACCCAAACCCTATTTTTAACGCAAAACCCTAATTCAAACCGTAAACCCTAATTTTGACCCTAAACCCTAATTTTGATCCTAAACCCTATTTTTACTCAAAACCCTAATTCAAACCCAAACCCTAATTTTGACCCAAAACCCTAATTTTAACCCAAACCTAATTCTGACCCAAAACCCTAATTTTGACCCACAACCCTAATTCGAGTCAAAACCCTAATTTAGACCCAAAGCCCTAATTTTGAACCAAAACCCTAATTCAAAACCTAAATCCTAACTCAAACCCTATTTTTGACCCAAAACCCTAATTCAAACCCCTAAACCCTAAATTTGACCTAAACCCTAATTCTAACCCAATTTAGACCCAAAACCCTAATTCTAACCCTATTTTGTCCAAAACCTTTTAACTCAAAACCTTGACCCAAAACCCTAATTCTAACCCTAATTTATTCCCAAAACCCTAATTCGACCCTATTTTAGTCCCAAAACCCTATTTTTAACTCAAAACACTAATTCAAACCCTAAACCCAAATTTTGACCCTAAACCCTAAATTTATCCCTACCCTAATTTAGACACGAAACCCTAATTTTAAACCAAATCCCTAATTCTAACCCTATTTTTGACCATACAGCCTATTTTTAACTCAAAACACTAAACCCTAATTTTGACCATAAACCCTAATTTTGACCCAAAGCCCTAATTTTGACAAAAAACCCTAATTCTGTCCCAAAACCCTATTTTTAACCCAAAACCCTAATTTAGACCCAAAATCCTATTTTTAACCCAAAACCCTAATTCAAACCCTAAACCCTAATTTTGACCCTAAACCCTAATTTTGATCCTAAACCCTAAATTTGACCCAGAACCCAAATTTTAACCCAAAACCCTAAATTTAACCCACCCAAAACCCTAATTTCACCCAAAGGCCTAATTTTGACCCACAATACTAATTTCAATCCAAAGGCCTAATTAAGACCCAAAACCCTATTTTTTACCCAAAACCCTAATTCAAACCCTAAACCCTAATTTTGACGCAAAACCCTAATTTGGACCCAAAATCAAAATTTTGACCCAAAACCTTTATTACAAAGCCCTAATTTTGACCAAAACCCTATTTTTAACCCAAAACCCTAATTCAAACCCTATCCCCCAATTTTGATCATAAGCCCTAATTTTGACCCAAAACTCAAATTCTGACCCTAATTTAAACCCAAAACCCTTTTTTACTCAACCTTAATTCAAACCCTAAACCCTAATTTTGACCCAAACCCGAAATTTTGACCCAAAACCCTAATTATAAACCAAAGCACTAATTTTGACCCAAAACCCTAATTCTGACCCAAAACCCTATTTTTAACGCAAAACCCTAATTCAAACCGTAAACCCTAATTTGGACCCTAAACCCTAATTTTGGTCCTAAACCCTATTTTTTACTCAAAACCCTAATTCAAACCCTGAACCCTAATTTTGTCCCAAAACCCTAATTTTAACCCAAATCCCTAATTCTGACCCAAAACCCTAATTTTGACCCACAACCCTAATTCTGACTCAAAACCCTAATTTAGACCCAAAGCCCTAATTTTGAACCAAAACCCTAATTCAAAACCTAAATCCTAACTCGAACCCTATTTTTGACCCAAAACCCTAATTCAAACCCTAAACCCTAAATTTGACCCAGAACCCTAATTCTAACCCTAATTTAGACCCAAAACCCTAATTCTAACCCTATTTTTGTCCAAAAATTTTTTTTAACTCAAAACCTAGACCCAAAACCCTAATTCTAACTCTAATTTATTCCCAAAACCCTAATTCGGACCCTATTTTAGTCCCAAAATCCTATTTTTAACTAAAAACAACAATTCAAACCCTAAACCGAAATTTTAACCCTAAACCCTAATTTTGATCCTAACCCTAATTTAGACACGAAACCCTGATTTTAAACCAAATCCCTAATTCTAACCCTATTTTTGACCATAAAGCCTATTTTTAACTCAAAACACTAAACCCTAATTTTGACCATAAACCCTCATTTTGACCCAAAGCCCTAATTTTGACAGAAAACCCTAATTCTGTCCCAAAACCCTATTTTTAACCCAAAACCCTAATTTAGACCCAAAATCCTATTTTTAACCCAAAACCCTAATTCAAACCCTAAACCCTAATTTTGACCCTAAACCCTAATTTTGATCCTAAACCCTAAATTTGACAAAGAACCCAAATTTTAACCCAAAACCCTAAATTTAACCCAGAACCCTAAATTTTCCCCAAAACCCTAATTTAACCCAGAACCCTAAATTTGACCCAAAACCCTAATTTCACCCAAAGGCCTAATTAAGACCCAAAGCCCTATTTTTTACCCAAAACCCTAATTCAAACCCTAAACCCTAATTTTGACACAAAACCCTAATTTGGACCCAAAATCAAAATTTTGACCCAGAACCCTAATTATTACCAAATGACCTAATTTTGACCCAAAACCCTACTTTTAATCCAAACCCTAATTCAAACCCTATACCACAATTTTGATCCTAAGCCCTAATTTTGACCCAAAACCCAAATTCTGACCCTAATTTAAACCCAAAACCCTTTTTTTACTCAACCTTAATTCAAACCCTAAACCCTAATTTTGACCCAAAACCCTAATTCTGACCCAAACCCGAAATTTTGACCCAAAACCCTAATTATAAACCAAAGCACTAATTTTGACCCAAAACCCTAATTCTGACCCAAAACCCTATTTTTAACGCAAAACCCTAATTCAAACCGTAAACCCTAATTTTGACCCTAAACCCTAATTTTGATCCTAAACCCTATTTTTTACTCAAAACCCTAATTGAAACCCTGAACCCTAATTTTGACCCAAAACCCTAATTTTAACCCAAATCCCTAATTCTGACCCAAAACCCTAATTTTGACCCACAACCCTAATTCTGAGTCAAAACCCTAATTTAGACCCAAAGCCCTAATTTTGAACCAAAACCCTAATTCAAAACCTAAATCCTAACTCGAACCCTATTTTTGACCCAAAACCCTAATTCAAACCCCTAAACCCTAAATTTGACCCAGAACCCTAATTCTAACCCTAATTTAGACCCAAAACCCTAATTCTAACCCTATTTTTGTCCAAAAAACCTTTTTTAACTCAAAACCTTGACCCAAAACCCTAATTCTAACCCTAATTTATTCCCAAAACCCTAATTCGGACCCTATTTTAGTCCCAAAACCCTATTTTTAACTCAAAACACTAATTCAAACCCTAAACCCTAATTTTGACCCTAAACCCTAATTTTGATCCTAAACCCTAATATAGAAACGAATCCCTAATTGTAAACCAAATCCATAATTCTAAACCTATTTTTGAGCAGAGAGCCTATTTTTAACTCAAAACACTAAACCCTAATTTTGACCATAAACCCTAATTTTGACCCAAAGCCCTAATTTTGACAAAAACCCTAATTCGTCCCAAAACCCTATTTTTAACCCAAAACCCTAATTTAGACCCAAAATCCTATTTTTAACCCAAAACCCTAATTCAAACCCTAAACCTAATTTTGACCCTAAACCCTAATTTTGATCCTAAACCCTCTTTTAACCCAAAACCCTAAATTTAACCTAACCCTAAATTTGACCCAAAACCCTAATTTCACCCAAAGGCCTAATTTTGACCCACAATACTAATTTCAACCAAAGGCCTAATTAAGACCCAAACCCTATTTTTACCCAAAACCCTAATTCAAACCCTAAACCCTAATTTTGACGCAAACCCTAATTTGGACCCAAAATCAAATTTTGACCCAAACCCTAATTATTACAAGCCCTAATTTTGACCCAAACCCTATTTTTAACCCAAACCCTAATTCAAACCCTATACCAATTTTGATCCTAAGCCCTACTTTTGACCCAAAACCCAATTCCCTAATTTAACCCTTTTTTTACTCAACCATAATTCAAACCCTAAACCCTAATTCTGACCCGAACCCGAATTTTGACCCAAAACCCTAATTATAAACCAAAGCACTAATTTTGACCCAAAACCCTAATTCTGACCCAAAACCCTATTTTTAACGCAAAACCCTAATTCAAACCGTAAACCCTAATTTTGACCCTAAACCCTAATTTTGATCCTAAACCCTATTTTTTACTCAAAACCCTAATTGAAACCCTGAACCCTAATTTTGACCCAAAACCCTAATTTTAACCCAAATCCCTAATTCTGACCCACAACCCTAATTCTGAGTCAAAACCCTAATTTAGACCCAAAGCCCTAATTTTGAACCAAAACCCTAATTCAAAACCTAAATCCTAACTCGAACCCTATTTTTGACCCAAAACCCTAATTCAAACCCTAAACCCTAAATTTGACCCAGAACCCTAATTCTAACCCTAATTTAGACCCAAAACCCTAATTCTAACCCTATTTTTGTCCAAAAAACCTTTTTTAACTCAAAACCTTGACCCAAAACCCTAATTCTAACCCTAATTTATTCCCAAAACCCTAATTCGGACCTATTTTAGTCCCAAAACCATATTTTTAACTCAAAATACTAATTCAAGCCCTAAACCCAAATTTTGACCCTAAACCCTAAATTTATCCCAGAACCCTAATTTAGACACGAAACCCTAATTTTAAACCAAATCCCTAATTCTAACCCTATTTTTGACCATAAAGCCAATTTTTAACTCAAAACACTAGACCCTAATTTTGACCATAAACCCTAATTTTGACCCAAAGCCCTAATTTTGACAGAAAACCCTAATTCTGTCCCAAAACCCTATTTTTAACCCAAAACCCTAATTTAGACCCAAAATCCTATTTTTAACCCAAAACCCTAATTCAAACCCTAAACCCTAATTTTGACCCTAAACCCTAATTTTGATCCTAAACCCTAAAGTTGACCCAGAACCCAAATTTTAAACCAAAACCCTAAAATTAACCCAGAAACCTAAATTTGACCCAAAACCCTAATTTCACCCAAAGGCCTAATTTTGACACAAAATACTAATTTCAATCCAAAGGCCTAATTAAGACCCAAAACCCTAATTTCACCCAAAACCCTAATTCAAACCCTAAACCCTAATTTTGACGCAAAACCCTAATTTGGACCCAAAATCAAAATTTTGACCCAAAACCCTAATTATTACGCAAAGCCCTAATTTTGACCCAAAACCCTATTTTTAACCCAAAACCCTAATTCAAACCCTATACCACAATTTTGATCCTAAGCCCTAATTTTGACCCAAAACCCAAATTCTGACCCTAATTTAAACCCAAAACCCTTTTTTTACTCAACCTTAATTCAAACCCTAAACCCTAATTTTGACCCAAAACCCTAATTCTGACCCAAACCCGAAATTTTGACCCAAAACCCTAATTATAAACCAAAGCACTAATTTTGACCCAAAACCCTAATTCTGACCCAAAACCCTATTTTTAACGCAAAACCCTAATTCAAACCGTAAACCCTAATTTTGACCCTAAACCCTAATTTTGATCCTAAACCCTATTTTTTACTCAAAACCCTAATTCAAACCCTGAACCCTAATTTTGACCCAAAACCCTAATTTTAACCCAAATCCCTAATTCTGACCCAAAACCCTAATTTTGACCCACAACCCTAATTCTGAGTCAAAACCCTAATTTAGACCCAAAGCCCTAATTTTGAACCAAAACCCTAATTCAAAACCTAAATCCTAACTCGAACCCTATTTTTGACCCAAAACCCTAATTCAAACCCTAAACCCTAAATTTGACCTAGAACCCTAATTCTAACCCTAATTTAGACCCAAAACCCTAATTCTAACCCTATTTTTGTCCAAAAAACCTTTTTTAACTCAAAACCTTGACCCAAAACCCTAATTCTAACCCTAATTTATTCCCAAAACCCTAATTCAGACCCTATTTTAGTCCCAAAACCCTATTTTTAACTCAAAACACTAATTCAAACCCTAAACCCAAATTTTGACCCTAAACCCTAAATTTATCCCAGAACCCTAATTTAGACACGAAACCCTAATTTTAAACCAAATCCCTAATTCTAACCCTATTTTTGACCATAAAGCCTATTTTTAACTCAAAACACTAAACCCTAATTTTGACCATAAACCCTAATTTTGACCCAAAGCCCTAATTTTGACAGAAAACCCTAATTCTGTCCCAAAACCCTATTTTTAACCCAAAACCCTAATTTAGACCCAAAATCCTATTTTTAACCCAAAACCCTAATTCAAACCCTAAACCCTAATTTTGACCCTAAACCCTAATTTTGATCCTAAACCCTAAATTTGACCCAGAACCCAAATTTTAACCCAAAACCTAATTTAACCCCTAATTTACCCACCCTAAATTTGACCCAAAACCCTAATTTCACCCAAAGGCCTAATTTTGACCCACAATACTAATTTCAATCCAAAGGCCTAATTAAGACCCAAAACCCTATTTTTTACCCAAAACCCTAATTCAAACCCTAAACCCTAATTTTGACGCAAAACCCTAATTTGGACCCAAAATCAAAATTTTGACCCAAAACCCTAATTATTACGCAAAGCCCTAATTTTGACCCAAAACCCTATTTTTAACCCAAAACCCTAATTCAAACCCTATACCACAATTTTGATCCTAAGCCCTAATTTTGACCCAAAACCCAAATTCTGACCCTAATTTAAACCCAAAACCCTTTTTTTACTCAACCTTAATTCAAACCCTAAACCCTAATTTTGACCCAAAACCCTAATTCTGACCCAAACCCGAAATTTTGACCCAAAACCCTAATTATAAACCAAAGCACTAATTTTGACCCAAAACCCTGATTCTTACCCAAAACCCTATTTTTAACGCAAAACCCTAATTCAAACCGTAAACCCTAATTTTGACCCTAAACCCTAATTTTGATCCTAAACCCTATTTTTTACTCAAAACCCTAATTCAAACCCTGAACCCTAATTTTGACCCAAAACCCTAATTTTAACCCAAATCCCTAATTCTGACCCAAAACCCTAATTTTGACCCACAACCCTAATTCTGAGTCAAAACCCTAATTTAGACCCAAAGCCCTAATTTTGAACCAAAACCCTAATTCAAAACCTAAATCCTAACTCGAACCCTATTTTTGACCTAAAACCCAAATTCAAACCCTAAACCCTAAATTTCACCCAGAACCCTAATTCTAACCCTAATTTAGACCCAAAACCCTAATTCTAACCCTATTTTAGTCACAAAACCCTATTTTTAACTCAAAACCTTGACCCAGAACCCTAATTCTAACCCTAATTTAGACCCAAAACCCTAATTCTAACCCTATTTTAGTCACAAAACCCTATTTTTAACTCAAAATACTAATTCAAACCCTAAACCCAAATTTTGACCCTAAACCCTAAATTTAACCCAGAACCCTAATTAAGACACGAAACCCTAATTTTAAACCAAATCGCTAATTCTAACCCTATTTTTGACCATAAAGCCTATTTATAACTCAAAACACTAAACCCTAATTTTGACCATAAACCCTTATTTTGACCCAAAGCCCTAATTTTGACAGAAAACCTTAATTCTGTCCCAAAACCCTATTTTTAACCCAAAACCCTAATTTAGACCCAAAATCCTATTTTTAACCCAAAACCCTAATTCAAACCCTAAACCCTAATTTTGACCCTAAACCCTAATTTTGATCATAAACCCTAAATTTGAACCAGAACCCAAATTTTAACCCAAATCCCTAAATTTAACCCAGAACCCTAAATTTGAACCAAAACCCTAATTTCACCCATAGAACTAATTTTGACACAAAATACTAATTTCAATCCAAAGGCCTAATTAAGACCCCAAAACCCTATTTTTTACCCAAAACCCTAATTCAAACCCTAAACCCTAATTTTGATGTAAAACCCTAATTTGGACCCAAAATCAAATTTTGACCCAAAACTTTATTACCAAAGCCCTAATTTTGACTCAAAACCCTATTTTTAAACCAAAACCATAATTCAAACCCTATACCAATTTTGAACATAAGCCCTAATTTTTACCCAAAACCCAAAATCTTAACCTAATTTAAACCCAAAACCCTTTTTTTACTCAACCTTAATTCAAACCCTATACCATAATTTTCACACAAAACCCTAATTCTGACCCAAACCCGAAATTTTGACCCAAAACCCTAATTATAAACCAAAGCACTAATTTTGAACCAAAACCCTAATTCTGACCCAAAACCCTATTTTTAACGCAAAACCCTAATTCAAACCGTAAACCCTAATTTTGACCCTAAACCCTAATTTTGATCCTAAACCCTATTTTTTACTCAAAACCCTAATTCAAATCCTGAACCCTAATTTTAACCCAAATCCCTAATTCTGACCCAAAACCCTAATTTTGACCCACAACCCTAATTCTGAGCCAAAACCCTAATTTAGACCCAAAGCCCTAATTTTGAACCAAAACCCTAATTCAAAACCTAAATCCTAACTCGAACCCTATTTTTGACCCAAAACCCTAATTCAAACCCTAAACCCTAATTCTAACCCTAATTCTAACCCTATTTTTGTCCAAAAAACCTTTTTTAACTCAAAACCTTGACCCAAAACCCTAATTCTAACCCTAATTTATTCCCAAAACCCTAATTCGAACCCTATTTTAGTCCCAAAACCCAATTTTTAACTCAAAACACTAATTCAAACCCGAAACCCAAATTTTGACACTAAACCCTAAATTTAACCCAGAACCCTAATTTAGACACGAAACCCTAATTTTAAACCAAATCCCTAATTCTAACCCTATTTTTGACCATAAAGCCTATTTTTAACTCAAAACACTAAACCCTAATTTTGACCATAAACCCTAATTTTGAGCCAAAGCCATAATTTTTACCCAAAACCCTAATTTTGACCCAAAACCCTATTTTTAACCCAAAACCCTAATTTAGACCCAAAATCCTATTTTTAACCCAAAACCCTAATTCAAACCCTAAACCCTAATTTTGACCCTAAACCCTAATTTTGATCCTAAACCCTAAATTTGACCCAGAACCCAAATTTTAACCCAAAACCCTAAATTTAACCCAGAACCCTAAATTTGACCCAAAACCCTAATTTCACCCAAAGGCCTAATTTTGACCCACAATACTAATTTCAATCCAAAGGCCTAATTAAGACCCAAAACCCTATTTTTTACCCAAAACCCTAATTCAAACCCTAAACCCTAATTTTGACGCAAAACCCTAATTTGGACCCAAAATCATAATTTTGACCCAAAACCCTAATTATTACCCAAAGCCCTAATTTTGACCCAAACCCTATTTTTAACTCAAAACCCTAATTCAAACCCTAAACCCAAATTTTGACCCTAAAACCTAAATTTAACCCAGAACCCTAATTCCCTATTTAAACCCAAAACCCTTTTACCCAACCCTAATTCAAACCCTAAACCCTAATTTTGACCCAAAACCCTAAATCTGACCAAAACCCGAAATTATGACCCAAAACCCTAATTAAAAACCAAAACTAATTTTCCAAAACCCTATTTTACCCAAAACCCTATTTTTATAACCCTAATTCAAACCAAACCCTAATTTTGACCCTAAACCCTAATTTTGATCATAAACCCTATTTTTTACTCAAAACCCTAATTTTAACCCAAATCCCTAATTCTGACCCAAAACCCTAATTTTAACCCAAATCCCTAATTCTGACCCAAAACCCTAATTTTGACCCACAACCCTAATTCTGAGTCAAAACCCTAATTTAGACCCAAAGCCCTAATTTTGAACCAAAACCCTAATTCAAAACCTAAATCCTAACTCTAACCCTACTTTTGACCCAAAACCCTAAGTCAAACCCTAAACCCTAAATTTGACCCAGAACGCTAATTCTAACCCTAATTTAGACCCAAAACCCTAATTCTAACCCTAATTTATTCCCAAAACCTTTTTTAACTCAAAACCTTGACCCAAAACCCTAAATCTAACCCTAATTTATTCCCAAAACCCTAAACAACCCTAATTTAGTCCCAAAACCCTATTTTTAACTCAAAACACTAATTCAAACCCTAAACCCAAATTTTGACCCTAAACCCTAATTTATCCCAAACCCTAATTTTGACACAAAACCCTAATTTTAAACAAAATCCCTAATTTTAACCCTATTTTTACCAAAAGCCTATTTTTAACTCAAAACCCTAAACCAAATTGACCAAACACCCTAATTTTAACCCAAAGCCCTAATTTTGACCCAAAACCCTAATTTTGACCCAAAACCCTATTTTTTACTCAAAACCCTAATTTAGACCCAAAACCCTATTTTTTATTCAAACCCCTAATTCAAACCCTCAACCCCAATTTTGACCCAAAACCCTAATTTGGACCCAAAACCGAAATTTTGACTAAAACCCTAAATTTTAAACCCAAAACCCTAATTTACCCAAACCCTAAACCCTAACTTTTACCCAAAACCCTAATTTTGACCCAAAACCCTAATCCCAAAACCCTAATAATTAACCCAAAACCCTATTTTTACCCAAAACCCTAATTCAAACCCTAAACCCTAACCAAACCAACCCTTTCTCAAAACCCTATTTTTAACTCAAAACCCTAATTCAAACCCCAAACGCTAATTTTGACCCAAAACCCTAATTTTAACCCAAAACCCTAATTTTGACCCTAAACCCTAAATTTGACCCTAAACCCACCCTAAACCCTAATTTTAACCCTAAACCCTAATTTTAACCCAAAACCCTAACTTTGACGCAAAACCCAAATTTTGACCCGAAACCCTAATTCTAACCCAAAACCCTAATTCAAACCCAAAACCCTAATTTTGACCCGAAACCCTAATTCTAACCCAAAACCCTAATTCTAACCCTAATTTTGACCCGAAACCCTAATTTGACCTAAACCCTAATTTTACCAAACCCTACCTAATTTTGACCCAAAACCCTAATTTAACCAAACCCTAAACCTAAAACCCTAATTTTTGACCCAAAACCCTAATTTTAACCCAAAACCCTAAATTTAACCTAACCCTAATTAACCCTAATTTAGACCCAAACCCTAATTTTAAAAACCCTAATTCAATCCTAAAACCCTAATTTTAACCAAAACCCTAATTTTGACCCAAAACCCTAATTTGACCCTAAACCCTAATTTGACCAAAACCCTAATTCTAACCCTAATTTTTGACCCAAACCCTAATTTAACCAAAACCCTAATTTTGCCCAAAACCCTAATTTCCCAAAACCCTAATTTTGACCCAAACCCTAATTTTGAACCAAAACCCTAATTTTACCCAAAACCCTAATTTTGACCAAAACCCTAATTTTGACCCAAAACCCTAATTTTAACCAAAACCCTAATTTTAACCCTAAACCCCAATTTTGACCCAAACCCTAATTTGACCCAAAACCCTAATTTTACCCAAAACCCTAATTTTAACCAAACAAACCTTTTTTAACCCAAAACCCTAATTCTAACCCTAAACCCTAAATGAAACCCTAAACCCTAATGTTGACCAAAAACCCTAATTTTGACCCTAAACCCTAATGTTGACCAAAAACCCTAAATTTGTCCCAAAACCCTAATTCAAACCCGAAACCGAAATTTTGACCCAAAACCCTAATTTTAACCCTAAACCCTAAATTTGAACCAAAACCCTAATTCTAACCCTAAACCCTAATTTCCTAAACCCTAATTGACCTAAACCTAATTTTACTCAAAACCCTAATTTAACCCAAAACCCTAATTTTAACCTAAAACCCTAATTTGACCCAAAACCCTAATTTTTAACCCAAAACCATAATTTTAACCCCAAACCCTAATTTAAACCCAAAACCCTAATTTTGACCCAAAACCCTATTTTTTACTCAAAACCCTAATTCAAACCCTAAACCCTAATTTTGACCCAAAACCCTAATTTTGACCCAAAACCCTAATTTTAACCAAAATCCCAAATTTTAACCCAAAACACTAATTTACCAACCCTAACTAATCTGACCAAACCCTAATTTTCCTAAAACCCTAATTTAACCCAAAACCCTATTTTTACCCAAAACCCTAATTTGACCCAAAACCCTAATTTTGACCCTAAACCCTAATTTTACCCAAAACCCTAATTTGACCCAAAACCCTAATTCAAACCCTAAACCCTAATTCTGACCCACCTATTTTTAACACAAAACCCTAATTCAAACCCTAAACCCTAATTTTAACCCTAAACCCTAATTTCAAACCCTAATTTAACCCAAAACCCTAATTTCCCAAAACCCTAACCCTAAACCCTAATTTTGACCCAAAACCCTATTTTAACCCAAAACCCTAATCACTAAACCCTAATTTTGACCCAAAACCTTCCCTAATTTTGACCCAAAACCCTAATTTTAACCCAAAACCCTAATTTACCCAAAACCCTAATTTTCCCAAACCCTAATTTTGATCCTAAACCCTAATTTTGACCCAAAACCCTAATTTTAAACCCTAATTACCAAACCCTAACCCAAACCCTAAACCCTACTTTGACCCAAAACCCTAATTTTACCCAAAACCCTAATTTTAACCCAAAACCCTAATTTAAACCTAAACCTTAATTTCGACCCAAAACCCTAATTTTTAACCGAAACCCTATTTTTACCCAAAACCCTAATTTTGACCCTAAACCCTAATTTTGACCCAAACCCTAATTTAACCCAAAACCCTAATTTAAACCAAAACCCAAATTCCTAAACCCTAATTTTGACCCAAAACCCTAATTTTACTACCCAACCACCAAAACCCTAATTTACCCTAAACCCTAATTTTGACCAAAACCCTATTTTTAACCCAAACTAACCCAAACCATTTTGACCAAAACCCTAATTTTAACCCAAAACCCTAATTTTGACCCAAAACCCTAATTTTAACCCAAAACCCTAATTTTGACCCAAAACCCTAATTTTGACCAAAACCCTAATTTTAAACCAAAACCCTAATTTTGACCCAAACCCTAATTTTGACCCAAACCCTAATTTACCTAAAATTTCCTCCTCCTAAACCCTAATTTTAACCCAAACCCTAATTTTGACCCTAAAACCCTATTTTTTAAAACCCTAATTCAAACCCTAAACCCTAATTTTAACCCTAAACCCTAATTTTGACCAAAACCCTAATTTTACCCAAAACCCTAATTTTAACCCAAAACCTAATTTTGACCAAAACCCTAATTTTAACCCAAAACCCTAATTTTACCCAAACCCTAATTTTGACCCAAAACCCTAATTTTAACCAAAACCCTAATTTTACCACCTAATTTTACCCAAAACCCTATTTTTAACCCAAAACCCTAATTCAAACCCTAAACCCTAATTTTGACCTAAAACCCTAATTTTGACCCAAAACCCTAAATTTTGACCCAAAACCCTAATTTTAAACAACAGCCCTAATTTTGACCCAAAACCCTATTTTTAACCAAAACCCTAATTCAAAACCCTAATTCAAACCCAAACCCTAATTTTGACCCAAAACCCTAATACCCAAAACCCTATTTAACCCAAAACCCTATTTTTAACTCAACCCTAATTCAAACCCTAAACCCTAATTTTGACCCTAAACCCTAATTTAACCAAAACCCTAATTTTGACCCAAACCCTAATTTTAACCAAACCCTAATTTTGACCAAACCCTATTTTTAACCCAAAACCCTATTTTAACTCAAAACCCTAATTTGACCCAAAACCCTAATTTGACCCAAAACCCTAATTTTGACCAAAACCGTAATTTTAACCCAAAACCCTAATTTAACCCAAAACCCTAATTTTGACCCAAAACCCTAATTTTAACCCAAAACCCTAATTCAACCCTAAACACTAATTTTGACCCAAAACCCTAATTTTCACCCTAATTACCCAAACCCTAATTTACCCAAAACCCTAATTTAACCCTAAACCCTAATTTTGACCCAAAACCTAATTTTAACCCAAAACCTTTGACAAACCTAATTTTAACCCTAATTTTACCCAAAACCCTAATTCTAACCCTATTTTTCCCAAAACCCTAATTTTAACTCAAAACCCTAATTCAAACCCTAATCCCAAAACCCTATTTAACCTAAACCATAATTTTTCCCCAAAACCCTAATTTTAACCCAAAACCTTAATTTTTACCAAAAACCATAATTTTAACCCTATTTTTTACCAAAAACCATAATTTTGACCCAAAACCCTATTTTTACCCGAAACCCTAATTTCCTAACCCTAATTTTGACCCAAAACCCTAATTTTTAACCCAAAACCTAATTTTGACCAAACCCTAATTTGCCAAAACCCTATTTTTAACCCAACCCCTTTTAACCCAAAACCCTAATTTTTACCCAAAACCATAATTTTAATCCTAAACCCTAATTTTGACCCAAAACCCTAATTTTGATCCTAAACCCTAATTTGACCCTAAAACCCTATTTTTACCCAAACCCTAAATTTAACCCAACCCTAATTTTGACCCTAAAACCCTAATTTGACCCAAACCCTAATTTTGACCCAAAACCCTAATTTACCCAAAGCCTAATTTTAATCCAAAACCCTTTTTTAAACCCAAAACCCTAATTAAAACCCTAAACCCTAATTTTGACCCAAAACCCTAATTTTGACCCAAAACCCTAATTTTGACCAAAACCGAAATTTTGACACAAAACCCTAATTTGACCCAAACCCTAATTTTAACCCAAAACCCTAATTTCCTAAACCCTATTTTACCTAAACCCTAATTTTGATCCTAAACCCTAATTTTGACCCAAAACCCTAATTTTGACCCACCCTAATTTAGACCCAAACCCTTTTTTTACTCAAACCCTTAATTCAAACCCTAAACCCTAATTTTGACCCAAAACCCTAATTTTAACCCAAACCCTAAATTTTGACCCAAAACCCTAATTATAAACCAAAGCTAATTTTGACCCAAAACCCTTGACCCAAAACCCTATTTTTAACGCAAACCCTAATTCAAACCTAAACCCTAATTTGACCCTAAACCCTAATTTTGATCCTAAACCCTATTTTTTACTCAAAACCCTAATTCAAACCCTAACCCTAATTTTGACCCAAAACCCTAATTTTAACCCCAAACCCTAACTTTTACCCAAAACCCTAATTTTGACCCAAAACCCTGACCAAAACCCCTAATTTAGACCCAAAGCCCTAATTTTGAACCAAAACCCTAATTTAAAACCTAAATCCTAATTTCCCTAAACCCTAATTTTGACCCAAAACCCTAATTCAAACCCAAAACCCTAAATTTGACCCAAAACCCTAATTCGAACCCTATTTTTGACCCAAAACCCTAATTCAAACCCTATTTTTGTCCAAAACCTTTTTAACTCAAAACCTTGACCCAAAACCCTAATTTTAAACCCTAATTTAAACCCAAAACCCTAATTTTGACCCTTTTTTGTCCCAAAACCCTATTTTTAACGCAAAACCCTAATTGGAACCCTAAACCCAAATTTTGACCCAAAACCCTAAATTTAACCTAAACCCTAATTTAGACCAGAACCCTAATTTTAACCCGAAAACCTAATTCTAACCCTATTTTTGACCCAAAAACCTATTTTTACCACAAAACCCTACTTTTGACCATAAACCCTAATTTTGACCCAAAACCCTAATTTTGACCCAAAACCCTAATTTTGACCCAAAATCCTAAATTTTAACCCCAAACCCTAATTATAACCCTATTTTTAACCCAAAACCCTAATTCAAACCCTAAACCCTAATTTTGACCCTAAACCCTAATATTGATACAAAACCCAAAATTTTACCCAGAACCCAAATTTTAACACAAAACCCTAAATTAAACCAAGAAACCTAAATTTGACCCAAAACCCTAATTTCACCTAAAGGCCTAATTTTGACCCAAAATACTAATTTCAATCCAAAGGCCTAATTAAGACCCAAAACCCTATTTTTACCCAAAACCCTAATTCAAACCCCTAAACCCTAATTTTGACCAAAACCCTAATTTGGACCCAAAATCAAAATTTAGACCCAAAACCCTAATTATTACCCAAATCCCTAATTTTGACCCAAAACCCTATTTTTAACCAAAACCCTAATTCAAACCAAAAACCCCAATTTTGATGCTATGCCCTACTTTTAACACAACACCCAAATCCTGTCCCTAATTTAAACCCAAAACCCATTTTTTACTCAACCTTTATTCAAACCCTAAACCCTAATTTTGACACACAACCCTAATTTACCCAAACCCTAATTTTGACCCAAAACCCTAATTCAAACCCTAATTTTGACCGTAAACCGTAATTTTGACCCGAAACCCTAATTTTTAACTCAAAACCCTATTTCAAACCGAAAACCCTAATTTTGACCCGAAACCCTAATTCTAACCCAAAACCCTATTTTAACTCAAAACCCTAATTCAAACCCCAAACGCTAATTTTGACCCAAAACCCTAATTTTAACCCAAACCCTAATTCCCCAAAACCCTAATTTTGACCCACAACCCTAATTCCAGTCAAAACCCTAATTTAGACCCAAAGCCCTAATTTTGAACCAAAACACGAATTGAAAACCTAATTCCTAACTCGAACCGTATTTTTCACCCAAAAACCTAATTCAATCCCTAAACCCTAAATTTGACCCAGATCGCTAATTCTAACCCTAATTTAGACCAAAAACCCTAATTCTAACCCTATTTTTTCCAAAACCTTTTTAACTCAAAACCTTGACCCAAAACCCTAATTCTAACCCTAATTTATTCCCAAAACCCTAATTCGATCCCTATTTTAGTCCCAAAACCCTATTTTTAACTCAAAACCCTAATTCAAACCCTAAACCCAAATTTTGACCCTCAACCCTAAATTTAACCCCCCTACCCTAATTTAGACACGAAACCCTAATTTTAAACCAAATCCCTAATTCTAACCCTATTTTTGACCATAAAGCATATTTTTAACTCAATACACTAAACCCTAATTTTGACCATAAACCCTAATTTTGACCCAAAGCCCTAATTCTGAGTCAAAACCCTAATTTAGACCCAAAGCCCTAATTCTGAGTCAAAACCCTAATTTAGACCCAAAGCCCTAATTTTGAACCAAAACCCTAATTCAAAACCTAAATCCTAACTCGAACCCTATTTTTGACCCAAAACCCTAATTCAAACCCTAAACCCTAAAATTGACCCAAACCCAAATTTTAACCCAAAACCCTAAATTTAACCCAAACCCTAAATTTGACCCAAAACCCTAATTTCACCCAAAGGCCTAATTTTGACCCAAAATACTAATTTCAATCCAAAGGCCTAATTAAGACCCAAAACCCTATTTTTAACCCAAAACCCTAATTCTAACTCTAAACCCTAATTTTGACGCAAAAACCTAATTTGGACCCAAAATCAAAATTTTGACCGAAAACCCTAATTATTACCCCCAATTTTGACCCAAAACCCTATTTTTAACCAAAACCCTAATTCAAACCCTATACCCCAATTTTGATCCTAAGCCCTAATTTGACCCAAAACCCAAATTCCCTATTTAAACCCAAACCCTTTTTACTCAACCCTAATTCAAACCCTAAACCCTATTTTGACCCAAAACCCTAAATACCCAAACCCATTTTGACCCAAAACCCTAATTATAAACCAAAGCACTAATTTTGACCCAAAACCCTGATTCTTACCCAAAACCCTATTTTTAACGCAAAACCCTAATTCAAACAGTAAACCCTAATTTTGACCCTAAACCCTAATTTTGATCCAAAACCCTATTTTTACTCAAAACCCTAATTTAAACCCCAACCCTAATTTTGACCCAAAACCCTAATTTTAACCCAAATCCCTAATTCAAACCCAAAACCCCTAATTTTGACCCACAACCCTAATTCGAGTCAAAACCCTAATTTAGACCCAAAGCCCTAATTTTGAACCAAAACCCTAATTCAAAACCTAAATCCTAACTCAACCCTATTTTTGACCCAAAACCCTAATTCAAACCCCTAAACCCTAAATTTGACCCTAACCCTAATTCTAACCCTAATTTAGACCCAAAACCCTAATTCTAACCCTATTTTTGTCCAAAACCTTTTTTAACTCAAACCTTGACCCAAAACCCTAATTCTAACCCTAATTTATTCCCAAAACCCTAATTCACCCTATTTTAGTCCCAAAACCCTATTTTTAACTCAAAACACTAATTCAAACCCTAAACCCAAATTTTGACCCTAAACCCTAATTTTGAACCATAACCCTAATTTTGACACGAAACCCTAATTTTAAACCAAATCCCTAATTCTAACCCTATTTTTGACCATAAAGCCTATTTTTAACTCAAAACACTAAACCCTAATTTTGACCATAAACCCTAATTTTGACCGAAAGCCCTAATTTTGAATAAAAACCCTAATTCTGTCCCAAAACCCTTTTTTTAACCCAAAACCCTAATTAAGACCCAAAACCCTATTTTTAACCCAAAACCCTAATTCAAACCCTAAACCCTAATTTTGACCCTAAACCCTAATTTTGATCCTAAACCCTAAATTTGACCCAGAACCCAAATTTTAACCCAAAACCCTAAATTTAACCCAGAACCCTAAATTTGACCCAAAACCCTAATTTCACCCAAAGGCCTAATTTTGACCCACAATACTAATTTCAATCCAAAGGCCTAATTAAGACCCAAAACCCTATTTTTTACCCAAAACCCTAATTCAAACCCTAAACCCTAATTTTGACGCAAAACCCTAATTTGGACCCAAAATCAAAATTTTGACCCAAAACCCTAATTATTACCCAAAGCCCTAATTTTGACCCAAAACCCTAATTTTAACTCAAAACCTAATACAAACCCTAAACCCAAATTTCGACCCTAAACCCTAAATTTAACCCAGAACCCTAATCCTGTCCCTAATTTAAACCCAAAACCCTTTCTCAACTAATTCAAACCCTACCCCCAAACCCTTTTCCCTCCCAACCCTATTTTGACCCAAAACCCTAATTATAAACCAAAGCACTAATTTTGACCCAAAACCCTAATTTCCCAAAACCCTATTTTTAACGCAAAACCCTAATTCAAATCGTAAACCCTAATTTTGACCCTAAACCCTAATTTTGATCCTAAACCCTATTTTTACTCAAAACCCTACTTCCAACCCTAAACCCTAATTTTAAAAACCCTAATTTAACCCAAACCCTAACTCACCCAAAACCCTAATTTTGACCCACAACCCTAATTCAGCCAAAACCCTAATTTAGACCCAAAGCCCTAATTTTGAACCAAAACCCTAATTCAAAACCTAAATCCTAACTCAAACCCTATTCTTGACCCAAAACCCCAATTTAAACCCTAAACCCTAAATTTGACCCAAAACCCTAATTCTAACCCAATTTAGACCCAAAACCCTAATTCTAACCCTATTTTTGTCCAAAAACCTTTTAACTCAAAACCTTACCCAAAACCCTAATTCTAACCCTAATTTATTCCCAAAACCCTAATTCCCTATTTTAGTCCCAAAACCCTATTTTTAACTCAAAACCCTAATTCAAACCCTAAACCCAAATTTTGACCCTAAACCCTAAATTTATCCTAAACCCTAATTTAGACACTAAACCCTAATTTTAAACCAAACTAATTCTAACCCTATTTTTGACCATAAACCTATTTTTAACTCAAACCTAACCCTAATTTTGACCATAAACCCTAATTTTGACCCAAAGCCCTAATTTTAAAAACCCTAATTGTCCCAAAACCCTATTTTTAACCCAAACCCTAATTTAGACCCAAAATCCTATTTTTAACCCAAAACCCTAATTCAAACCCTAAACCCTAATTTTGACCCTAAACCCTACTTTTGATCCTAAACCCTAATTTGACCCAAACCCAAATTTTAACCCAAAACCCTAAATTTAACCCAAACCCTAAATTTGACCCAAAACCCTAATTTCACCCAAAGGCCTAAATTTGACCCAAAACCCTAATTTCACCCAAAGGCCTAATTAAGACCCAAAGCCCTATTTTTTACCCAAAACCCTAATTCAAACCCTAAACCCTAATTTTGACACAAAACCCTAATTTGGACCCAAAATCAAAATTTTGACCCAAACCCTAATTTCCTAATTTTGACCCAAAACCCTATTTTTAACCCAAAACCCTAATTCAAACCCTATACCCAATTTTGATCCTAAGCCCTAATTTTGACCCAAAACCCAAATTTTCCTAATTTAAACCCAAAACCTTTTTTACTCAACCTTAATTCAAACCCTAAACCCTAATTTTGACCCAAAACCCTAATTTGACCCAAACCCAAATTTTGACCCAAAACCCTAATTATAAACCAAAGCACTAATTTTGACCCAAACCCTAATTTTGACCCAAAACCCTATTTTTAACGCAAAACCTAATTCAAACCGTAAACCCTAATTTGACCCTAAACCCTAATTTTGATCCTAAACACTAAATTTTACTCAAAACCCTAATTGAAACCATGAACCCTAATTTTGACCCAAAACCCTAATTGTAACCCAAAGCCCTAATTCTCGCCCAAAACCCTAAAATTCACCCACAACCCTAAATCTTAGTCAAAACCCTAATTTAGACCCAATGCCCTAATTTTGAACCAAAACCCTAATTCAAAACCTAAATCCTAACCAAAACCCTATTTTTAACCCAAAACCCTATTTCAAACCCTATACCACAATTTTGATCCTAAGCCCTAATTTTGACCCAAAACCCTAATTCTAACCCTATTTTTGTCCAAAAAACCTTTTTTAACTCAAAACCTTGACCCAAAACCCTAATTCTAACCCTAATTTATTCCCAAAACCCTAATTCGGACACTATTTTAGTCCCAAAACCCTATTTTTAACTCAAAACCCTAATTCAAACCCTAAACCCAAATTTTGACCCTAAACCCTAAATTTAACCCAGAACCCTAATTTAGACACGAAACCCTAATTTTAAACCAAATCCCTAATTCTAACCCTATTTTTGACCATAAACCCTATTTTTAACTCAAAACCCTAAACCCTAATTTTGACCATAAACCCTTATTTTGACCCAAAGCCCTAATTTTGACAGAAAACCCTAATTCTGTCCCAAAACCCTATTTTTAACCCAAAACCCTAATTTAGACCCAAAATCCTATTTTTAACCCAAAACCCTAATTCAAACCCTAAACCCTAATTTTGACCCTAAACCCTAATTTTGATCCTAAACCCTAAATTTGACCCAGAACCCAAATTTTAACCCAAAACCCTAAATTTAACCCAGAACCCTAAATTTGACCCAAAACCCTAATTTCACCCAAAGGCCTAATTTTGACCCAAAATACTAATTTCAATCCAAAGGCATAATTAAGACCCAAAACCCTATTTTTTACCCAAAACCATAATTCAAACCCTAAACCCTAATTTTGACCCTAAACCCTAATTTGACCCAAAATCAAAATTTTGACCCAAAACCCTAATTATACCCAACAACCCTAATTCTGACTCAAAACCCTAATTTTAACCCAAAACACTAATTCAAAACCAAAACCCTAATTTTGATCATTAGCCCTTATTTTGACACAAAACCCAAATCCTAACCCTAATTTAAAGCCAAAACCCTTTTTTTACTAAACCTTAATTCAAACCCTAAACACTAATTTTGACCCAAACCCCTACCCAAACCCGAAATTTTGACCCGAAACCCTAATTATAAACCAAACCACTAATTTTGACCCAAAACCATAATTCTGACCCAAAACCCTATTTTTAATGCAAAACCCTAATTCAAACCGTAAACCCTAATTTTGACCCTAAACCCTAATTTTGATCCTAAACCCTATTTTTTACTCAAAACCCTAATTCAAACCCTGAACCCTAATTTTGACCCAAAACCCTAATTTTAACCCAAATCCCTAATTCCACCTCCCAACCCTAATTTTGACCCACAACCCTAATTCTCAAACCCTAATTTAGACACACAGGAGTAATTTTGAAACATAACCCTAATTCAAAACGTAAATACTAACTCGAACACTATTTTTGACCCAAAACCCTAATTCAAACCCTAAACCCTAAATTTGACCTGGAACCCTAATTCTAACACTAATTTAGACCCAAAACCCTAATTCTAACCCTATTTTTGTCCAAAAAACCTTTTTTAACTCAAAACCTTGACCCAAAACCCTAATTCTAACCCTAATTTATTCCCAAAACCCTAATTCGGACCCTATTTTAGTCCCAAAACCCTATTTTTAACTCAAAACCCTAATTCAAACCCTAAACCCAAATTTTGACCCTAAACCCTAAATTTAACCCAGAACCCTAATTTAGACACGAAACCCTAATTTTAAACCAAATCCCTAATTCTAACCCTATTTTTGACCATAAACCCTATTTTTAACTCAAAACCCTAATTTTGACCATAAACCCTTATTTTGACCCAAAGCCCTAATTTTGACAGAAAACCCTAATTCTGTCCCAAAACCCTAATTTAGACCCAAAATCCTATTTTTAACCCAAAACCCTAATTCAAACCGTAAACCCTAATTTTGACCCTAAACCCTAATTTTGATCCTAAACCCTAAATTTGACCCAGAACCCAAATTTTAACCCAAAACCCTAAATTTAACCCAGAACCCTAAATTTGACCCAAAACCCTAATTTCACCCAAAGGCCTAATTTTGACCCAAAATACTAATTTCAATCCAAAGGCCTAATTAAGACCCAAAACCCTATTTTTTACCCAAAACCCTAATTCAAACCCTAAACCCTAATTTTGATGTAAAACCCTAATTTGGACCCAAAATCAAATTTTGACCCAAAACCCTAATTATTACGCAAAGCCCTAATTTTGACCCAAAACCCTATTTTTAACCCAAAACCCTAATTCTGACCCTAATTTTGACCCAAAACCCAAATTCTGACCCTAATTTAAACCCAAAACCCTTTTTTTACTCAACCTTAATTCAAACCCTAAACCCTAATTTTGACCCAAAACCGTAATTTTGACCCAAACCCGAAATTTTGACCCAAAACCCTAATTATTAACCAAAGCACTAATTTTGACCCAAAACCCTAAACCCTATATTTAACTCAAAACCCTAATTCAAACCGTAAACCCTAATTTTGACCATAAACCCTAATTTTGATCATAAACACTATTTTTTCTCAAAACCCTAATTCAAACCCTGAACCCTAATTTGACCCAAACCCTAATTTTAACCCAAATCCCTAATTCTGACCCAAAACCCTAATTTTGACCCACAACCCAAATTCTTAGTCAAAACCCTAATTTAGACCCAAAGCCCTAATTTTGAACCAAAACCCTAATTCAAAACCTAAATCCTAACTCGAACCCTATTTTTGACCCAAAACCTTAATTCATAACCCTAAACCCTAAATTTGACCCAAAACCCTAATTCTAACCCTAATTTAGACCCAAAACCCTAATTCTAACCCTATTTTTGTCCAAAATTTAGACCCAAAACCCTAATTCTAACCCTAATTTATTCCCAAAACCCTAATTCTGACCCTATTTGACTCCCAAAACCGTATAATAAAATCAAAACACTAATTCAAAGCAAAAACCGAAATTTTGACCCTAAACCCTAATTTATTCCCAAAACCCTAATTTAGACACGAAACCCTAATTTTAAACCAAATCCCTAATTCTAACCCTATTTTTGACCATAAAGCCTATTTTTAACTCAAAACCTAAACCCTAATTTTGACCATAAAGCCTAATTTTGACCCTAAGCTCTAATTTTGACAAAAACCTTAATTCTGTCCCAAAACCCTATTTTTAACCCAAAACCCTAATTTAGACCCAAAAGCCTATTTTTAACCCAAAACCCTAATTCAAACCCTAAACCCTAATTTTGACCCTAAACACTAATTTTGACCCAAAACCCTAATTCTGACCCGAACCCGAAATTTTGACCCAAAACCCTAAATTTAACCCGAACCCTAAATTTGACCCAAAACCCTAATTTCACCCAAAGGCCTAATTTTGACCCAAAATACTAATTTCAATCCAAAGGCCTAATTAAGACCCAAAACCCTATTTTTACCCAAAACCCTAATTCAAACCCTAAACCCTAATTTTGACGCAAAACCCTAATTTGGACCCAAAATCAAAATTTTGACCCAAAACCCTAAATTTAAAGCTAATTTTGACCCAAAACCCTATTTTTAACCCAAAACCCTAATTCAAACCCTATACCACAATTTTGATCCTAAGCCCTAATTTTGACCCAAAACCCAAATTCTGACCCTAATTTAAACCCAAAACCCTTTTTTTACTCAACCTTAATTCAAACCCTAAACCCTAATTTTGACCCAAAACCCTAATTCTGACACGAACCCGAAATTTTGACCCAAAACCCTAATTATAAACCAAAGCACTAATTTTGACCCAAAACCCTAATTTTAACGCAAAACCCTAATTCAAACCGTAAACCCTAATTTTGACCCTAAACCCTAATTTTGATCCTAAACCCTATTTTTTACTCAAAACCCTAATTCAAACCCTGAACCCTAATTTTGACCCAAAACCCTAATTTTAACCCAAATCCCTAATTCTGACCCAAAACCCTAATTTTGACCCACAACCCTAATTCTGAGTCAAAACCCTAATTTAGACCCAAAGCCCTAATTTTGAACCAAAACCCTAATTCAAAACCTAAATCCTAACTCGAACCCTATTTTTGACCCAAAACCCTAATTCAAACCCTAAACCCTAAATTTGACCCAGAACCCTAATTCTAACCCTAATTTAGACCCAAAACCCTAATTCTAACCCTATTTTTGTCCAAAAACCATTTTTAACTCAAAACCTTGACCCAAAACCCTAATTCTAACCCTAATTTATTCCCAAAACCCTAATTCGGACCCTATTTTAGTCCCAAAACCCTATTTTTAACTCAAAACACTAATTCAAACCCTAAACCCAAATTTTGACCCTAAACCCTAAATTTAACCCAGAACCCTAATTTAGACACGAAACCCTAATTTTAAACCAAATCCCTAATTCTAACCCTATTTTTGACCATAAAGCCTATTTTTAACTCAAAACACTAAACCCTAATTTTGACCATAAACCCTAATTTTGACCCAAAGCCCTAATTTTGACAGAAAACCCTAATTCTGTCCCAAAACCCTATTTTTAACCCAAAACCCTAATTTAGACCCAAAATCCTATTTTTAACCCAAAACCCTAATTCAAACCCTAAACCCTAATTTTGACCCTAAACCCTAATTTTGATCCTAAACCCTAAATTTGACCCAGAACCCAAATTTTAACCCAAAACCCTAAATTTAACCCAGAACCCTAAATTTGACCCAAAACCCTAATTTCACCCAAAGGCCTAATTTTGACCCAAAATACTAATTTCAATCCAAAGGCCTAATTAAGACCCAAAACCCTATTTTTTACCCAAAACCCTAATTCAAACCCTAAACCCTAATTATAACCCAAAGCCCTAATTTTGACCCAAAACCCAAATTCTGACCCTAACCCTAATTCTAATTTTGACCCAAATTTTAACCCAAAACCCTAATTCAAACCCTATACCCAATTTTGATCCTAAGCCCTAATTTTGACCCAAAACCCAAATTCTAACCTAATTTAAACCCAAAACCTTTTACTCAAAACCTTAATTCAAACCCTAAACCCTAATTTTGAGCCAAAACCCTAATTTTCACCCAAACCCAAATTTTGACCCAAAACCCTAATTATAAACCAACCTATTTTGACCCAAACCCTATTTACCCAAAACCCTATTTTTAACGCAAAACCCTAATTCAAACCTAAACCCTAATTTTGACCCTAAACCCTAATTTTGATCCTAAACCCTATTTTTACTCAAAACCCTAATTCAAACCCCGAACCCTAATTTTGACCCAAAACCCTAATTTTAACCCTAAACCCAAATTATTACCCAAAACCCTAATTTTGACCCACAACCCTAATTCGAGTCAAAACCCTAATTTAGACCCAAAGCCCTAATTTTGAACCAAAACCCTAATTCAAAACCTAAATCCTAACTCAACCCTATTTTTGACCCAAAACCCTAATTCAAACCCTAAACCCTAAATTTGACCCAACCCTAATTCTAACCCTAATTTAGACCCAAAACCCTAATTCTAACCCTATTTTTGTCCAAAACCTTTTTAACTCAAAACCTTGACCCAAAACCCTAATTCTAACCCTAATTTATTCCCAAAACCCTAATTCAAACCCTAATTTTGACCCAAAACCCTATTTTTAACTCAAAACCCTAAACCCAAATTTTGACCGTAAACCATAAATTTAACCCAGAACCCTAAATTAGACACGAAACCCTAATTTTAAACCAAATCCCTAATTCTAACCCTATTTTTGACCGTAAACCCTATTTTTAACTCAAAACCCTAGACCCTAATTTTGACCATAAACCCTTATTTTGACCCAAAGCCCTAATTTTGACAGAAAACCCTAATTCTGTCCCAAAACCCTATTTTTAACCCAAAACCCTAATTTAGACCCAAAATCCTATTTTTAACCCAAAACCCTAATTCAAACCGTAAACCCTAATTTTGACCCTAAACCCTAATTTTGATCCTAAACCTTAAATTTGACCCACAACCCAAATTTTAACCCAAAACCCTAAATTTAACCCAGAACCCTAAATTTGACCCAAAACCCTAATTTCACCCAAAGGCCTAATTTTGACCCAAAATACTAATTTCAATCCAAAGGCTTAATTAAGACCCAAAACCCTATTTTTACCCAAAACCCTAATTCAAACCCTAAACCCTAATTTTGACGTAAAACCCTAATTTGGACCCAAAATCAAAATTTTGACCCAAAACCCTAATTTTGACCCAAAACCCTAATTTTAACCCAAAACCCTAATTCTGACCCTAAACCCAAATTTTGAGGCTAAGCCCTAATTTTGACCCAAAAACCAAATTCCTTAATTTAAACCCAAAACCCTTTTTACTCCTATTCAAACCCTAAACCCTAATTTTGACCCAAACCCTAATTCCCCAAACCCAATTTTGACCCAAAACCCTAATTATAAACCACACTAATTACCAAAACCCTTCCCAAACCCTATTTTTAACGCAAACCCTAATTCAAACCGTAAACCCTAATTTTGACCCTAAACTATTTGATCCTAAACCCTATTTTTACTCAAAACCCTAATTGAAACCCCAACCCTAATTTTGACCCAAAACCCTAATTTAACCCAAATCCCTATTCTCCCAAAACCCTAATTTTGACCCACAACCCTAATTCAGTCAAACCCTAATTTAGACCCAAAGCCCTAATTTTGAACCAAAACCCTAATTCAAAACCTAAATCCTAACTCAACCCTATTTTTGACCCAAAACCCTAATTCAAACCCTAAACCCTAAATTTGACCTAACCCTAATTCTAACCCTAATTTAGACCCAAAACCCTAATTCTAACCCTATTTTTGTCCAAAACCTTTAACTAAAACCTTGACCCAAAACCCTAATTCTAACCCTAATTTATTCCCAAAACCCTAATTCGGACCCTATTTTAGTCCCAAAACCCTATTTTTAACTCAAAACACTAATTCAAACCCTAAACCCAAAATTTGACCCAAAACCATAAATTTATCCTAACCCTAATTTAGACACGAAACCCTAATTTTAAACCAAATCCCTAATTCTAACCCTATTTTTGACCACAAAGCCTATTTTTAACTCAAAACCCTAATTTTGACCATAAACCCTAATTTTGACCCAAAGTCCTAATTTTGACAGAAAACCCTAATTGTCCCAAAACCCTATTTTTAACCCAAAACCCTAATTTAGACCCAAAATCCTATTTTTAACCCAAAACCCTAATTCAAACCCTAAACCCTAATTTTGACCCTAAACCCTAATTTTGATCCTAAACCCTAAATTTGACCTAGAACCCAAATTTTAACCCAAAACCCTAAATTTAACCCAGAACCCTAAATTTGTCCCAAAACCCTAATTTCACCCAAAGGCCTAATTTTGACCCAAAATACTAATTTCAATCCAAAGGCCTAATTAAGACCCAAAACCCTATTTTTTACCCAAAACCCTAATTTTGACCCTAAACCCTAATTTTGACGCAAAACCCTAATTTGGACCCAAAATCAAAATTTTGACCCAAACCCTAATTCAAACCCTAATTTTGACGCAAAACCCTAATTTGGACCCAAAACACTAATTCAAACCCTATACCACAATTTTGATCCTAAGCCCTAATTTTGACCCCAAACCCAAATTCTGACCCTAATTTAAACCCAAAACCCTTTTTACTCAAACTTAATTCAAACCCTAAACCCTAATTTTGACCCAAAACCCTAATTCACCCAAACCCAAATTTTGACCCAAAACCCTAATTATAAACCAAGCACTAATTTTGACCCAAACCTATTACCCAAAACCCTATTTTTAACGCAAACCCTAATTCAAACCGTAAACCCTAATTTTGACCCTAAACCCTAATTATGATCCTAAACCCTATTTTATTACTCAAAACCCTAATTCAAAACATGAATCCTAATAAATACCCAAAACCCTAATTTTAACCCAAATCCCTAATTCTGACCCAAAACCCTAATTTTGACCCACAACCCTAATTCTGAGTCAAAACCCTAATTTAGACCAAAAGCCCTAATTTTGAACCAAAACCCTAATTCAAAACCTAAATCCTAACTCGAACCCTATTTTTGACCCAAAACCCTAATTAAAACCCTAAACCCTAAATTTGACCCAGAACCCTAATTCTGACCCTAATTTAGACCCAAAACCCTAATTCTAGCCCTATTTTTGTCCAAAAAACCTTTTTAACTCAAAACCTTGACCCAAAACCCTAATTTTAACCCTAATTTATTCCCAAAACCCTAATTCGGACCCTATTTTAGTCCCAAAACCCTATTTTTAACTCAAAACCCTAATTCAAACCCTAAACCCAAATTTTGACCCTAAACCCTAAATTTAACCCAGAACCCTAATTTAGACACGAAACCCTAATTTTAAACCAAATCCCTATTTCTAACCCTATTTTTGACCACAAAGCCTATTTTTAACTCAAAACCCTAAACCCTAATTTTGACCATAAACCCTAATTTTGACCCAAAGCCCTAATTTTGACAGAAAACCCTAATTCTGTCCCAAAACCCTATTTTTAACCCGAAACCCTAATTTAGACCCAAAATCCTATTTTTAACCCAAAACCCTAATTCAAACCCTAAACCCTAATTTTGACCCTAAACCCTAATTTTGATCCTAAACCCTAAATTTGACCCAGAACCCAAATTTTAACCCAAAACCCTAAATTTAACCCAGAACCCTAAATTTGACCCAAAACCCTAATTTCACCCAAAGGCCTAATTTTGACCCAAAATACTAATTTCAATCCAAAGGCCTAATTAAGACCCAAAACCCTATTTTTTACCCAAAACCCTAATTCAAACCCTAAACCCTAATTTTGACGCAAAACCCTAATTTGGACCCAAAATCAAAATTTTGACCCAAAACCTATTAAGTAATTTTGACCCAAACCCTATTTTTAACCCAAACCCTAATTCAAACCCTATACCCAATTTTCATCCTTAGCCCTAATTATGACCCAAAACCCAAATTCTACCCTAATTTAAACCCAAAACCCTTTTTACTCAACCTTAATTCAAACCCTAAACCCTATTTGACCCAAAACCCTAATTACCCAAACCCAAATTTTGACCCAAAACCCTAATTATAAACCAAGCACTAATTTGACCCAAACCCATACCCAAAACCCTATTTTTAACGCAAAACCCTAATTCAAACCGTAAACCCAAATTTGGAACCTAAACCCTAATTTTGATCCTAAACCCTAAATTTTACTCAAAACCCTAATTCAAACCCTGAACCCTAATTTTGACCCAAAACCCTAATTTTAACCCAAATCCCTAATTCTGACCCAAAACCCTAATTTTGACCCACAACCCTAATTCTGAGTCAAACCCTAATTTAGACCCAAAGCCCTAATTTTGAACCAAAACCCTAATTCAAAACCTAAATCCTAACTCGGACCCTATTTTGACCCAAAACCCTAATTCAAACCCCAAACCCTAAATTTGACCTAAACCCTAATTCTAACCCTAATTTAGACCCAAACCCTAATTCTAACCCTATTTTTGTCCAAAACCTTTTAACTCAAACCTTGACCCAAAACCCTAATTCTAACCCTAATTTATTCCCAAAACCCTAATTCGGACCCTATTTTAGTCCCAAAACCCTATTTTTAACTCAAAACACTAATTCAAACCCTAAACCCAAATTTTGACCCTAAACCCTAAATTTAACCCAGAACCCTAATTTAGACACGAAACCCTAATTTTAAACCAAATCCCTAATTCTAACCCTATTTTTCACCATAAAGCCTATTTTTAACTCAAAACACTAAACCCTAATTTTTACCATAAACCCTAATTTTGACCCAAAGCCCTAATTTTGACTGAAACGCTAATTCTGTCCCAAAAACCTATTTTTAACCCAAAACCCTAATTTAGACCCAAAATCCTATTTTTAACCCAAAACCCTAATTCAAACCCAAAACCCTAATTTTGGCCCTAAACCCTAATTTTGATCCTAAACCCTAAAGTTGACCCAAAACCCAAATTCTGACCCAAAACCCTAAATTTAACCTAACCCAAATTTGACCCAAAACCCTAATTTCACCTAAAGGCCTAATTTTGACCCAAAATACTAATTTCAATCCAAAGGCCTAATTAAGACCCAAAACCCTATTTTTACCCAAAACCCTAATTCAAACCCTAAACCCTAATTTTGACGCAAACCCTAATTTGGACCCAAAATCAAAATTTTGACCCAAACCCTATTCTTTTGACCCAAACCCTATTTTTAACCCAAACCCTAATTCAAACCCTATACCCAATTTGATCCTAAGCCCTAATTTTGACCCAAAACCCAAATTCCTAATTTAAACCCAAACCTACTCAACCTTAATTCAAACCCTAAACCCTAATTTTGACCCAAAACCCTAATTCAACCCAAACCCAAATTTTGACCCAAAACCCTAATTATAAACCAAAGCTATGACCCAACCTTTTTACCCAAAACCCTATTTTTAACGCAAAACCCTAATTCAAACCGTAAACCCTAATTTTGACCCTAAACCCTAATTTTGATCCTAAACCCTATTTTTACTCAAAACCCTAATTCAAACCCCGAACCCTAATTTGACCCAAAACCCTAATTTTAACCCAAATCCCTAATACCCAAAACCCTAATTTTGACCCACAACCCTAATTCAGTCAAAACCCTAATTTAGACCCAAAGCCCTAATTTTGAACCAAAACCCTAATTCAAAACCTAAATCCTAACTCAACCCTATTTTTGACCCAAAACCCTAATTCAAACCCTAAACCCTAAATTTGACCCAAACCCTAATTCTAACCCTAATTTAGACCCAAAACCCTAATTCTAACCCTATTTTTGTCCAAAACCTTTTTAACTCAAAACCTTGACCCAAAACCCTAATTCTAACCCTTTTCCAAAACCCTAATTCGACCCTATATTAGTCCCAAAACCCTATTTTTAACTCAAAACACTAATTCAAACCCTAAACCCAAATTTTGACCGTAAACCATAAATTTAACCCAGAACCCTAATTTAGACACGAAACCCTAATTTTAAACCAAATCCCTAATTCTAACCCTATTTTTGACCGTAAACCCTATTTTTAACTCAAAACCCTAGACCCTAAACCCTAATTTTGACCATAAACCCTTAATTTGACCCAAAGCCCTAATTTTGACGGAAAACCCTAATTCCCCAAAACCCTATTTTTAACCCAAAACCCTAATTTAGACCCAAAATCCTATTTTTAACCCAAAACCCTAGTTCAAACAGTAAACCCTAATTTTGACCCTAAACCCTAATTTTGATCCTAAACCTTAAATTTGACCCACAACCCAAATTTTAACCCAAAACCCTAAATTTAACCCAGAACCCTAAATTTGACCCAAAACCCTAATTTCACCCAAAGGCCTAATTTTGACCCACAATACTAATTTCAATCCAAAGGCCTAATTAAGACCCAAAACCCTATTTTTTACCCAAAACCCTAATTTAAACCCTAAACCCTAATTTTGACGCAAAACCCTAATTTGGACCCAAAATCAAAATTTTGACCCAAAACCCTATACCACAATTTTGATCCTAAGCCCTAATTTTGACCCAAAACCCAAATTCTGACCCTAATTTAAACCCAAAACCCTTTTTTTACTCAACCTTAATTCAAACCCTAAACCCTAATTTTGACCCAAAACCCTAATTCTGACCCAAACCCGAAATTTTGACCCAAAACCCTAATTATAAACCAAAGCACTAATTTTGACCCAAAACCCTATTTTTAACGCAAAACCCTAATTCAAACCGTAAACCCTAATTTTGACCCTAAACCCTAATTTTGATCCTAAACCCTATTTTTTACTCAAAACCCTAATTCAAACCCTGAACCCTAATTTTGACCCAAAACCCTAATTTTAACCCAAATCCCAAATTATGACCCAAAACCCTAATTTTGACCCACAACCCTAATTCTGAGTCAAAACCCTAATTTAGACCCAAAGCCCTAATTTTGAACCAAAACCCTAATTCAAAACCTAAATCCTAACTCGAACCCTATTTTTGACCCAAAACCCTAATTCAAACCCTAAACCCTAAATTTGACCCAGAACCCTAATTCTAACCCTAATTTAGACCCAAAACCCTAATTCTAACCCTATTTTTGTCCAATATTTAGACCCAAAACCCTAATTCTAACCCTAATTTATTCCCAAAACCCTAATTCGGACCCTATTTTAGTCCCAAAACCCTATTTTTAACTCAAAACCCTAATTCAAACCCTAAACCCAAATTTTGACCCTAAACCCTAAATTTAACCCAGAACCCTAATTTAGACACGAAACCCTAATTTTAAACCAAATCCCTAATTCTAACCCTATTTTTGACCACAAAGCCTATTTTTAACTCAAAACCCTAATTTTGACCATAAACCCTAATTTTGACCCAAAGTCCTATTTTTGACAGAAAACCCTAATTTTGTCCCAAAACCCTATTTTTAACCCAAAACCCTAATTTAGACCCAAAATCCTATTTTTAACCCAAAACCCTAATTCAAACCCTAAACCCTAATTTTGACCCTAAACCCTAAATTTGACCCAGAACCCAAATTTTAACCCAAAACTCTAAATTTAAGCCAGAACCCTAATTTTGACCCAAAACCCTTATTTCACCCAAAGTCCTAATTTTGACCCAAAATAATATTTTCAATCCAAAGGCCTAATTAAGAACCACAACCCTATTTTTTACCCAAAACCATAATTCATACCCTAAACCCTAATTGACAAAACCCTAATTTGGACCCAAAATCAAATTTTGACCCAAACCTAATTTTTTGACCCAAACCTATTTTTAACCCAAAACCCTAATTCAAACCCTATACCAATTTTGATCCTAAGCCCTAATTTTGACCCAAAACCCAAATTCTAACCTAATTTAAACCCAAAACCTTTTACTCAACCTTAATTCAAACCCTAAACCCTAATTTTGACCCAAAACCCTAATTACCCAAACCAAATTTTGACCCAAAACCCTAATTATAAACCAAAGCACTAATTTTGACCCAAAACCCTATTTCCCAAACCCTATTTTTAACGCAAAACCCTAATTCAAACCGTAAACCCTAATTTTGACCCTAAACCCTAATTTTGATCCTAAACCCTATTTTTACTCAAAACCCTAATTCAAACCCTAACCCTAATTTGACCCAAAACCCTAATTTTAACCCAAATCCTAATTTCACCCAAAACCCTAATTTTGACCCACAACCCTAATTGAGTCAAAACCCTAATTTAGACCCAAAGCCCTAATTTTGAACCAAAACCCTAATTCAAATCCTAAATCCTAACTCGAACACTATTTTTGACCCAAAATCCTAATTCAAACCCTAAACCCTAAATTTGACCCGGAACCCTAATTCTAACCCTAATTTAGACCCAAAACCCTAATTCTAACCCTATTTTTGTCCAAAAAACCTTTTTTAACTCAAAAACTTGACCCAAAACCCTAATTTTAACCCTAATTTATTCCCAAAACCCTAATTCGGACCCTATTTTAGTCCCAAAACCCTATTTTTAACTCAAAACACTAATTCAAACCCTAAACCCAAATTTTGACCCTAAACCCTAAATTTAACCCAGAACCCTAATTTAGACACGAAACCCTAATTTTAAACCAAATCCCTAATTCTAACCCTATTTTTGACCATAAAGCCTATTTTTAACTCAAAACACTAAACCCTAATTTTGACCATAAACCCTAATTTTGACCTAAAGCCCTAATTTTGACAGAAAACCCTAATTCTGTCCCAAAACCCTATTTTTAACCTAAAACCCTAATTAAGACCCAAAACCCTATTTTTAACGCAAAACCCTAATTCAAACCGTAAACCCTAAATTTGACCCAGAACCCAAATTTTAACCCAAAACCCTAAATTTAACCCCCTAAACCCAAACCCTTCCTCCTTTACCCAAACCCTATTCACCCAAAGGCCTAATTTTGACCCACAATACTAATTTCAATCCAAAGGCCTAATTAAGACCCAAACCCTATTTTTACCCAAACCCTAATTCAAACCCTAAACCCTAATTTTGACGTAAAACCCTAATTTGGACCCAAAATCAAATTTTGACCAAAACCCTATTACTTTTTGACCCAAAACCTATTTTTAACCCAAACCCTAATTCAAACCCTATACCACAATTTTGATCCTAAGCCCTAATTTTGACCCAAAACCCAAATTTAACCCTAATTTAAACCCAAAACCTTTTTTACTCAACCTTAATTCAAACCCTAAACCCTAATTTTGACCCAAAACCCTAATTTACCCAAACCCAAATTTTGACCCAAAACCCTAATTATAAACCAAAGCACTAATTGACCCAAACCCTATTTCCCAACCCTATTTTTAACGCAAACCCTAATTCAAACCGTAAACCCTAATTTTGACCCTAAACCCTAATTTTGATCCTAAACCCTATTTTTACTCAAACCCTAATTCAAACCCTAACCCTAATTTGCCAAAACCCTAATTTTAACCCAAATCCCTAATTCCCAAAACCCTAATTTTGACCCACAACCCTAATTCGAGTCAAACCCTAATTTAGACCCAAAGCCCTAATTTTGAACCAAAACCCTAATTCAAAACCTAAATCCTAACTCAAACCCTATTTTTGACCCAAAACCCTAATTCAAACCCTAAACCCTAAATTTGACCCAACCCTAATTCTAACCCTAATTTAGACCCAAAACCCTAATTCTAACCCTATTTTTGTCCAAAACCTTTTAACTCAAACCTTGACCCAAAACCCTAATTCTAACCCTAATTTATTCCCAAAACCCTAATTCGACCCTATTTTAGTCCCAAAACCCTATTTTTGACCCAAAACCCTAATTCAAACCCGAAACCCTAAATTTGGCCCAGAACCCTAATTCTAACCCTAATTTAGACACAAAACCTTAATTTTAAACCAAATCCCTAATTCTAACCCTATTTTTGACCATAAAGCCTATTTTTAACTCAAAACACTAAACCCTAATTTTGACCATAAACCCTAATTTTGACCCAAAGCCCTAATTTTGACAGAAAACCCTAATTCTGTCCCAAAACCCTATTTTTAACCCAAAACCCTAATTTAGACCCAAAATCCTATTTTTAACCCAAAACCCTAATTCAAACCCTAAACCCTAATTTTGACCCTAAACCCTAATTTTGATCCTAAACCCCAAATTTGACCCAGAACCCAAATTTTAACCCAAAACCCTAAATTTAACCCAGAACCCTAAATTTGACCCAAAACCCTAATTTCACCCAAAGGCCTAATTTTGACCCACAATACTAATTTCAATCCAAAGGCCTAATTAAGACCCAAAACCCTATTTTTTACCCAAAACCCTAATTCAAAACCTAAACCCTAATTTTGACGCAAAACCCTAATTTGGACCCAAAATCAAAATTTTGACCCAAAACCCTATTTTTAACCCAAAACCCTAATTCAAACCCTATACCACAATTTTGATCCTAAGCCCTAATTTTGACCCAAAACCCAAATTCTGACCCTAATTTAAACCCAAAACCCTTTTTTTACTCAACCTTAATTCAAACCCTAAACCCTAATTTTGACCCAAAACCCTAATTCTGACCCGAACCCGAAATTTTGACCCAAAACCCTAATTATAAACCAAAGCACTAATTTTGACCCAAAACCCTATTTTTAACGCAAAACCCTAATTCAAACCGTAAACCCTAATTTTGACCCTAAACCCTAATTTTGATCCTAAACCCTATTTTTTACTCAAAACCCTAATTCAAACCCTGAACCCTAATTTTGACCCAAAACCCTAATTTTAACCCAAATCCCTAATTCTTACCCAAAACCCTAATTTTGACCCACAACCCTAATTCTGAGTCAAAACCCCAATTTAGACCAAAAGCCCTAATTTTGAACCAAAACCCTAATTCAAAACCTAAATCCTAACTCGAACCCTATTTTGACCCAAAACCCTAATTAAAACCCTAAACCCTAAATTTGACCCAGAACCCTAATTATGACCCTAATTTAGACCCAAAACCCTAATTCTAGCCCTATTTTTGTCCAAAAAACCTTTTTAACTCAAAACCTTGACCCAAAACCCTAATTTTAACCCTAATTTATTCCCAAAACCCTAATTCGGACCCTATTTTAGTCCCAAAACCCTATTTTTAACTCAAAACAATAATTCAAACCCTAAACCGAAATTTTGAGCCTAAACCCTAAATTTAACCTAGAACCCTAATTTAGACACGAAACCCTAATTTTAAACCAAATCCCTAATTCTAACCCTATTTTTGACCATAAAGCCTATTTTTAACTCAAAACACCAAACCCTAATTTTGACCCTAAACCCTAATTTTGATCCAAAACCCTATTTTTTACTCAAAACCCTAATTCTGTCCCAAAACCCTATTTTTAACCCAAAACCCTAATTTAGACCCAAAATCCTATTTTTAACCCAAAACCCTAATTCAAACCATAATTTTGACCCTAAACCCTAATTTTGATCCTAAACCCTAAATTTGACCAGAACCCAAATTTTAACCCAAAACCCTAAATTTAACCCAGAACCCTAAATTTGACCCAAAACCCTAATTTCACCCAAAGACCTAATTTTGAACCAAAATACTAATTTCAATCCAAAGGCCTAATTAAGACCCAAAACCTTATTTTTTACCCAAAACCCCAATTCAAACCCTAAACCCTAATTTTGACGCAAAACCCTAATTTGGACCCAAAATTAAAATTTTGACCCAAAACCCTAATTATTACCCAAAGCAAAACCCTATTTTTAACCCAAAACCCTAACTCAAACCATATACCCCAATTATGAACCTAAGCCCTTATTTTGACCCAAAACCCAAATTCTGACCCTAATTAAAACCCAAAACCCTTTTTTTACTCAACCTTAATTCAAACCAGAAACCCTAATTTTGACCCAAAACCCTAATTCTGACCCAAACCCGAAATTTTGACCCAAAAGCCTAATTATAACCCAAAGCACTAATTTTGACCCAAAACCCTAATTCTGACCCAAAACCCTATTTTTAACACAAAACCCTAATTCAAACCGTAAAGCCTAATTTTGACCCTCAACCCTAATTTTAACCCTAAACCCTATTTTTTACTCAAAACCCTAATTGAAACCCCCGAACCCTAATTTTGACCCAAAACCCTAATTCTGACCCAAAACCCTAATTTTGACCCACAACCCTAATTCTGAGCCAAAACCCTAATTTAGACCCAAAGCCCTAATTTTGAACCAAAACCGTAATTCAAAACCTGAATCCTAACTCAAACCCTATTTTTGACCCAAAACCCTAATTCAAACCCTAAACCCTAATTTTGACCCAACCCTAATTCTAACCCTAATTTAGACCCAAAACCCTAATTCTAACCCTATTTTTGTCCAAAACCTTTTTAACTCAAAACCTTGACCCAAAACCCTAATTCTAACCCTAATTTATTCCAAAAACCCTAAATCTGACCCTATATTATTCCCAAAACACTATTTATAAATAAAAAAACTAATTCAAACCCTAAACCCAAATTTTAACCCAAAACCCAAAATTTATCCCAGAACCCTAATTTAGACACGAAACCCTAATTTTAAACCAAATCCCTAATTCTAACCCTATTTTTGACCATAAAGCCTATTTTTAACTCAAAACACCAAACCCTAATTTTGACCCTAAACCCTAATTTTGATCCAAAACCCTAATTTTGACAGAAAACCCTAATTCTGTCCCAAAACCCTATTTTTAACCCAAAACCCTAATTTAGACCCAAAATCCAATTTTTAAACCAAAACCCTAATTCAAACCCTAAACCCTAATTTTGACCCTAAACTCTAATTTTGATCCTAAACCCTAAATTTGACCCAGAACCCAAATTTTAACCCAAAACCCTAAATTTAAGCCAGAACCCTAAATTTGACCCAAAACCCTAATTTCACCCAAAGGCCTAATTTTGACCCAAAATACTAATTTCAATCCAAAGGCCTAATTAAGACCCAAAACCCTATTTTTTACCCAAAACCCTAATTCAAACCCTAAACCCTAATTTTGACGCAAAACCCTAATTTGGACCCAAAATCAAAATTTTGACCCAAAACCCTAATTTTGACCCAAAACCCTATTTTTAACCCAAAACCCTAATTCAAACCCTATACCACAATTTTGATCCTAAGCCCTAATTTTGACCCAAAACCCAAATTCTGACCCTAATTTAAACCCAAAACCCTTTTTTTACTCAACCTTAATTCAAACCCTAAACCCTAATTTTGACCCAAAACCCTAATTCTGACCCAAACCCGAAATTTTGACCCAAAACCCTAATTATAAACCAAAGCACTAATTTTGACCCAAAACCCTAATTCTGACCCAAAACCCTATTTTTAACGCAAAACCCTAATTCAAACCGTAAACCCTAATTTTGACCCTAAACCCTAATTTTGATCCTAAACCCTATTTTTTACTCAAAACCCTAATTCAAACCCTGAACCCTAATTTTGACCCAAAACCCTAATTTTAACCCAAATCCCTAATTCTGACCCAAAACCCTAATTTTGACCCACAACCCTAATTCTGAGTCAAAACCCTAATTTAGACCCAAAGCCCTAATTTTGAACCAAAACCCTAATTCAAAACCTAAATCCTAACTCGAACCCTATTTTTGACCCAAAACCCTAATTCAAACCCTAAACCCTAAATTTGACCCAGAACCCTAATTCTAACCCTAATTTAGACCCAAAACCCTAATTCTAACCCTATTTTTGTCCAAAAAACCTTTTTTAACTCAAAACCTTGACCCAAAACCCTAATTCTAACCCTAATTTATTCCCAAAACCCTAATTCGGACCCTATTTTAGTCCCAAAACCCTATTTTTAACTCAAAACACTAATTCAAACCCTAAACCCAAATTTTGACCCTAAACCCTAAATTTAACCCAGAACCCTAATTTAGACACGAAACCCTAATTTTAAACCAAATCCCTAATTCTAACCCTATTTTTGACCATAAAGCCTATTTTTAACTCAAAACACTAAACCCTAATTTTGACCATAAACCCTAATTTTGACCCAAAGCCCTAATTTTGACAGAAAACCCTAATTCTGTCCCAAAACCCTATTTTTAACCCAAAACCCTAATTTAGACCCAAAATCCTATTTTTAACCCAAAACCCTAATTTTGACCCTAAACCCTAATTTTGATCCTAAACCCTAAATTTGACCCAGAACCCAAATTTTAACCCAAAACCCTAAATTTAACCCAGAACCCTAAATTTGACCCAAAACCCTAATTTCACCCAAAGGCCTAATTTTGACCCAAAATACTAATTTCAATCCAAAGGCCTAATTAAGACCCAAAACCCTATTTTTTACCCAAAACCCTAATTCAAACCCTAAACCCTAAGTTTGACGCAAAACTCTAATTTGGACCCAAAATCAAAATTTTGACCCATAACCCTAATTTTGACTCGAACCCCTAATTTTGACCCAAAACCCTATTTTTAACCCAAAACCCTAATTCAAACCCTATACCACAATTTTGATCCTAAGCCCTAATTTTGACCCAAAACCCAAATTCTGACCCTAATTTAAACCCAAAACCATTTTTTTTACTCAACCTTAATTCAAACCCTAAACCCTAATTTTGACCCAAAACCCTAATTCACTCCAAACCCAAATTTTGACCCAAAACCCTAATTATAAACCAAAGCACTAATTTTGACCCAAAACCCTAATTTTACCCAAAACCCTATTTTTAACGCAAAACCCTAATTCAAACCGTAAACCCTAATTTGGACCCTAAACCCTAATTTTGGTCCTAAACCCTATTTTTTACTCAAAACCCTAATTCAAACCCTGAACCCTAATTTTGTCCCAAAACCCTAATTTTAACCCAAATCCCTAATTCTGACCCAAAACCCTAATTTTGACCCACAACCCTAATTCTGACCCAAAACCCTAATTTAGACCCAAAGCCCTAATTTTGAACCAAAACCCTAATTCAAAACCTAAATCCTAACTCGAACCCTATTTTTGACCCAAAACCTTAATTCATAACCCTAAACCCTAAATTTGACCCAAAACCCTAATTCTAACCCTAATTTAGACCCAAAACCCTAATTCTAACCCTATTTTTGTCCAAAATTTTTTTTTAACTCAATACCTTGACCCAAAACCCTAATTCTAACTCTAATTTATTCCCACAACCCTAATTCGGACCCTATTTTAGTCCCAAAACCCTATTTTTAACTCAAAACACTAATTCAAACCCTAAACCCAAATTTTGACCCTAAACCCTAAATTTAACCCAGAACCCTAATTTAGACACGAAACCCTAATTTTAAACCAAATCCCTAATTCTAACCCTATTTTTGACCATAAAGCCTATTTTTAACTCAAAACACTAAACCCTAATTTTGACCATAAACCCTAATTTTGACCCAAAGCCCTAATTTTGACAGAAAACCCTAATTCTGTCCCAAAACCCTATTTTTAACCCAAAACCCTAATTTAGACCCAAAATCCTATTTTTAACCCAAAACCCTAATTCAAACCCTAAACCCTAATTTTGACCCTAAACCCTAATTTTGATCCTAAACCCTAAATTTGACCCAGAACCCAAATTTTAACCCAAAACCCTAAATTTAACCCAGAACCCTAAATTTGACCCAAAACCCTAATTTCACCCAAAGGCCTAATTTTGACACAAAATACTAATTTCAATCCAAAGGCCTAATTAAGACCCAAAACCCTATTTTTTACCCAAAACCCTAATTCAAACCCTAAACCCTAATTTTGACACAAAACCCTAATTTGGACCCAAAATCAAAATTTTGACCCAAAACCCTAATTCAAACCCTATACCACAATTTTGATCCTAAGCCCTAATTTTGACCCAAAACCCAAATTCTGACCCTAATTTAAACCCAAAACCCTTTTTTTACTCAACCTTAATTC
>JAUPTC010000011.1:2809100-2849614 GCA_030762895.1 Sophora flavescens | reverse complement strand
AAATTAGGGCTTTGGGTCTAAATTAGGGTTTTGACTCAGAATTAGGGTTGTGGGTCAAAATTAGGGTTTTGGGTCAGAATTAGGAATTTGGGTTAAAATTAGGGTTTTGGGGTCAAAATTAGGGTTCAGGGTTTGAATTAGGGTTTTGAGTAAAAAATAGGGTTTAGGATCAAAATTAGGGTTTAGGGTCAAAATTAGGGTTTATGGTTTGAATTAGGGTTTTGCGTTAAAAATAGGGTTTTGGGTCAGAATTAGGGTTTTGGGTCAAAATTAGTGCTTTGGTTTATAATTAGGGTTTTGGGTCAAAATTTCGGGTTTGGGTCAGAATTAGGGTTTAGGGTCAAAATTTGGGTTTAGGGTTTGAATTAGTGTTTTGAGTTAAAAATAGGGTTTTGGGACTAATATAGGTTCCGAATTAGGGTTTTGGGAATAAATTAGGGTTAGAATTAGGGTTTTGGGTCAAGGTTTTGGGTTAAAAAAGGTTTTTTTGACAAAATTAGGATTAGAATTAGGGTTTTGGGTCTAAATTAGGGTTAGAATTAGGGTTCTGGGTCAAATTTAGGGTTTAGGGTTTGAATTAGGGTTTTGTGTCAAAAATAGGGTTCGAGTTAGGATTTAGGTTTTGAATTAGGGTTTTGGTTCAAAATTAGGGCTTTGGGTCTAAATTAAGGTTTTGACTCAGAATTAGGGTTGTGGGTCAAAATTAGGGTTTTGGGTCAGAATTAGGGATTTGGGTTAAAATTAGGGTTTTGGGTCAAAATTAGGGTTCAGGGTTTGAATTAGGGTTTTGAGTAAAAAATAGGGTTTAGTATCAAAATTAGTGTTTAGGATCAAAATTAGGGTTTAGGGTCAAAATTAGGGTTAGAATTAGGGTTCTGGGTCAAAATTAGGGTTAGAATTAGGGTTGTGGGTCAAAATTAGGGTTTTGGGTCAGAATTAGGGATTTGGATTAAAATTAGGGTTTTGGGTCAAAATTAGGGTTTTGAGTAAAAAATAGGGTTTAGGATCAAAATTAGGGTTTAGGGTCAAAATTAGGGTTTACGGTTTGAATTAGGGTTTTGCGTTAAAAATAGGGTTTTGGGTCAGAATTAGGGTTTTGGGTCAAAATTAGTGCTTTGGTTTATAATTAGGGTTTTGGGTCAAAATTTCGGGTTTGGGTCAGAATTAGGGTTTTGGGTCAAAATTTGGGTTTAGGGTTTGAATTAAGGTTGAGTAAAAAAAGGGTTTTGGGTTTAAATTAGGGTCAGAATTTGGGTTTTGGGTCAAAATTAGGGCTTAGGATCAAAATTGTGGTATAGGGTTTGAATTAGCGTTTTGGGTTAAAAATAGCGTTTTGGGTCAAAATTAGGGCTTTGCGTAATAATTAGGGTTATGGGTCAAAATTTTGATTTTGGGTCCAAATTAGGGTTTTGCGTCAAAATTAGGGTTTAGGGTTTGAATTAGGGTTTTGGGTAAAAAATAGGGTTTTGGGTCTTAATTAGGCCTTTGGATTGAAATTAGTATTGTGGGTCAAAATTAGGCCTTTCGGTGAGATTAGGGTTTTGGGTCAAATTTAGGGTTCTGGGTTAAATTTAGGGTTTTGGGTTAAAATTTGGGTTCTGGGTCAAATTTGGGGTTTAGGATCAAAATTAGGGTTTAGGGTCAAAATTAGGGTTTAGGGTTTGAATTAGGGTTTTGGGTTAAAAATAGGATTTTGGGTCTAAATTAGGATTTTGGGTTAAAAATAGGGTTTTGGAACAGAATTAGGGTTTTCTGTCAAAATTAGGGCTTTGGGTCAAAATTAGGGTTTATGGTCAAAATTAGGGTTTAGTGTTTTGAGTTAAAAATAGGCTTTATGGTCAAAAATAGGGTTAGAATTAGGATTTGGTTTAAAATTAGGGTTTCGTGTCTAAATTACGGTTCTGGGATAAATTTAGGGTTTAGGGTCAAAATTTGGGTTTAGGGTTTGAATTAGTGTTTTGAGTTAAAAATATGGTTTTGGGACTAAAATAGGGTCCGAATTAGGGTTTTGGGAATAAATTAGGGTTAGAATTAGGGTTTTGGGTCAAGGTTTTGAGTTAAAAAAGGTTTTTTGGACAAAAATAGGGTTAGAATTAGGGTTTTGGGTCTAAATTAGGGTTCTGGGTCAAATTTAGGGTTTAGGGTTTGAATTAGGGTTTTGGGTCAAAAATAGGGTTCGAGTTAGGATTTAGGTTTTGAATTAGGGTTTTGGTTCAAAATTAGGGCTTTGGGTCTAAATTAGGGTTTTGACTCAGAATTAGGGTTGTGGGTCAAAATTAGGGTTTTGGGTCAGAATTAGGGATTTGGGTTAAAATTAGGGTTTTGGGTCAAAATTAGGGTTCAGGGTTTGAATTAGGGTTTTGAGTAAAAAATAGGGTTTAGGATCAAAATTAGGGTTTAGGGTCAAAATTAGGGTTTATGGTTTGAATTAGGGTTTTGCGTTAAAAATATGGTTTTGGGTCAGAATTCGGTTTGGAGTCGAATTAGGATTTGGGTTAAAATTAGGGTTTGGTTTGGTTTATAATTAGGTTTTGGGTAAAAATAGTTTAGGATAATTTGGGTTTAGGTCAAAATTAGGGTTTGGTTTGAATTAGGGTCAAAATTTGGGTTTAGGGTTTGAATTAGTGTTTTGAGTTAAAAAATAGGGTTTTGGGACTATTATAGGTTAGGGTCAAAATTAGGGTTTTGGGTTTGAATTAGGGTTTGGGTTAAAATTAGGGTTTTGGGTCAAGGTTTTTTGGGTTAAAAAGGGTTTTTTGACAAGGTTTTGGGTTAAAGGTTTTGACAAATTAGGGTTTTGGGTTAGAATTAGGGTTTTGGGTCTAAATTAGGGTTAGAATTAGGGTTCTGGGTCAAATTTAGGGTTTAGGGTTTTGTGTCAAAAATAGGGTTCGAGTTAGGATTTAGGTTTTGAATTAGGGTTTTGGTTCAAAATTAGGGCTTTGGGTCTAAATTAGGGTTTTGACTCAGAATTTGGGTTGTGGGTCAAAATTAGGGTTTTGGGTCAAAAATAGGGTTCGAGTTAGGATTTAGGTTTTGAATTAGGGTTTTGGTTCAAAATTAGGGCTTTGGGTCTAAATTAGGGTTTTGACTCAGAATTAGGGTTGTGGGTCAAAATTAGGGTTTTGGGTCAGAATTAGGAATTTGGGTTAAAATTAGGGTTTTGGGGTCAAAATTAGGGTTCAGGGTTTGAATTAGGGTTTTGAGTAAAAAATAGGGTTTAGGATCAAAATTAGGGTTTAGGGTCAAAATTAGGGTTTATGGTTTGAATTAGGGTTTTGCGTTAAAAATAGGGTTTTGGGTCAGAATTAGGGTTTTGGGTCAAAATTAGTGCTTTGGTTTATAATTAGGGTTTTGGGTCAAAATTTCGGGTTTGGGTCAGAATTAGGGTTTAGGGTCAAAATTTCGGTTTAGGGTTTGAATTATTGTTTTGAGTTAAAAATAGGGTTTTGGGACTAAAATAGGGTCCGAATTAGGGTTTTGGGAATAAATTAGGGTTAGAATTAGGGTTTTGGGTCAAGGTTTTGGGTTAAAAAAGGTTTTTTTGACAAAATTAGGATTAGAATTAGGGTTTTGGGTCTAAATTAGGGTTAGAATTAGGGTTCTGGGTCAAATTTAGGGTTTAGGGTTTGAATTAGGGTTTTGTGTCAAAAATAGGGTTCGAGTTAGGATTTAGGTTTTGAATTAGGGTTTTGGTTCAAAATTAGGGCTTTGGGTCTAAATTAAGGTTTTGACTCAGAATTAGGGTTGTGGGTCAAAATTAGGGTTTTGGGTCAGAATTAGGGATTTGGGTTAAAATTAGGGTTTTGGGTCAAAATTAGGGTTCAGGGTTTGAATTAGGGTTTTGAGTAAAAAATAGGGTTTAGTATCAAAATTAGTGTTTAGGATCAAAATTAGGGTTTAGGGTCAAAATTAGGGTTAGAATTAGGGTTCTGGGTCAAAATTAGGGTTAGAATTAGGGTTGTGGGTCAAAATTAGGGTTTTGGGTCAGAATTAGGGATTTGGATTAAAATTAGGGTTTTGGGTCAAAATTAGGGTTTTTAGTAAAAAATAGGGTTTAGGATCAAAATTAGGGTTTAGGGTCAAAATTAGGGTTTACGGTTTGAATTAGGGTTTTGCGTTAAAAATAGGGTTTTGGGTCAGAATTAGGGTTTTGGGTCAAAATTAGTGCTTTGGTTTATAATTAGGGTTTTGGGTCAAAATTTCGGGTTTGGGTCAGAATTAGGGTTTTGGGTCAAAATTTGGGTTTAGGGTTTGAATTAAGGTTGAGTAAAAAAAGGGTTTTGGGTTTAAATTAGGGTTAGAATTTGGGTTTTGGGTCAAAATTAGGGCTTAGGATCAAAATTGTGGTATAGGGTTTGAATTAGCGTTTTGGGTTAAAAATAGCGTTTTGGGTCAAAATTAGGGCTTTGCGTAATAATTAGGGTTATGGGTCAAAATTTTGATTTTGGGTCCAAATTAGGGTTTTGCGTCAAAATTAGGGTTTAGGGTTTGAATTAGGGTTTTGGGTAAAAAATAGGGTTTTGGGTCTTAATTAGGCCTTTGGATTGAAATTAGTATTGTGGGTCAAAATTAGGCCTTTCGGTGAGATTAGGGTTTTGGGTCAAATTTAGGGTTCTGGGTTAAATTTAGGGTTTTGGGTTAAAATTTGGGTTCTGGGTCAAATTTGGGGTTAAGGATCAAAATTAGGGTTTAGGGTCAAAATTAGGGTTTAGGGTTTGAATTAGGGTTTTGGGTTAAAAATAGGATTTTGGGTCTAAATTAGGATTTTGGGTTAAAAATAGGGTTTTGGAACAGAATTAGGGTTTTCTGTCAAAATTAGGGCTTTGGGTCAAAATTAGGGTTTATGGTCAAAATTAGGGTTTAGTGTTTTGAGTTAAAAATAGGCTTTATGGTCAAAAATAGGGTTAGAATTAGGATTTGGTTTAAAATTAGGGTTTCGTGTCTAAATTAGGGTTCTGGGATAAATTTAGGGTTTAGGGTCAAAATTTGGGTTTAGGGTTTGAATTAGTGTTTTGAGTTAAAAATATGGTTTCAGGACTAAAATAGGGTCCGAATTAGGGTTTTGGGAATAAATTAGGGTTAGAATTAGGGTTTTGGGACAAGGTTTTGAGGTAAATAAGGTTTTTTGGACAAAAATAGGGTTAGAATTAGGGTTTTGGGTCTAAATTAGGGTTCTGGGTCAAATTTAGGGTTTAGGGTTTGAATTAGGGTTTTGGGTCAAAAATAGGGTTCGAGTTAGGATTTAGGTTTTGAATTAGGGTTTTGGTTCAAAATTAGGGCTTTGGGTCTAAATTAGGGTTTTGAATTAGGGATTAGGGTTGTGGGTCAAAATTAGGGTTTTGGGTCAGAATTAGGGATTTGGGTTAAAATTAGGGTTTTGGGTCAAAATTAGGGTTCAGGGTTTGAATTAGGGTTTTGAGTAAAAAATAGGGTTTAGGATCAAAATTAGGGTTTAGGGTCAAAATTAGGGTTTATGGTTTGAATTAGGGTTTTGCGTTAAAAATAGGGTTTTGGGTCAGAATTAGGGTTTTGGGTCAAAATTAGTGCTTTGGTTTATAATTAGGGTTTTGGGTCAAAATTTCGGGTTTGGGTCAGAATTAGGGTTTAGGGTCAAAATTTGGGTTTAGGGTTTGAATTAGTGTTTTGAGTTAAAAATAGGGTTTTGGGACTAATATAGGGTCCGAATTAGGGTTTTGGGAATAAATTAGGGTTAGAATTAGGGTTTTGGGTCAAGGTTTTGGGTTAAAAAAGGTTTTTTTGACAAAATTAGGGTTAGAATTAGGGTTTTGGGTCTAAATTAGGGTTAGAATTAGGGTTCTGGGTCAAATTTAGGGTTTAGGGTTTGAATTAGGGTTTTGTGTCAAAAATAGGGTTCGAGTTAGGATTTAGGTTTTGAATTAGGGTTTTGGTTCAAAATTAGGGCTTTGGGTCTAAATTAGGGTTTTGACTCAGAATTTGGGTTGTGGGTCAAAATTAGGGTTTTGGGTCAGAATTAGGGATTTGGGTTAAAATTAGGGATTTGGGTTAAAATTAGGGTTTTGGGTCAAAATTAGGGTTTTGAGTAAAAAATAGGGTTTAGGATCAAAATTAGGGTTTAGGGTCAAAATTAGGGTTTACGGTTTGAGTTAGGGTTTTGCGTTAAAAATAGGGTTTTGGGTCAGAATTAGTGTTTTGGGTCAAAATTAGTGCTTTGGTTTATAATTAGGGTTTTGGGTCAAAATTTCGGGTTTGGGTCAGAATTAGGGTTTTGGGTCAAAATTTGGGTTTAGGGTTTGAATTAAGGTTGAGTAAAAAAAGGGTTTTGGGTTTAAATTAGGGTCAGAATTTGGGTTTTGGGTCAAAATTAGGGCTTAGGATCAAAATTGTGGTATAGGGTTTGAATTAGCGTTTTGGGTTAAAAATAGCGTTTTGGGTCAAAGTTAGGGCTTTGCGTAATAATTAGGGTTATGGGTCAAAATTTTGATTTTGGGTCCAAATTAGGGTTTTGCGTCAAAATTAGGGTTTAGGGTTTGAATTAGGGTTTTGGGTAAAAAATAGGGTTTTGGGTCTTAATTAGGCCTTTGGATTGAAATTAGTATTGTAGGTTAAAATTAGGCCTTTGGGTGAAATTAGGGTTTTGGGTCAAATTTAAGGTTCTGGGTTAAATTTAGGATTTTGGGTTAAAATTTGGATTCTCGGTCAAATTTGGGGTTTAGGATCAAAATTAGGGTTTAGGGTCAAAATTAGGGTTTAGGGTTTGAATTAGGGTTTTGGGTTAAAAATAGGATTTTGGGTCTAAATTAGGATTTTGGGTTAAAAATAGGGTTTTGAGTAAGAATTAGGGTTTCTGATCAAAATTAGGGTTTGGGTCAAAATTAGGGTTTAGTGTTTTGAGTTAAAAATAGGCTTTATGGTCAAAAATAGGGTTAGAATTAGGATTTGGTTTAAAATTAGGGTTTCGTGTCTAAATTAGGGTTCTGGGTTAAATTTAGGGTTTAGGGTCAAAATTTGGGTTTAGGGTTTGAATTAGTGTTTTGAGTTAAAAATATGGTTTTGGGACTAAAATAGGGACCGAATTAGGGTTTTGGGAATAAATTAGGGTTAGAATTAGGGTTTTGGGTCAAGGTTTTGAGTTAAATAAGGTTTTTTGGACAAAAATAGGGTTAGAATTAGGGTTTTGGGTCTAAATCAGGGTTCTGGGTCAAATTTAGGGTTTAGGGTTTGAATTAGGGTTTTGGGTCAAAAATAGGGTTCGAGTTAGGATTTAGGTTTTGAATTAGGGTTTTGGTACAAAATTAGGGCTTTGGGTCTAAATTAGGGTTTTGACTCAGAATTAGGGTTGTGGGTCACAATTAGGGTTTTGGCTCAGAATTAGGGATTTGGGTTAAAATTAGGGTTTTGGGTCAAAATTAGGGTTCAGGGTTTCAATTAGGGTTGAGTAAAAAATAGGGTTTAGGATCAAAATTAGGGTTCAGGGTCAAAATTAGGGTTTACGGTTTGAATTAGGGTTTTGTGTTAAAAATATGGTTTTGGGTCAGAATTAGGGTTTTGGGTCAAAATTAGTGCTTTGGTTTATAATTAGGGTTTTGGGTCAAAATTTCGGGTTTGGGTCATAATTAGGGTTTTGGGTCAAAATTTCGGTTTATGGTTTGATTTAGTGTTTTGAGTTAAAAATAGGGTTTTGGGACTAAAATAGGGTCCGAATTAGGGTTTTGGGTCAAGGTTTTGAGTTAAATAAGGTTTTTTGGACAAAAATAGGGTTAGAATTAGGGTTTTGGGTCTAAATTAGGGTTAGAATTAGGGTTTGGGGTTTGAATTAGGGTTTTGGGTCAAAAATAGGGTTCGAGTTAGGATTTAGGTTTTGAATTAGGGTTTTGGTTCAAAATTAGGGCTTTGGGTCTAAATTAGGGTTTTGACTCAGAATTAGGGTTGTGGGTCAAAATTAGGGTTTTGGGTCAGAATTAGGGATTTGGGTTAAAATTAGGGTTTTGGGTCAAAATTAGGGTTCAGGGTTTCAATTAGGGTTTTGAGTAAAAAATAGGGTTTATGATCAAAATTAGGGTTTAGGGTCAAAATTAGGGTTTACGGTTTGAATTAGGGTTTTGCGTTAAAAATAGGGTTTGGGTCAGAATTAGGGTTTTGGGTCAAAATTAGTGCTTTGGTTTATAATTAGGGTTTTGGGTCAAAATTTCGGGTTTGGGTCAGAATTAGGGTTTAGGGTCAAAATTTGGGTTTAGGGTTTGAATTAGTGTTTTGAGTTAAAAATAGGGTTTTGGGTTTAAATTAGGGTCAGAATTTAGGTTTTGGGTCAAAATTAGGGCTAAGGATCAATTTTGTAGGTTTAGGGTTTGGATTAGGGTTTTGGGTAAAAAATAGGATTATGGATCTTAATTAGGCCTTTGGATTGAAATTAGTATTGTGGGTCAAAATTAGGCCTTTGGGTGAGATTAGGGTTTTGGGTCAAATTTAGGGTTCTGGGTTAAATTTAGGGTTTTGGGTTAAAATTTGGGTTCTGGGTCAAATTTGGGGTTTAGGATCAAAATTAGGGTTTAGGGTCAAAATTATGGTTTAGGGTTTGAATTAGGGTTTTGGGTTAAAAATAGGATTTTGGGTCTAAATTATGATTTTGGGTTAAAAATAGGGTTTTGAGGAGAATTAGGGTTTATATCAAAATTAGGGTTTAGGGTCAAAATTAGGGTTTATGGTCAAAATTAGGGTTTAGTGTTTTGAGTTAAAAATAGGCTTTATGGTCAAAAATAGGGTTAGACTTAGGGATATGGTTTAAAATTAGGGTTTCGTGTCTAAATTAGGGTTCTGGGATAAATTTAGGGTTTAGGGTCAAAATTTGGGTTTAGGGTTTGAATTAGTGTTTTGAGTTAAAAATAGAGTTTTGGGACTAAAATAAGGTACGAATTAGGGTTTTGGGTCAAGGTTTTGAGTTAAATAAGGTTTTTTGGACAAAAATAGGGTTAGAATTAGGGTTTTGGGTCTAAATTTGGGTTAGAATCAGGGTTCTGGGTCAAATTTAGGGTTTAGGGTTTGAATTAGGGTTTTGGGTAAAAAATAGGGTTCGAGTTAGGATTTAGGTTTTGAATTAGGGTTTTGGTTTAAAATTAGGGCTTTGGTCTAAATTAGGGTTTTGACTCAGAATTAGGGTTGTGGGTCAAAATTAGGGTTTTGGGCCAGAATTAGGGATTTGGGTTAAAATTAGGGTTTTGGGTCAAAATTAGGGTTCAGGGTTTCAATTAGGGTTTTGAGTAAAAAATAGGGGTTTGGATCAAAATTAGGGTTTAGGGTCAAAATTAGGGTTTACGGTTTGAATTAGGGTTTTGCGTTAAAAATAGGGTTTTGGGTCAAAATTAGGGTTTTGGGTCAAAATTAGTGCTTTGGTTTATAATTAGGGTTTTGGGTCAAAATTAGGGTTTAGGCTTTGAATTAAGGTTGATTAAAAAAAGGGTTTTGGGTTTAAATTAGGGTCAGAATTTGGGTTTTTGGTCAAAATTAGGGCTTAGGATCAAAATTGCAGTATAGGGTTTGAATTAGGGTTTTGGGTTAAAAATAGGGTTTTGGGTCAAAATTAGGGCTTTGCGTAATAATTAGGGTTTTGGGTCAAAATTTTGATTTTGGGTCCAAATTAGGGTTTTGCGTCAAAATTAGGGTTTAGGGTTTGAATTAGGGTTTTGGGTAAAAAATAGGGTTTTGGGTCTTAATTAGGCCTTTGGATTGAAATTAGTATTGTGGGTCAAAATTAGGGCTTTGGGTGAAATTAGGGTTTTGGGTCAAATTTAGGGTTCTGGGTTAAATTTAGGGTTTTGGGTTAAAATTTGGGTTCTGGGTCAAATTTAGGGTTTAGGATCAAAATTAGGGTTTAGGGTTTGAATTAGGGTTTTGGGTTAAAAATAGGATTTTGGGTCTAAATTAGGGTTTTGGGTTAAAAATAGGGTTTTGGGACAGAATTAGGGTTTTCTGTCAAAATTAGGGCTTTGGGTCAAAGTTAGGGTTTATGGTCAAAATTAGGGTTTAGTGTTTTGAGTTAAAAATAGGCTTTATGGTCAAAAATAGGGTTAGAATTAGGGATTTGGTTTAAAATTAGGGTTTCGTGTCTAAATTAGGGTTCTGGGATAAATTTAGGGTTTAGGGTCAAAATTTGGGTTTAGGGTTTGAATTAGTGTTTTGAGTTAAAAATAGGGTTTTGGGACTAAAATAGGGTCCGAATTAGGGTTTTGGGAATAAATTAGGGTTAGAATTAGGGTTTTGGGTCAAGGTTTTGAGTTAAATAAGGTTTTTTGGACAAAAATAGGGTTAGAATTAGGGTTTTGGGTCTAAATTAGGGTTAGAATTAGGGTTCTGGGTCAAATTTAGGGTTTAGGGTTTGAATTAGGGTTTTGGGTCAAAAATAGGGTTCGAGTTAGGATTTAGGTTTTGAATTAGGGTTTTGGTTCAAAATTAGTGCTTTGGGTCTAAATTAGGGTTTGGACTCAGAATTAGGGTTGTGGGTCAAAATTAGGGTTTTGGTCCAGAATTAGGGTTTGTAGGTCAAAATTAGGGTTTTGGGTCAAAATTTTGATTTTGGGTCCAAATTAGGGTTTTGCGTCAAAATTAGGGTTTAGGGTTTGAATTAGGGTTTTGGGTAAAAAATAGGATTTTGGGTCTTAATTAGGCCTTTGCATTGAAATTAGTATTGTGGGTCAAAATTAGGCCTTTGGGTGAGATTAGGGTTTTGGGTCAAATTTAGGGTTCTGGGTTAAATTTAGGGTTTTGGGTTAAAATTTGGTTTCTGGGTCAAATTTAGGGTTTAGGATCAAAATTAGGGTTTAGGGTCAAAATTAGGGTTTAAGGTTTGAATTAGGGTTTTGGGTTAAAAATAGGATTTTGGGTCTAAATTAGGGTTTTGGGTTAAAAATAGGGTTTTGGGACAGAATTAGGGTTTTCTGTCAAAATTAGGGCTTTGGGTCAAAATTAGGGTTTAGTGTTTTGAGTTAAAAATAGGCTTTATGGTCAAAAATAGGGTTAGAATTAGGATTTGGTTTAAAATTAGGGTTTCGTGTCTAAATTAGGGTTCTGGGTTAAATTTAGGGTTTAGGGTCAAAATTTGGGTTTAGGGTTTGAATTAGTGTTTTGAGTTAAAAATATGGTTTTGGGACTAAAATAGGGACCGAATTAGGGTTTTGGGAATAAATTAGGGTTAGAATTAGGGTTTTGGGTCAAGGTTTTGAGTTAAAAAAGGTTTTTTGGACAAAAATAGGGTTAGAATTAGGGTTTTGGGTCTAAATTAGGGTTCTGGGTCAAATTTAGGGTTTAGGGTTTGAATTAGGGTTTTGGGTCAAAAATAGGGTTCGAGTTAGGATTTAGGTTTTGAATTAGGGTTTTGGTTCAAAATTAGGGCTTTGGGTCTAAATTAGGGTTTTGACTCAGAATTAGGGTTGTGGGTCAAAATTAGGGTTTTGGGTCAGAATTAGGGATTTGGGTTAAAATTAGGGTTTTGGGTCAAAATTAGGGTTCAGGGTTTGAATTAGGGTTTTGAGTAAAAAATAGGGTTTAGGATCAAAATTAGGGTTTAGGGTCAAAATTTGGGTTTACGGTTTGAATTAGGGTTTTGCGTTAAAAATAGGGTTTTGGGTCAGAATTAGGGTTTTGGGTCAAAATTAGTGCTTTGGTTTATAATTAGGGTTTTGGGTGAAAATTTCGGGTTTGGGTCAGAATTAGGGTTTTGGGTCAAAATTTCGGTTTATGGTTTGAATTAGTGTTTTGAGTTAAAAATAGGGTTTTGGGACTAAAATAGGGTCCGAATTAGGGTTTTGGGTCAAGGTTTTGAGTTAAAAAAGGTTTTTTGGACAAAAATAGGGTTAGAATTAGGGTTTTGGGTCTAAATTAGGGTTAGAATTAGGGTTTAGGGTTTGAATTAGGGTTTTGGGTCAAAAATAGGGTTCGAGTTAGGATTTAGGTTTTGAATTAGGGTTTTGGTTCAAAATTAGGGCTTTGGGTCTAAATTAGGGTTTTGACTCAGAATTAGGGTTGTGGGTCAAAATTAGGGTTTTGGGTCAGAATTAGGGATTTGGGTTAAAATTAGGGTTTTGGGTCAAAATTAGGGTTCAGGGTTTCAATTAGGGTTTTGAGTAAAAAATAGGGTTTATGATCAAAATTAGGGTTTAGGGTCAAAATTAGGGTTTACGGTTTGAATTAGGGTTTTGCGTTAAAAATAGGGTTTGGGTCAGAATTAGGGTTTTGGGTCAAAATTAGTGCTTTGGTTTATAATTAGGGTTTTGGGTCTAAATTTCGGGTTTGGGTCAGAATTAGGGTTTAGGGTCAAAATTTGGGTTTAGGGTTTGAATTAGTGTTTTGAGTTAAAAATAGGGTTTTGGGTTTAAATTAGGGTCAGAATTTAGGTTTTGGGTCAAAATTAGGGCTAAGGATCAAAATTGTGGTATAGGGTTTGAATTAGGGTTATGGGTAAAAAATAGGATTTTGGGTCTTAATTAGGCCTTTGGATTGAAATTAGTATTGTGGGTCAAAATTAGGCCTTTGGGTGAGATTAGGGTTTTGGGTCAAATTTAGGGTTCTGGGTTAAATTTAGGGTTTTGGGTTAAAATTTGGGTTCTGGGTCAAATTTGGGGTTTAGGATCAAAATTAGGGTTTAGGGTCAAAATTATGGTTTAGGGTTTGAATTAGGGTTTTGGGTTAAAAATAGGATTTTGGGTCTAAATTATGATTTTGGGTTAAAAATAGGGTTTTGGGACAGAATTAGGGTTTTCTGTCAAAATTAGGGCTTTGGGTCAAAATTAGGGTTTATGGTCAAAATTAGGGTTTAGTGTTTTGAGTTAAAAATAGGCTTTATGGTCAAAAACAGGGTTAGACTTAGGGATATGGTTTAAAATTAGGGTTTCGTGTCTAAATTAGGGTTCTGGGATAAATTTAGGGTTTAGGGTCAAAATTTGGGTTTAGGGTTTGAATTAGTGTTTTGAGTTAAAAATAGAGTTTTGGGACTAAAATAAGGTACGAATTAGGGTTTTGGGTCAAGGTTTTGAGTTAAATAAGGTTTTTTGGACAAAAATAGGGTTAGAATTAGGGTTTTGGGTCTAAATTTGGGTTAGAATCAGGGTTCTGGGTCAAATTTAGGGTTTAGGGTTTGAATTAGGGTTTTGGGTAAAAAATAGGGTTCGAGTTAGGATTTAGGTTTTGAATTAGGGTTTTGGTTTAAAATTAGGGCTTTGGTCTAAATTAGGGTTTTGACTCAGAATTAGGGTTGTGGGTCAAAATTAGGTGGGAAATGAATTAGGGATTTGGGTTAAAATTAGGGTTTTGGGTCAAAATTAGGGTTCAGGGTTTCAATTAGGGTTTTGAGTAAAAAATAGGGGTTTGGATCAAAATTAGGGTTTAGGGTCAAAATTAGGGTTTACGGTTTGAATTAGGGTTTTGCGTTAAAAATAGGGTTTTGGGTCAAAATTAGTGCTTTGGTTTATAATTAGGGTTTTGGGTCAAAATTAGGGTTTAGGCTTTGAATTAAGGTTGATTAAAAAAAGGGTTTTGGGTTTAAATTAGGGTCAGAATTTGGGTTTTTGGTCAAAATTAGGGCTTAGGATCAAAATTGCAGTATAGGGTTTGAATTAGGGTTTTGGGTTAAAAATAGGGTTTTGGGTCAAAATTAGGGCTTTGCGTAATAATTAGGGTTTTGGGTCAAAATTTTGATTTTGGGTCCAAATTAGTGTTTTGCGTCAAAATTAGGGTCTAGGGTTTGAATTAGGGTTTTGGGTAAAAAATAGGGTTTTGGGTCTTAATTAGGCCTTTGGATTGAAATTAGTATTGTGGGTCAAAATTAGGGCTTTGGGTGAAATTAGGGTTTTGGGTCAAATTTAGGGTTCTGGGTTAAATTTAGGGTTTTGGGTTAAAATTTGGGTTCTGGGTCAAATTTAGGGTTTAGGATCAAAATTAGGGTTTAGGGTTTGAATTAGGGTTTTGGGTTAAAAATAGGATTTTGGGTCTAAATTAGGGTTTTGGGTTAAAAATAGGGTTTTGGGACAGAATTAGGGTTTTCTGTCAAAATTAGGGCTTTGGGTCAAAATTAGGGTTTATGGTCAAAATTAGGGTTTAGTGTTTTGAGTTAAAAATAGGCTTTATGGTCAAAAATAGGGTTAGAATTAGGGATTTGGTTTAAAATTAGGGTTTCGTGTCTAAATTAGGGTTCTGGGATAAATTTAGGGTTTAGGGTCAAAATTTGGGTTTAGGGTTTGAATTAGTGTTTTGAGTTAAAAATAGGGTTTTGGGACTAAAATAGGGTCCGAATTAGGGTTTTGGGAATAAATTAGGGTTAGAATTAGGGTTTTGGGTCAAGGTTTTGAGTTAAAAAAGGTTTTTTGGACAAAATTAGGGTTAGAATTAGGGTTTTGGGTCTAAATTAGGGTTAGAATTAGGGTTCTGGGTCAAATTTAGGGTTTAGGGTTTGAATTAGGGTTTTGGGTCAAAAATAGGGTTCGAGTTAGGATTTAGGTTTTGAATTAGGGTTTTGGTTCAAAATTAGTGCTTTGGGTCTAAATTAGGGTTTGGACTCAGAATTAGGGTTGTGGGTCAAAATTAGGGTTTTGGTCCAGAATTAGGGTTTGTAGGTCAAAATTAGGGTTTTGGGTCAAAATTTTGATTTTGGGTCCAAATTAGGGTTTTGCGTCAAAATTAGGGTTTAGGGTTTGAATTAGGATTTTGGGTAAAAAATAGGATTTTGGGTCTTAATTAGGCCTTTGCATTGAAATTAGTATTGTGGGTCAAAATTAGGCCTTTGGGTGAGATTAGGGTTTTGGGTCAAATTTAGGGTTCTGGGTTAAATTTAGGGTTTTGGGTTAAAATTTGGTTTCTGGGTCAAATTTAGGGTTTAGGATCAAAATTAGGGTTTAGGGTCAAAATTAGGGTTTAAGGTTTGAATTAGGGTTTTGGGTTAAAAATAGGATTTTGGGTCTAAATTAGGGTTTTGGGTTAAAAATAGGGTTTTGGGACAGAATTATGGTTTTCTGTCAAAATTAGGGCTTTGGGTCAAAATTAGGGTTTATGGTCAAAATTAGGGTTTAGTGTTTTGAGTTAAAAATAGGGTTAGAATTAGGGATTTGGTTTAAAATTAGGGTTTCGTGTCTAAATTAGGGTTCTGGGATAAATTTAGGGTTTAGGGTCAAAATTTGGGTTTAGGGTTTGAATTAGTGTTTTGAGTTAAAAATATGGTTTTGTGACTAAAATAGGGTCCGAGGTTTTGAGTTAAATAAGGTTTTTTGGACAAAAATAGGGTTAGAATTAGGGTTTTGGGTCTAATTTAGGGTTAGAATTAGGGTTCAGGGTTTCAATTAGGGTTTTGAGTAAAAAATAGGGTTTATGATCAAAATTAGGGTTTAGGGTCAAAATTAGGGTTTACAGTTTGAATTAGGGTTTTGCGTTAAAAATAGGGTTTGGGTCAGAATTAGGGTTTTGGGTCAAAATTAGTGCTTTGGTTTATAATTAGGGTTTTGGGTCAAAATTTCGGGTTTGGGTCAGAATTAGGGTTTTGGGTCAAAATTAGGGTTTAGGCTTTGAATTAAGGTTGATTAAAAAAAGGGTTTTGGGTTTAAATTAGGGTCAGAATTTGGGTTTTGGGTCAAAATTAGGGCTTAGGATCAAAATTGTGGTATAGGGTTTGAATTAGGGTTTTGGGTTAAAAATAGGGTTTTGGGTCAAAATTAGGGCTTTGCGTAATAATTAGGGTTTTGGGTCAAAATTTTGATTTTGGGTCCAAATTAGGGTTTTGCGTCAAAATTAGGGTCTAGGGTTTGAATTAGGGTTTTGGGTAAAAAATAGGGTTTTGGGTCTTAATTAGGCCTTTGGATTGAAATTAGTATTGTGGGTCAAAATTAGGGCTTTGGGTGAAATTAGGGTTTTGGGTCAAATTTAGGGTTCTGGGTTAAATTTAGGGTTTTGGGTTAAAAATTGGGTTCTGGGTCAAATTTAGGGTTTAGGATCAAAATTAGGGTTTAGGGTTTGAATTAGGGTTTTGGGTTAAAAATAGGATTTTGGGTTAAAAATAGGATTTTGGGTCTAAATTAGGGTTTTGGGTTAAAAATAGGGTCCGAGTTAGGGTTTTGGTACTAAAATAGGGTCCGAATTAGGGTTTTGGGAATAAATTAGGGTTAGAATTAGGGTTTTGGGTCAAGGTTTTGAGTTAAATAAGGTTTTTTGGACAAAAATAGGGTTAGGATTAGTGTTTTGGGTCTAAATTAGGGTTAGAATTAGGGTTCTGGGGTCAAATTTAGGGTTTAGGGTTTGAATTAGGGTTTTGGGTCAAAAATAGGGTTCGAGTTAGGATTTAGGTTCTGAATTAGGGTTTTGGTTCAAAATTAGGGCTTTGGGTCTAAATTAGGGTTTTGGGTCAGAATTAGCGATTTGGGTTAAAATTAGGGTTTTGGGTCAAAATTAGGGTTCAGGGTTTCAATTAGGGTTTTGAGTAATAAATAGGGTTTAGGATCAAAATTAGGGTTTAGGGTCAAAATTAGGGTTTACGGTTTGAATTAGGGTTTTGCGTTAAAAATAGGGTTTTGGGTCAGAACTAGGGTTTTGGGTCAAAATTAGTGCTTTGGTTTATAATTAGGGTTTTGGGTCACAAAATCGGGTTTGGGTCAGAATTAGGGTTTTGGGTCAAAATTTGGGTTTAGGGTTTGAATTAAGATTGAGTAAAAAAAGGGTTTTGGGTTTAAATTAGGGTCAGAATTTGGGTTTTGGGTCACAATTAGGGCTTAGGATCAAAATTGTGGTATAGGGTTTGAATTAGGGTTTTGGGTTAAAAATAGGGTTTTGGGTCAAAATTAGGGCTTTGCGTAATAATTAGGGTTTTGGGTCAAAATTTTGATTTTGGGTCCAAATTAGGGTTTTGCGTCAAAATTAGGGTTTAGGGTTTGAATTAGGGTTTTGGGTAAAAAATAGGGTTTTGGGTCTTAATTAGGCCTTTGGATTGAAATTAGTATTGTGGGTCAAAATTAGGCCTTTCGGTGAGATTCGGGTTTTGGGTCACATTTAGGGTTCTGGGTTAAATTTAGGGTTTTGGGTTAAAATTTGGGTTCTGGGTCAAATTTGGGGTTTAGGATCAAAATTAGGGTTTAGGGTCAAAATTAGGGTTTAGGGTTTGAATTAGGGTTTTGGGTTAAAAATAGGATTTTGGGTCTAAATTAGGATTTTGGGTTAAAAATAGGGTTTGGGAACAGAATTAGGGTTTTCTGTCAAAATTAGGGCTTTGGGTCAAAATTAGGGTTTATGGTCAAAATTAGGGTTTAGTGTTTTGAGTTAAAAATAGGCTTTATGGTCAAAAATAGGGTTAGAATTAGGATTTGGTTTAAAATTAGGGTTTCGTGTCTAAATTAGGGTTCTGGGATAAATTTAGGGTTTAGGGTCAAAATTTGGGTTTAGGGTTTTTATTAGTGTTTTGAGTTAAAAATATGGTTTTGGGACTAAAATAGGGTCCGAATTAGGGTTTTGGGAATAAATTAGGGTTAGAATTAGGGTTTTGGGTCAAGGTTTTGAGTTAAATAAGGTTTTTTGGACAAAAATAGGGTTAGAATTAGGGTTTTGGGTCTAAATTAGGGTTCTGGGTCAAATTTAGGGTTTAGGGTTTGAATTAGGGTTTTGGGTCAAAAATAGGGTTCGAGTTAGGATTTAGGTTTTGAATTAGGGTTTTGGTTCAAAATTAGGGCTTTGGGTCTAAATTAGGGTTTTGACTCAGAATTAGCGTTGTGGGTCAAAATTAGGGTTTTGGGTCAGAATTAGGGATTTGGGTTAAAATTAGGGTTTTGGGTCAAAATTAGGTTTCAGGGTTTGAATTAGGGTTTTGAGTAAAAAATAGGGTTGAGGATCAAAATTAGGGTTTAGGGTCAAAATTAGGGTTTACGGTTTGAATTAGGGTTTTGCGTTAAAAATAGGGTTTTGGGTCAGAATCAGGGTTTTGGGTCAAAATTAGTGCTTTGGTTTATAATTAGGGTTTTGGGTCAAAATTTCGGGTTTGGGTCAGAATTAGGGTTTTGGGTCAAAATTTGGGTTTAGGGTTTGAATTAAGGTTGAGTAAAAAAAGGGTTTTGGGTTTAAATTAGGGTCAGAATTTGGGTTTTGGGTCAAAATTAGGGCTTAGGATCAAAATTGTGGTATAGGGTTTGAATTAGGGTTTTGGGTTAAAAATAGGGTTTTGGGTCAAAATTAGGGCTTTGCGTAATAATTAGGGTTTTGGGTCAAAATTTTGATTTTGGGTCCAAATTAGGGTTTTGCGTCAAAATCAGGGTTTAGGGTTTGAATTAGGGTTTTGGGTAAAAAATAGGGTTTTGGGTCTTAATTAGGCCTTTGGATTGAAATTAGTGTTGTAGGTCAAAATTAGGCCTTTGTGTGAGATTAGGGTTTTGGGTCAAATTTAGGGTTCTGGGTTAAAATTTGGGTTCTTGGTCAAATTTGGGGTTTAGGAACAAAATTAGGGTTTAGGGTCAAAATTAGGGTTTAGGGTTTGAATAAGGGTTTTGGGTTAAAAATAGGATTTTGGCGCTAAATTAGGGTTTTGGGTTAAAAATAGGGTTTTGGGACAGAATTAGGGTTTTCTGTCAAAATTAGGGCTTTGGGTCAAAGTTAGGGTTTATGGTCAAAATTAGGGTTTAGTGTTTTGAGTTAAAAATAGGCTTTATGGTCAAAAATAGGGTTTGAATGAGGGATTTGGTTTAAAATTAGGGTTTCATGTCTAAATTAGGGTTCTGGGATAAATTTAGGGTTTAGGGTCAAAATTTGGGTTTAGGGTTTGAATTAGTGTTTTGAGTTAAAAATAGGGTTTTGGGACTAAAATAGGGTCCGAATTAGGGTTTTGGGAATAAATTAGGGTTAGAATTTGGGTTTTGGGTCAAGGTTTTGAGTTAAAAAAGGTTTTTTGGACAAAATTAGGGTTAGAATTAGGGTTTTGGGTCTAAATTAGGGTTAGAATTAGGGTTCTGGGTCAAATTTAGGGTTTAGGGTTTGAATTAGGGTTTTGGGTCAAAAATAGGGTTCGAGTTAGGATTTAGGTTTTGAATTAGGGTTTTGGTTCAAAATTAGGGCTTTGGGCCTAAATTAGGGTTTTGACTCAGAATTAGGGTTGTGGGTCAAAATTAGGGTTTTGGGCCAGAATTAGGGATTTGGGTTAAAATTAGGGTTTTGGGTCAAAATTAGGGTTCAGGGTTTCAATTAGGGTTTTGAGTAAAAAATAGGGTTTTGGATCAAAATTAGGGTTTAGGGTCAAAATTAGGGTTTACGGTTTGAATTAGGGTTTTGCGTTAAAAATAGGGTTTTGGGTCAGAATCAGGGTTTTGGGTCAAAATTAGTGCTTTGGTTTATAATTTGGGTTTTGTGTCAAAATTTCGGGTTTGGGTCAGAATTAGGGTTTTGGGTCAAAATTAGGGTTTAGGGTTTGAATTAAGGTTGAGTAAAAAAAGGGTTTTGGGTTTAAATTAGGGTCAGAATTTGGGTTTTGGGTCAAAATTAGGGCTTAGGATCAAAATTGTGGTATAGGGTTTGAATTAGGGTTTTGGGTTAAAAATAGGGTTTTGGGTCAAAATTAGGGCTTTGCGTAATAATTAGGGTTTTGGGTCAAAATTTTGATTTTGGGTCCAAATTAGGGTTTTGCGTCAAAATTAGGGTTTAGGGTTTGAATTAGGGTTTTGGGTAAAAAATAGGGTTTTGGGTCTTAATTAGGCCTTTGGATTGAAATTAGTATTGTGGGTCAAAATTAGGCCTTTGGGTGAAATTAGGGTTTTGGGTCAAATTTAGGGTTCTGGGTTAAATTTAGGGTTTTGGGTTAAAATTTGGGTTCTGGGTCAAATTTAGGGTTTAGGATCAAAATTAGGGTTTAGGGTCAAAATTAGGGTTTAGGGTTTGAATTAGGGTTTTGGGTTAAAAATAGGATTTTGGGTCTAAATTAGGGTTTTGGGACAGAATTAGGGTTTTCTGTCAAAATTAGGGCTTTGGGTCAAAATTAGGGTTTATGGTCAAAATTAGGGTTTAGTGTTTTGAGTTAAAAATAGGCTTTATGGTCAAAAATAGGGTTAGAATTAGGGATTTGGTTTAAAATTAGGGTTTCGTGTCTAAATTAGGCTTCTGGGCTAAATTTAGGGTCAAAATTTGGTTTTAGGGTTTGAATTAGTGTTTTGAGTTAAAAATAGGGTTTTGGGACTAAAATAGGGTCCGAATTAGGGTTTTGGGAATAAATTAGGGTTAGAATTAGGGTTTTGGGTCAAGGTTTTGAGTTAAAAAAGGTTTTTTGGACAAAATTAGGGTTAGAATTAGGGTTTTGGGTCTAAATTAGGGTTAGAATTAGGGTTCTGGGTCAAATTTAGGGTTTAGGGTTTGAATTAGGGTTTTGGGTCAAAAATAGGGTTCGAGTTAGGATTTAGGTTTTGAATTAGGGTTTTGGTTCAAAATTAGGGCTTTGGGTCTAAATTAGGGTTTTGACTCAGAATTAGGGTTGTGGGTCAAAATTAGGGTTTTGGGCCAGAATTAGGGATTTGGGTTAAAATTAGGGTTTTGGGTCAAAATTAGGGTTCAGGGTTTCAATTAGGGTTTTGAGTAAAAAATAGGGTTTTGGATCAAAATTAGGGTTTAGGGTCAAAATTAGGGTTTACGGTTTGAATTAGGGTTTTGCGTTAAAAATAGGGTTTTGGGTCAGAATCAGGGTTTTGGGTCAAAATTAGTGCTTTGGTTTATAATTAGGGTTTTGGGTCAAAATTTCGGGTTTGGGTCAGAATTAGGGTTTTGGGTCAAAATTAGGGTTTAGGGTTTGAATTAAGGTTGAGTAAAAAAAGGGTTTTGGGTTTAAATTAGGGTCAGAATTTGGGTTTTGGGTCAAAATTAGGGCTTAGGATCAAAATTGTGGTATAGGGTTTGAATTAGGGTTTTGGGTTAAAAATAGGGTTTTGGGTCAAAATTAGGGCTTTGCGTAATAATTAGGGTTTTGGGTCAAAATTTTGATTTTGGGTCCAAATTAGGGTTTTGCGTCAAAATTAGGGTTTAGGGTTTGAATTAGGGTTTTGGGTAAAAAATAGGGTTTTGGGTCTTAATTAGGCCTTTGGATTGAAATTAGTATTGTGGATCAAAATTAGTCCTTTGGGTGAAATTAGGGTTTAGGGTCAAATTTAGGATTCTGGGTTAAATTTAGGGTTTTGGGTTAAAATTTGGGTTCTGGGTCAAATTTAGGGTTTAGGATCAAAATTAGGGTTTAGGGTTTGAATTAGGATTTTGGGTCTAAATTAGGGTTTTGGGTTAAAAATAGGGTTTTGGGACAGAATTAGGGTTTTCTGTCAAAATTAGTGCTTTGGGTCAAAATTAGGGTTTATGGTCAAAATTAGGGTTTAGTGTTTTGAGTTAAAAATAGGCTTTATGGTCAAAAATAGGGTTAGAATTAGGGATTTGGTTTTAAATTAGGGTTTCGTGTCTAAATTAGGGTTCTGGGATAAATTTAGGGTTTAGGGTCAAAATTTGGGTTTAGGGTTTGAATTAGTGTTTTGAGTTAAAAATAGGGTTTGGGGACTAAAATAGGGTCCGAATTAGGGTTTTGGGAATAAATTAGGGTTAGAATTAGGGTTTTGGGTCAAGGTTTTGAGTTAAAAAAGGTTTTTTGGACAAAAATAGGGTTAGAATTAGGGTTTTGGGTCTAAATTAGGGTTAGAATTAGGGTTCTGGGTCAAATTTAGGGTTTAGGGTTTGAATTAGGGTTTTGGGTCAAAAATAGGGTCCGAGTTAGGATTTAGGTTTTGAATTAGGGTTTTGGTTCAAAATTAGGGCTTTGGGTCTAAATTAGGGTTTTGACTCAGAATTAGGGCTGTGGGTCAAAATTAGGGTTTTGGGCCAGAATTAGGGATTTGGGTTAAAATTAGGGTTTTGGGTCAAAATTAGGGTTCAGGGTTTCAATTAGGGTTTTGAGTAAAAAATAGGGTTTAGGATCAAAATTAGGGTTTAGGGTCAAAATTAGGGTTTACGGTTTGAATTAGGGTTTTGCGTTAAAAATAGGGTTTTGGGTCAGAATCAGGGTTTTGGGTCAAAATTAGTGCTTTGGTTTATAATTAGGGTTTTGGGTCAAAATTAGGGTTTAGGGTTTGAATTATGGTTGAGTAAAAAAAAGGGTTTTGGGTTTAAATTAGGGTCAGAATTTGGGTTTTGGGTCAAAATTAGGGCTTAGGATCAAAATTGTGGTATAGGGTTTGAATTAGGGTTTTGGGTTAAAAATAGGGTTTTGGGTCAAAATTAGGGCTTTGCGTAATAATTAGGGTTTTGGGTCAAAATTTTGATTTTGGGTCCAAATTAGGGTTTTGCGTCAAAATTAGGGTTTAGGGTTTGAATTAGGGTTTTGGGTAAAAAATAGGGTTTTGGGTCTTAATTAGGCCTTTGGATTGAAATTAGTATTGTGGGTCAAAATTAGGCCTTTGGGTGAAATTAGGGTTTTGGGTCAAATTTAGGGTTCTGGGTTAAATTTAGGGTTTTGGGTTAAAATTTGGGTTCTGGGTCAAATTTAGGGTTTAGGATCAAAATTAGGGTTTAGGGTCAAAATTAGGGTTTCAATTAGGGTTTTGGGTTAAAAATAGGATTTTGGGTCTAAATTAGGGTTTTGGGTTAAAAATAGGGTTTTGGGACAGAATTAGGGTTTTCTGTCAAAATTAGGGCTTTGGGTCAAAATTAGGGTTTATGGTCAAAATTAGGGTTTAGTGTTTTGAGTTAAAAATAGGCTTTATGGTCAAAAATAGGGTTAGAATTAGGGATTTGGTTTAAAATTAGGGTTTCGTGTCTAAATTAGGGTTCTGGGCTAAATTTAGGGTCAAAATTTGGTTTTAGGGTTTGAATTAGTGTTTTGAGTTAAAAATAGGGTTTTGGGACTAAAATAGGGTCCGAATTAGGGTTTTGGGAATAAATTACGGTTAGAATTAGGGTTTTGGGTCAAGGTTTTGAGTTAAAAAAGTTTTTTGGACAAAATTAGGGTTAGAATTAGGGTTTTGGGTCTAAATTAGGGTTAGAATTAGGGTTCTGGGTCAAATTTAGGGTTTAGGGTTTGAATTAGGGTTTTGTGTCAAAAATAAGGTTCGAGTTAGGATTTAGGTTTTGAATTAGGGTTTTGGTTCAAAATTAGGGCTTTGGGTCTAAATTAGGGTTTTGACTCAGAATTAGGGTTGTGGGTCAAAATTAGGGTTTTGGGCCAGAATTAGGGATTTGGGTTAAAATTAGGGTTTTGGGTCAAAATTAGGGTTCAGGGTTTCAATTAGGGTTTTGAGTAAAAAATAGGGTTTTGGATCAAAATTAGGGTTTAGGGTCAAAATTAGGGTTTACGGTTTGAATTAGGGTTTTGCGTTAAAAATAGGGTTTTGGGTCAGAATCAGGGTTTTGGGTCAAAATTAGTGCTTTGGTTTATAATTAGGGTTTTGTGTCAAAATTTCGGGTTTGGGTCAGAATTAGGGTTTTGGGTCAAAATTAGGGTTTAGGGTTTGAATTAAGGTTGAGTAAAAAAAGGGTTTTGGGTTTAAATTAGGGTCAGAATTTGGGTTTTGGGTCAAAATAAGGGCTTAGGATCAAAATTGTGGTATAGGGTTTGAATTAGGGTTTTGGGTTAAAAATAGGGTTTTGGGTCAAAATTAGGGCTTTGCGTAATAATTTGGGTTTTGGGTCAAAATTTTGATTTTGGGTCCAAATTAGGGTTTTGCGTCAAAATTAGGGTTTAGGGTTTGAATTAGGGTTTTGGGTAAAAAATAGGGTTTTGGGTCTTAATTAGGCCTTTGGATTGAAATTAGTATTGTGGGTCAAAATTAGTCCTTTGGGTGAAATTAGGGTTTTGGGTCAAATTTAGGATTCTGGGTTAAATTTAGGGTTTTGGGTTAAAATTTGGGTTCTGGGTCAAATTTAGGGTTTAGGATCAAAATTAGGGTTTAGGGTCAAAATTAGGGTTTAGGGTTTGAATTAGGATTTTGGGTCTAAATTAGGGTTTTGGGTTAAAAATAGGGTTTTGGGACAGAATTAGGGTTTTCTGTCAAAATTAGTGCTTTGGGTCAAAATTAGGGTTTATGGTCAAAATTAGGGTTTAGTGTTTTGAGTTAAAAATAGGCTTTATGGTCAAAAATAGGGTTAGAATTAGGGATTTGGTTTTAAATTAGGGTTTCGTGTCTAAATTAGGGTTCTGGGATAAATTTAGGGTTTAGGGTCAAAATTTGGGTTTAGGGTTTGAATTAGTGTTTTGAGTTAAAAATAGGGTTTGGGGACTAAAATAGGGTCCGAATTAGGGTTTTGGGAATAAATTAGGGTTAGAATTAGGGTTTTGGGTCAAGGTTTTGAGTTAAAAAAGGTTTTTTGGACAAAAATAGGGTTAGAATTAGGGTTTTGGGTCTAAATTAGGGTTAGAATTAGGGTTCTGGGTCAAATTTAGGGTTTAGGGTTTGAATTAGGGTTTTGGGTCAAAAATAGGGTCCGAGTTAGGATTTAGGTTTTGAATTAGGGTTTTGGTTCAAAATTAGGGCTTTGGGTCTAAATTAGGGTTTTGACTCAGAATTAGGGTTGTGGGTCAAAATTAGGGTTTTGGGCCAGAATTAGGGATTTGGGTTAAAATTAGGGTTTTGGGTCAAAATTAGGGTTCAGGGTTTCAATTAGGGTTTTGAGTAAAAAATAGGGTTTTGGATCAAAATTAGGGTTTAGGGTCAAAATTAGGGTTTACGGTTTGAATTAGGGTTTTGCGTTAAAAATAGGGTTTTGGGTCAGAATCAGGGTTTTGGGTCAAAATTAGTGCTTTGGTTTATAATTAGGGTTTTGGGCCAAAATTAGGGTTTAGGGTTTGAATTATGGTTGAGTAAAAAAAGGGTTTTGGGTTTAAATTAGGGTCAGAATTTGGGTTTTGGGTCAAAATTAGGGCTTAGGATCAAAATTGTGGTATACGGTTTGAATGAGGGTTTTGGGTTAAAAATAGGGTTTGTGTCAAAATTAGGGCTTTGCGTAATAATTAGGGTTTTGGGTCAAAATTTTGATTTTGGGTCCAAATTAGGGTTTTGCGTCAAAATTAGGGTTTAGGGTTTGAATTAGGGTTTTGGGTAAAAAATAGGGTTTTGGGTCTTAATTAGGCAATTGGATTGAAATTAGTATTGTGGGTCAAAATTAGGCCTTTGGGTGAAATTAGGGTTTTGGGTCAAATTTAGGGTTCTGGGTTAAATTTAGGGTTTTGGGTTAAAATTTGGGTTCTGGGTCAAATTTAGGGTTTAGGATCAAAATTAGGGTTTAGGGTCAAAATTAGGGTTTCAATTAGGGTTTTGGGTTAAAAATAGGATTTTGGGTCTAAATTAGGGTTTTGGGTAAAAAATACGGTTTTGGGACAGAATTAGGGTTTTCTGTCAAAATTAGGGCTTTGGGTCAAAATTAGGGTTTATGGTCAAAATTAGGGTTTAGTGTTTTGAGTTAAAAATAGGCTTTATGGTCAAAAATAGGGTTAGAATTAGGGATTTGGTTTAAAATTAGGGTTTCGTGTCTAAATTAGGGTTCTGGGCTGAATTTAGGGTCAAAATTTGGTTTTAGGGTTTGAATTAGTGTTTTGAGTTAAAAATAGGGTTTTGGGACTAAAATAGGGTCCGAATTAGGGTTTTGGGAATAAATTAGGGTTAGAATTAGGGTTTTGGGTCAAGGTTTTGAGTTAAAAAAGGTTTTTTGGACAAAATTAGGGTTAGAATTAGGGTTTTGGGTCTAAATTAGGGTTAGAATTAGGGTTCTGGGTCAAATTTAGGGTTTAGGGTTTGAATTAGGGTTTTGGGTCAAAAATAGGGTTCGAGTTAGGATTTAGGTTTTGAATTAGGGTTTTGGTTCAAAATTAGGGCTTTGGGTCTAAATTAGGGTTTTGACTCAGAATTAGGGTTGTGGGTCAAAATTAGGGTTTTGGGCCAGAATTAGGGATTTGGGTTAAAATTAGGGTTTTGGGTCAAAATTAGGGTTTAGGGTTTCAATTAGGGTTTTGAGTAAAAAATAGGGTTTTGGATCAAAATTAGGGTTTAGGGTCAAAATTAGGGTTTACGGTTTGAATTAGGGTTTTGCGTTAAAAATAGGGTTTTGGGTCAGAATCAGGGTTTTGGGTCAAAATTGGTGCGTTGGTTTATAATTAGGGTTTTGTGTCAAAATTTCGGGTTTGGGTCAGAATTAGGGTTTTGGGTCAAAATTAGGGTTTAGGGTTTGAATTAAGTTGAGTAAAAAAAGGGTTTTGGGTTTAAATTAGGGTCAGAATTTGGGTTTTGGGTCAAAATAAGGGCTTAGGATCAAAATTGTGGTATAGGGTTTGAAATAGGGTTTTGGGTTAAAAATAGGGTTTTGGGTCAAAATTAGGGCTTTGCGTAATAATTAGGGTTTTGGGTCAAAATTTTGATTTTGGGTCCAAATTAGGGTTTTGCGTCAAAATTAGGGTTTAGGGTTTGAATTAGGGTTTTGGGTAAAAAATAGGGTTTTGGGTCTTAATTAGGCCTTTGGATTGAAATTAGTATTGTGGGTTAAAATTAGTCCTTTGGGTGAAATTAGGGTTTTGGGTCAAATTTAGGGTTCTGGGTTAAATTTAGGGTTTTGGGTTAAAATTTGGGTTCTTGGTCAAATTTAGGGTTTAGGATCAAAATTAGGGTTTAGGGTCAAAATTAGGGATTAGGGTTTGAATTAGGGTTTTGGGTCTAAATTAGGGTTTTGGGTTAAAAATAGAGTTTTGGGACAGAATTAGGGTTTTCTGTCAAAATTTGTGCTTTGGGTCAAAATTAGGGTTTATGGTCAAAATTAGGGTTTAGTGTTTTGAGTTAAAAATAGGCTTTATGGTCAAAAATAGGGTTAGAATTAGGGATTTGGTTTTAAATTAGGGTTTCGTGTCTAAATTAGGGTTCTGGGATAAATTTAGGGTTTAGGGTAAAAATTTGGGTTTAGGGTTTGAATTAGTGTTTTGAGTTAAAAATAGGGTTTGGGGACTAAAATAGGGTCCGAATTAGGGTTTTGGGAATAAATTAGGGTTAGAATTAGGGTTTTGGGTCAAGGTTTTGAGTTAAAAAAGGTTTTTTGGACAAAAATAGGGTTAGAATTAGGGTTTTGGGTCTAAATTAGGGTTATAATTAGGGTTCTGGGTCAAATTTAGGGTTTAGGTTTAGAATTAGGGATATGGGAAAAAAATAGGGTTCGAGTTAGGATTTAGGTTTTGAATTAGGGTTTTGGTTCAAAATTAGGGCTTTGGGTCTAAATTAGGGTTTTGACTCAGAATTATGGCTGTGGGTCAAAATTAGGGTTTTGGGCCAGAATTAGGGATTTGGGTTAAAATTAGGGTTTTGGGTCAAAATTAGGGTTCAGGGTTTCAATTAGGGTTTTGAGTAAAAAATAGGGTTTTGGATCAAAATTAGGGTTTAGGGTCAAAATTAGGGTTTACGGTTTGAATTAGGGTTTTGCGTTAAAAATAGGGTTTTGGGTCAGAATCAGGGTTTTGGGTCAAAATTAGTGCTTTGGTTTATAATTAGGGTTTTGGGTCAAAATTAGGGTTTAGGGTTTGAATTATGGTTGAGTAAAAAAAGGGTTTTGGGTTTAAATTAGGGTCAGAATTTGGGTTTTGGGTCAAAATTAGGGCTTAGGATCAAAATTGTGGTATAGGGTTTGAATTAGGGTTTTGGGTTAAAAATAGGGTTTTGGGTCAAAATTAGGGCTTTGCGTAATAATTAGGGTTTTGGGTCAAAATTTTGATTTTGGGTCCAAATTAGGGTTTTGCGTCAAAATTAGGGTTTAGGGTTTGAATTAGGGTTTTGGGTAAAAAAATAGGGTTTTGGGTCTTAATTAGGCCTTTGGATTGAAATTAGTATTGTGGGTCAAAATTAGGCCTTTGGGTGAAATTAGGGTTTTGGGTCAAATTTAGGGTTCTGGGTTAAATTTAGGGTTTTGGGTTAAAATTTGGGTTCTGGGTCAAATTTAGGGTTTAGGATCAAAATTAGGGTTTAGGGTCAAAATTAGGGTTTCAATTAGGGTTTTGGGTTAAAAATAGGATTTTGGGTCTAAATTAGGGTTTTGGGTTAAAAATAGGGTTTTGGGACAGAATTAGGGTTTTCTGTCAAAATTAGGGCTTTGGGTCAAAATTAGGGTTTATGGTCAAAATTAGGGTTTAGTGTTTTGAGTTAAAAATAGGCTTTATGGTCAAAAATAGGGTTAGAATTAGGGATTTGGTTTAAAATTAGGGTTTCGTGTCTAAATTAGGGTTCTGGGATAAATTTAGGGTTTAGGGTCAAAATTTGGGTTTAGGGTTTGAATTAGTGTTTTGAGTTAAAAATAGGGTTTTGGGACTAAAATAGGGTCCGAATTAGGGTTTTGGGAATAAATTAGGGTTAGAATTAGGGTTTTGGGTCAAGGTTTTGAGTTAAAAAAGGTTTTTTGGACAAAATTAGGGTTAGAATTAGGGTTTTGGGTCTAAATTAGGGTTAGAATTAGGGTTCTGGGTCAAATTTAGGGTTTAGGGTTTTGGGTCAAAAATAGGGTTCGAGTTAGGATTTAGGTTTTGAATTAGGGTTTGGTTCAAAATTAGGGCTTTGGGTCTAAATTAGGGTTTTGACTCAGAATTAGGGTTGTGGGTCAAAATTAGGGTTTTGGGTTAGAATTAGGGATTTGGGTTAAAATTAGGGTTTTGGGTCAAAATTAGGGTTCAGGGTTTCAATTAGGGTTTTGAGTAAAAAATAGGGTTTTGGATCAAAATTAGGGTTTAGGGTCAAAATTAGGGTTTACGGTTTGAATTAGGGTTTTGCGTTAAAAATAGGGTTTTGGGTCAGAATCAGGGTTTTGGGTCAAAATTAGTGCTTTGGTTTATAATTAGGGTTTTGGGTCAAAATTTCGGGTTTGGGTCAGAATTAGGGTTTTGGGTCAAAATTAGGGTTTAGGGTTTGAATTAAGGTTGAGTAAAAAAAGGGTTTTGGGTTTAAATTAGGGTCAGAATTTGGGTTTTGGGTCAAAATTAGGGCTTAGGATCAAAATTGTGGTATAGGGTTTGAATTAGGGTTTTGGGTTAAAAATAGGGTTTTGGGTCAAAATTAGGGCTTTGCGTAATAATTAGGGTTTTGGGTCAAAATTTTGATTTTGGGTCCAAATTAGGGTTTTGCGTCAAAATTAGGGTTTAGGGTTTGAATTAGGGTTTTGGGTAAAAAATAGGGTTTTGGGTCTTAATTAGGCCTTTGGATTGAAATTAGTATTGTGGTTTAAAATTAGGCCTTTGGGTGAAATTAGGGTTTTGGGTCAAATTTAGGGTTCTGGGTTAAATTTAGGGTTTTGGGTTAAAATTTGGGTTCTGGGTCAAATTTAGGGTTTAGGATCAAAATTAGGGTTTAGGGTCAAAATTAGGGTTTAGGGTTTGAATTAGGGTTTTGGGTTAAAAATAGGATTTTGGGTCTAAATTAGGGTTTTGGGTTAAAAATAGGGTTTTGGTACAGAATTAGGGTTTTCTGTCAAAATTAGGGCTTTGGGTCAAAATTAGGGTTTATGGTAAAAATTAGGGTTTAGTGTTTAGAGTTAAAAATAGGCTTTATGGTCAAAAATAGGGTTAGAATTAGGGATTTGGTTTAAAATTAGGGTTTCGTGTCTAAATTAGGGTTCTGGGATAAATTTAGGGTTTAGGGTCAAAATTTGGGTTTAGGGTTTGAATTAGTGTTTTGAGTTAAAAATAGGGTTTTGGGACTAAAATAGGGTCCGAATTAGGGTTTTGGGAATAAATTAGGGTTAGAATTAGGGTTTTGGGTCAAGGTTTTGAGTTAAAAAAGGTTTTTTGGACAAAAATAGGGTTAGAATTAGGGTTTTGGGTCTAAATTAGGGTTAGAATTAGGGTTCTGGGTCAAATTTAGGGTTTAGGGTTTGAATTAGGGTTTTGGGTCAAAAATAGGGTTCGAGTTAGGATTTAGGTTTTGAATTAGGGTTTTGGTTCAAAATTAGGGCTTTGGGTCTAAATTAGGGTTTTGACTCAGAATTAGGGTTGTGGATCAAAATTAGGGTTTTGGGTCAGAATTAGGGATTTGGGTTAAAATTAGGGTTTTGGGTCAAAATTAGGGTTCAGGGTTTGAATTAGGGTTTTGAGTAAAAAATAGGGTTTAGGATCAAAATTAGGGTTTAGGGTCAAAATTAGGGTTTACGGTTTGAATTAGGGTTTTGCGTTAAAAATAGGGTTTTGGGTCAGAATCAGGGTTTTTGGTCAAAATTAGTGCTTTGGTTTATAATTAGGGTTTTGGGTCAAAATTTCGGGTTCGGGTCAGAATTAGGGTTTTGGGTCAAAATTAGGGTTTAGGGTTTGAATTATGGTTGAGTAAAAAAAGGGTTTTGGGTTTAAATTAGGGTCAGAATTTGGGTTTTGGGTCAAAATTAGGGCTTAGGATCAAAATTGTGGTATAGGGTTTGAATTAGGGTTTTGGGTTAAAAATAGGGTTTTGGGTCAAAATTAGGGCTTTGCGTAATAATTAGGGTTTTGGGTCAAAATTTTGATTTTGGGTCCTAATTAGGGTTTTGCGTCAAAATTAGGGTTTAGGGTTTGAATTAGGGTTTTGGGTAAAAAATAGGGTTTTGGGTCTTAATTAGGCCTTTGGATTGAAATTAGTATTGTGGGTCAAAATTAGGCCTTTGGGTGAAATTAGGGTTTTGGGTCAAATTTAGGGTTCTGTATTAAATTTAGGGTTTTGGGTTAAAATTTGGGTTCTGGGTCAAATTTAGGGTTTAGGATCAAAATTAGGGTTTAGGGTCAAAATTAGGGTTTAGGGTTTGAATTAGGCTTTTGGGTTAAAAATAGGATTTTGGTCTAAATTAGGGTTTTGGGTTAAAAATAGGGTTTTGGGTTTAGAATTAGGGTTTTCTGTCAAAATTAGGGCTTTGGGTCAAAATTAGGGTTTATGGTCAAAATTAGGGTTTAGTGTTTTGAGTTAAAAATAGGCTTTATGGTCAAAAATAGGGTTAGAATTAGGGATTTGGTTTAAAATTAGGGTTTCGTGTCTAAATTAGGGTTCTGGGATAAATTTAGGGTTTAGGGTCAAAATTTGGGTTTAGGGTTTGAATTAGTGTTTTGAGTTAAAAATAGGGTTTTGGGACTAAAATAGGGTCCGAATTATGGTTTTGGAAATAAATTAGGGCTAGAATTAGGGTTTTGGGTCAAGCTTTTGAGTTAAAAATGGTTTTTTGGACAAAAATAGGGTTAGAATTAAGGTTTTGGGTCTAAATTAGGGTTAGAATTAGGGTTCTGGGTCAAATTTAGGGTTTACGGTTTGAATTAGGGTTTTGCGTTAAAATTAGGGTTTTGGGTCAAAATTAGTGCTTTGGTTTATAATTAGGGTTTTGGGTCAAAATTTCGGGTTCGTGTCAGAATTAGGGTTTTGGGTCAAAATTAGGGTTTAGGGTTTGAATTATGGTTGAGTAAAAAAAGGGTTTTGGGTTTAAATTAGGGTCGGAATTTGGGTTTTGGGTCAAAATTAGGGCTTAGGATCAAAATTGTGGTATAGGGTTTGAATTAGGGTTTTGGGTTAAAAATAGGGTTTTGGGTCAAAATTAGGGCTTTGCGTAATAATTAGGGTTTTAGGTCAAAATTTTGATTTTGGGTCCAAATTAGGGTTTTGCGTCAAAATTAGGGTTTAGGGTTTGACTTAGGGTTTTGGGTAAAAAATAGGGTTTTGGGTCTTAATTAGGCCTTGGGATTGAAATTAGTATTGTGGGTCAAAATTAGGCCTTTGGGTGAAATTAGGGTTGTGGGTCAAATTTAGGGTTCTGGGTTAAATTTAGGGTTTTGGGTTAAAATTTGGGTTCTGGGTCAAATTTAGGGTTTAGGATCAAAATTAGGGTTTAGGGTTTGAATTAGGGTTTTGGGTTAAAAATAGGATTTTGGTCTAAATTAGGGTTTTGGGTTAAAAATAGGGTTTTGGGACAGAATTAGGGTTTTCTGTCAAAATTAGGGCTTTGGGTCAAAATTAGGGTTTATGGTCAAAATTAGGGTTTAGTGTTTTGAGTTAAAAATAGGCTTTATGGTCAAAAATAGGGTTTGAATTAGGGATTTGGTTTAAAATTAGGGTTTCGTGTCTAAATTAGGGTTCTGGGATAAATTTAGGGTTTAGGGTCAAAATTTGGGTTTAGGGTTTGAATTAGTGTTTTGAGTTAAAAATAGGGTTTTGGGACTAAAATAGGGTCCGAATTAGGGTTTTGTAAATAAATTAGCGCTAGAATTAGGGTTTTGGGTCAAGGTTTTGAGTTAAAAAAGGTTTTTTGGACAAAAATAGGGTTAGAATTAGGGTTTTGGGTCTAATTTAGGGTTAGAAATAGGGTTCTGGGTCAAATTTAGGGTTTAGGGTTTGAATTAGGGTTTTGGGTCAAAAATAGGGTTCGAGTTAGGATTTAGGTTTTGAATTAGGGTTTTGGTTCAAAATTAGGGCTTTGGGTCTAAATTAGGGTTTTGACTTAGAATTAGGGTTGTGGGTCAAAATTAGGGTTTTGGGTCAGAATTAGGGATTTGGGTTAAAATTAGGGTTTTGGGTCAAAATTAGGGTTCAGGGTTTGAATTAGGGTTTTGGGTCAAGGTTTTGAGTTAAAAAAGGTTTTTTGGACAAAAATAGGATTAGAATTAGGGTTTTGGGTCTAATTTAGGGTTAGAATTAGGGTTCTGGGTCAAATTTAGGGTTTAGGGTTTGAATTAGGGTTTTGGGTCAAAAATAGGGTTCGAGTTAGGATTTAGGTTTTGAATTAGGGTTTTGGTTCAAAATTAGGGCTTTGGGTCTAAATTAGGGTTTTGACTTAGAATTAGGGTTGTGGGTCAAAATTAGGGTTTTGGGTCAGAATTTGGGATTTGGGTTAAAATTAGGGTTTTGCGTCAAAATTAGGGTTCAGGGTTTGAATTAGGGTTTTGAGTAAAATAGGGTTTAGGATCAAAATTAGGGTTTAGGGTCAAAATTAGGGTTTACGGTTTGAAATAGGGTTTTGCGTTAAAATTAGGGTTTTGGGTCAAAATTAGTGCTTTGGTTTATAATTAGGGTTTTGGGTCAAAATTTCGGGTTCGTGTCAGAATTAGGGTTTTGGGTCAAAATTAGGGTTTAGGGTTTGAATTATGGTTGAGTAAAAAAAGGGTTTTGGGTTTAAATTAGGGTCGGAATTTGGGTTTTGGGTCAAAATTAGGGCATAGGATCAAAATTGTGGTATAGGGTTTGAATTAGGGTTTTGGGTTAAAAATAGGGTTTTGGGTCAAAATTAGGGCTTTGCGTAATAATTAGGGTTTTGGGTCAAAATTTTGATTTTGGGTCCTAATTAGGGTTTTGCGTCAAAATTAGGGTTTAGGGTTTGAATTAGGGTTTTGGGTAAAAAATAGGGTTTTGGGTCTTAATTAGGCCTTTGGATTGAAATTAGTATTGTGGGTCAAAATTAGGCCTTTGGGTGAAATTAGGGTTTTGGGTCAAATTTAGGGTTCTGGGTTAAATTTAGGGTTTTGGGTTAAAATTTGGGTTCTTGATCAAATTTAGGGTTTAGGATCAAAATTAGGGTTTAGGGTCAAAATTAGGGTTTAGGGTTTGAATTAGGGTTTTGGGTTAAAAATAGGATTTTGGTCTAAATTAGGGTTTTGGGTTAAAAATAGGGTTTTGGGACAGAATTAGGGTTTTCTGTCAAAATTAGGGCTTTGGGTCAAAATTAGGGTTTATGGTCAAAATTAGGGTTTCGTGTTTTGAGTTAAAAATAGGCTTTATGGTCAAAAATAGGGTTAGAATTAGGGATTTGGTTTAAAATTAGGGTTTCGTGTCTAAATTAGGGTTCTGGGATAAATTTAGGGTTTAGGGTCAAAATTTGGGTTTAGGGTTTGAATTAGTGTTTTGAGTTAAAAATAGGGTTTTGGGACTAAAATAGGGTCCGAATTAGGGTTTTGGAAATAAATTAGCGCTAGAATTAGGGTTTTGGGTCAAGGTTTTGAGTTAAAAAAGGTTTTTTGGACAAAAATAGGGTTAGAATTAGGGTTTTGGGTCTAATTTAGGGTTAGAATTAGGGTTCTGGGTCAATTTTAGGGTTTAGGGTTTGAATTAGGGTTTTGGGTCAAAAATAGGGTTCGAGTTAGGATTTAGGTTTTGAATTAGGGTTTTGGTTCAAAATTAGGGCTTTGGGTCTAAATTAGGGTTTTGACTCAGAATTAGGGTTGTGGGTCAAAATTAGGGTTTTGGGTCAGAATTAGGGATTTGGGTTAAAATTAGGGTTTTGGGTCAAAATTGGGGTTCAGGGTTTGAATTAGGGTTTTGAGTAAAAAATAGGGTTTAGGATCAAAATTAGGGTTTAGGGTCAAATTTAGGGTTTACGGTTTGAAATAGGGTTTTGCGTTAAAATTAGGGTTTTGGGTCAAAATTAGTGCTTTGGTTTATAATTAGGGTTTTGGGTCAAAATTTCGGGTTCGTGTCAGAATTAGGGTTTTGGGTCAAAATTAGGGTTTAGGGTTTGAATTATGGTTGAGTAAAAAAAGGGTTTTGGGTTTAAATTAGGGTCGGAATTTGGGTTTTGGGTCAAAATTAGGGCTTAGGATCAAAATTGTGGTATAGGGTTTGAATTAGGGTTTTGGGTCAAAATTAGGGCTTTGCGTAATAATTAGGGTTTTGGGTCAAAATTTTGATTTTGGGTCCTAATTAGGGTTTTGCGTCAAAATTAGGGTTTAGGGTTTGAATTAGGGTTTTGGGTAAAAAATAGGGTTTTGGGTCTTAATTAGGCCTTTGCATTGAAATTAGTATTGTGGGTCAAAATTAGGCCTCTGGGTGAAATTAGGGTTTTGGGTCAAATTTAGGGTTCTGGGTTAAATTTAGGGTTTTGGGTTAAAATTTGGGTTCTTGATCAAATTTAGGGTTTAGGATCAAAATTAGGGTTTAGGGTCAAAATTAGGGTTTAGGGTTTGAATTAGGGTTTTGGGTTAAAAATAGGATTTTGGTCTAAATTAGGGTTTTGGGTTAAAAATAGGGTTTTGGGACAGAATTAGGGTTTTCTGTCAAAATTAGGGCTTTGGGTCAAAATTAGGGTTTATGGTCAAAATTAGGGTTTCGTGTTTTGAGTTAAAAATAGGCTTTATGGTCAAAAATAGGGTTAGAATTAGGGATTTGGTTTAAAATTAGGGTTTCGTGTCTAAATTAGGGTTCTGGGATAAATTTAGGGTTTAGGGTCAAAATTTGGGTTTAGGGTTTGAATTAGTGTTTTGAGTTAAAAATAGGGTTTTGGGACTAAAATAGGGTCCGAATTAGGGTTTTGGAAATAAATTAGCGCTAGAATTAGGGTTTTGGGTCAAGGTTTTGAGTTAAAAAAGGTTTTTTGGACAAAAATAGGGTTAGAATTAGGGTTTTGGGTCTAATTTAGGGTTAGAATTAGGGTTCTGGGTCAAATTTAGGGTTTAGGGTTTGAATTAGGGTTTTGGGTCAAAAATAGGGTTCGAGTTAGGATTTAGGTTTTGAATTAGGGTTTTGGTTCAAAATTAGGTTTGTCAATTAGGGTTTGAAATTAGGCTTTGGGTCTAAATTAGGGTTTTGGGTCAAATTAGGGCTTTGGGTCAAAATTAGGTTTTGGCAAATAGGTTTGGAAAGGTTGGTCAAAATTAGGTTTAGGCAAAATTAGGGTTTAGTGTATTGAGTTAAAAATATGCTTTATGGTCAAAAATAGGGTTAGAATTAGGGATTTGGTTTAAAATTAGGGTTTCGTGTCTAAATTAGGGTTCTGGGATAAATTTAGGGTTTAGGGTCAAAATTTGGGTTTAGGGTTTGAATTAGTGTTTTGAGTTAAAAATAGGGTTTTGGGACTAAAATAGAGGCCAGAAATTAGGGTTTTGGGAATAAATTAGGGTTATAATTAGGGTTTTGGGTCAAGGTTTTGAGTTAAAAAAGGTTTTTTGGACAAAATTAGGGTTAGAATTAGGGTTTTGGGTCTAAATTAGGGTTAGAATTAGGGTTCTGGGTCAAATTTAGGGTTTAGGGTTTGAATTTGGGTTTTGGGTCTAAAATAGGGTTCGAGTTAGGATTTAGGTTTTGAATTAGGGTTTTGGTTCAAAATTAGGGCTTTGGGTCTAAATTAGGGTTTTGACTCAGAATTAGGGTTGTGGGTCAAAATTAGGGTTTTGGGCCAGAATTAGGGAGTTGGGTTAAAATTAGAGTTTTGGGTCAAAATTAGGGTTCAGGGTTTCAATTAGGGTTTTGAGTAAAAAATAGGGTTTTGGATCAAAATTAGGGTTTAGGGTCAAAATTAGGGTTTACGGTTTGAATTAGGGTTTTGCATTAAAAATAGGGTTTTGGGTCAGAATCAGGGTTTTGGGTCAAAATTAGTGCTTTGGTTTATAATTAGGGTTTTGGGTCAAAATTTCGGGTTTGGGTCAGAATTAGGGTTTTGGGTCAAAATTAGGGTTTAGGGTTTGAATTAAGGTTGAGTAAAAAAAGGGTTTTGGGTTTAAATTAGGGTCAGAATTTGGGTTTTGGGTCAAAATTAGGGCTTAGGATCAAAATTGTGGTATAGGGTTTGAATTAGGGTTTTGGGTTAAAAATAGGGTTTTGGGTCAAAATTAGGGCTTTGCGTAATAATTAGGGTTTTGGGTCAAAATTTTGATTTTGGGTCCAAATTAGGGTTTTGCGTCAAAATTAGGGTTTAGGGTTTGAATTAGGGTTTTGGGTAAAAAATAGGGTTTTGGGTCTTAATTAGGCCTTTGGATTGAAATTAGTATTGTGGGTCAAAATTAGGCCTTTGGGTGAAATTAGGGTTTTGGGTCAAATTTAGGGTTCTGGGTTAAATTTAGGGTTTTGGGTTAAAATTTGGGTTCTGGGTCAAATTTAGGGTTTAGGATCAAAATTATGGTTTAGGGTCAAAATTAGGGTTTAGGGTTTGAATTAGGGTTTTGGGTTAAAAATAGGATTTTCGGTCTAAATTAGGGTTTTGGGTTAAAAATAGGGTTTTGGTACAGAATTAGGGTTTTCTGTCAAAATTAGGGCTTTGGGTCAAAATTAGGGTTTATGGTCAAAATTAGGGTTTAGTGTTTAGAGTTAAAAATAGGCTTTATGGTCAAAAATAGGGTTAGAATTAGGGATTTGGTTTAAAATTAGGGTTTCGTGTCTAAATTAGGGTTCTGGGATAAATTTAGGGTTTAGGGTCAAAATTTGGGTTTAGGGTTTGAATTAGTGTTTTGAGTTAAAAATAGGGTTTTGGGACTAAAATAGGGTCCGAATTAGGGTTTTGGGAATAAATTAGGGTTAGAATTAGGGTTTTGGGTCAAGGTTTTGAGTTAAAAAAGGTTTTTTGGACAAAATTAGGGTTAGAATTAGGGTTTTGGGTCTAAATTAGGGTTAGAATTAGGGTTCTGGGTCAAATTTAGGGTTTTGGGTCAAAAATAGGGTTCGAGTTAGGATTTAGGTTTTGAATTAGGGTTTTGGTTCAAAATTAGGGCTTTGGGTCTAAATTAGGGTTTTGACTCAGAATTAGGGTTGTGGATCAAAATTAGGGTTTTGGGTCAGAATTAGGGATTTGGGTTAAAATTAGGGTTTTGGGTCAAAATTAGGGTTCAGGGTTTGAATTAGGGTTTTGAGTAAAAAATAGGGTTTAGGATCAAAATTAGGGTTTAGGGTCAAAATTAGGGTTTACGGTATGAATTAGGGTTTTGCGTTAAAAATAGGGTTTTGGGTCAGAATCAGGGTTTTTGGTCAAAATTAGTGCTTTGGTTTATAATTAGGGTTTTGGGTCAAAATTTCGGGTTCGGGTCAGAATTAGGTTTTGGTCAAAATTAGGGTTTAGGGTTTGAATTATGGTTGAGTAAAAAAAGGGTTTTGGGTTTAAATTATGGTCAGAATTTGGGTTTTGGGTCAAAATTAGGGCTTAGGATCAAAATTGTGGTATAGGGTTTGAATTAGGGTTTTGGGTTAAAAATAGGGTTTTGGGTCAAAATTAGGGCTTCTGAGTAATAATTAGGGTTTTGGGTCAAAAATTTGATTTTGGGTCCAAATTATGTGTTTGCGTCAAAATTAGGGTTTAGGGTTTGAATTAGGGTTTTGGGTAAAAAATAGGGTTTTGGGTCTTAATTAGGCCTTTGGATTGAAATTAGTATTGTGGGTCAAAATTAGGCCTTTGGGTGAAATTAGGGTTTTGGGTCAAATTTAGGGTTCTGTATTAAATTTAGGGTTTTGGGTTAAAATTTGGGTTCTGGGTCAAATTTAGGGTTTAGGATCAAAATTAGGGTTTAGGGTCAAAATTAGGGTTTAGGGTTTGAATTAGGCTTTTGGGTTAAAAATAGGATTTTGGTCTAAATTAGGGTTTTGGGTTAAAAATAGGGTTTTGGGTTTAGAATTAGGGTTTTCTGTCAAAATTAGGGCTTTGGGTCAAAATTAGGGTTTATGGTCAAAATTAGGGTTTAGTGTTTTGAGTTAAAAATAGGCTTTATGGTCAAAAATAGGGTTAGAATTAGGGATTTGGTTTAAAATTAGGGTTTCGTGTCTAAATTAGGGTTCTGGGATAAATTTAGGGTTTAGGGTCAAAATTTGGGTTTAGGGTTTGAATTAGTGTTTTGAGTTAAAAATAGGGTTTTGGGGGTCAAAATGTAGGGTTTTGGGAATAAATTAGGGTTAGAATTAGGTTCCAAAGGTTTTGAGTTAAAAAGGTTTTGGACAAAATTAGGTTAGAATTAGGGTTTGGGTCAAAATTAGGGTTAGAATTAGGGTTTGGGTCAAATTTAGGGTTTGGGTCAAAAATAGGGTGGAAAATTAGGTTGAATTAGGGTTTTGGAATTAGGGTTTTGGGTCAAAATTATGTCTTTGGGTCAAAATTAGGGTTTTGCGTCAAAATTAGGGTTTAGGTCAAAATTAGGTTTTGGGTCAGAATTAGGGTTTAGGGTTAAAATTAGGGTTTTGGGTCAAAATTAGGTTTAGGGGTTTCAATTAGGGTTTTGGGTAAAATAGTTTGGGTCAAAATTAGGGTTTTGAGTCAAAATAGGTTAGGTTTTGGTCAAAATTAGGGCTTTGGTTTATAATTAGGGTTTTAGGTCAAAATTGGTTTTGGGGGAGGTTGGGTCAAAATTAGGGTTTAGGGTTTGAATTAAGGTTGAGTGAAAAAGGGTTTTGGGTTTAAATTGGGGAAATTTGGGTTTTAGGTCAAAATTAGGGCCTAGGATCAAAATTGTGGTATAGGGTTTGAATTAGGGTTTTGGGTTAAAATTAGGGTTTTGGGTCAAAATTAGGGCTTTGTAATAATTAGGTTTTGGGTCAAAATTATCATTTTGGGTCCAAATTAGGTTTTGCGCCAAAATTAGGGTTTAGGGTTTGAATTAGGTTTTGGGTAAAAATAGGGTTTTGGGTCTTAATTAGGCCCTTGGGATTGAAATTAGTATTATGGGTCAAAATTAGGCCTTTGGGTGAAATTAGGGTTGTGGGTCAAATTTAGGTTTTGGGTTAAATTTAGGTTTTGGGTTAAAATTTGGGTTCTGGGTCAAATTTAGGGTTTAGGATGTTAGGGTTTTGGGTTTGAATTAGGGTTTTGGTTAAAAATAGGATTTTGGGTCTAAATTAGGGTTTTGGGTTAAAAATAGGGTTTTGGGGAATTAGGGTTTTCTGTCAAAATTAGGGCTTTGGGTCAAAATTAGGGTTTATGGTCAAAAATGGTGTTTAGTGTTTTTAGTTAAAAATAGGCTTTATGGTCAAAAATAGGGTTAGAATTAGGGATTTGGTTTAAAATTAGGGTTTCGGGTCTAAATTAGGGTTCTGGGTTAAATTTAGGTTTTGGGTCAAAATTTGGGTTTAGGGTTTGAATTAGTGTTTTGAGTTAAAAATAGGGTTTTGGGGCTAAAATAGGTCCGAATTAGGTTTTGGGAATAAATTAGGTTATAATTAGGTTTTGGGTCAAGGTTTTGAGTTAAAAGGTTTTTGGACAAAAGTAGGGTTAGAATTAGGGTTTTGGGTCTAAATTAGGGTTAGAATTAGGTTTGGGTCAAATTTAGGGTTTAGGGTTTGAATTAGGTTTTGGGTCAAAAATAGGGTTCGAGTTAGGATTTAGGTTTTGAATTAGGGTTTTGGTTCAAAATTAGGCTTTGGGTCTAAATTAGGTTTTGACTTAGAATTAGGGTGTGGTCAAAATTAGGGTTTTGGGCGTAGGGTTGGGTTAAAATTAGAGTTTTGGGTCAAAATTAGGTTCAGTGGTTTCAATTAGGGTTTTGAGTAAAAATAGGGTTTTGGATCAAAATTAGGGTTTAGGTCAAAATTAGGGTTTACGGTTTGAATTAGGTTTTGCATTAAAAATAGGGTTTTGGGTCGAAATGGGTTTTGGGTCAAAATTAGTGCTTTGGTTTATAATTAGGGTTTTGGGTCAATTCTTTGGGCGAATTAGGGTTTTGGGTCAAAATTAGGGTTTAGGGTTTGAATTAAGGTTGAGTAAAAAAGGGTTTTGGGTTTAAATTAGGTCGAATTTGGGTTTTGGGTCAAAATTAGGGCTTAGGATCAAAATTGTGGTATAGGGTTTGAATTAGGTTTTGGGTTAAAAATAGGGTTTTGGGTCAAAATTAGGCTTTGCGTAATAATTAGGGTTTTGGGTCAAAATTTTGATTTTGGGTC
>JAUPTC010000011.1:2780624-2808600 GCA_030762895.1 Sophora flavescens | reverse complement strand
TAGTATTTTGGGTCAAAATTAGGCCTTTGGGTGAAATTAGGGTTTTGGGTCAAATTTAGGGTTCTGGCTTAAATTTGGAGTTTTGGGTTAAAATTTGGGTTCTGGGTCAAATTTAGGGTTTAGGATCAAAATTAGGGTTTAGGGACAAAATTAGGGTTTAGGGTTTGAATTAGGGTTTTGGGTTAAAAATAGGATTTTGGGTCTAAATTAGGGTTGTGTTAAAAATAGGGTTTTGGGACAGAATTAGGGTTTTTTGTCAAAATTAGGGCTTTGGGTCAAAATTAGGGTTTATGGTCAAAATTAGGGTTTAGGGTTTTGAGTTAAAAATAGGCTTTGTGGTCAAAAATAGGGTTAGAATTAGGGATTTGGTTTAAAATTAGGGTTTCATGTCTAAATTAGGGTTCTGGGTTAAATTTAGGGTTTAGGGTCAAAATTTGGGTTTAGGGTTTCAATTGGGGTTTTGAGTTAAAAATAGGGTTTTGGGACTAAAATAGGGTCCGAATTAGGGTTTTTGGAATAAATTAGCGTTTTGGGTCAGAATTAGGGTTTGCGGTGAAAATTAGGGTTTAGGGTTTGAATTAGGGTTTTGAGTTCAAAATAGGGTTTTGGGTCAAAAATAAGGTTAGAATTAGGGATTTGGGTTGAAATTAGGGGTTCGAGTCAAAATTAGGGTTATGGGTAAAATTTAGGGTTTAGGGTCAAAATTAGGGTTCAGGGTTTGAATTACGGTTTTGAGTTTAAAAAAAGGGTTTTGGGGTAAAAATAGTGTTAGAAATAGGATTTTGGGTCTAAAATAGGTTTAGAATTAGGTTTTGGGTCAAATTTAGTGTTTAGGCTCAATATTAGGGTTAGGGTCAAAATTAGGGTTAAGGTTTGAATTAGGGTTTTGGGTTAAAAATAGGGTTTTGGGTCAAAATTAGGGTTTTGGGTCAGAATTAGGGTTTTCTGTCAAAATTAGGGCTTTGGGTCAAAATTATGGCTTTGGGTCAAAAATAGGGTTAGTATTACGAATTTGCGTTAAAATTAGGGTTTCGGGTCAAAATTAGGGTTCTGGGTTAAATTTATGATTTAGGGTCAAAATTTGGGTTGACGGTTTGAATTAGGGTTGAGTTAAAAATAGGGTTTTGGGATAAAAATTGGGTCAGAATTAGGGTTTTGGGTCTAAATTAAGGCTGGAATCAGGGTTTAGGGTTTGAATTAGGGTTTTGGTTCAAAATTCGGGTTTGGGGACAAAATTAGGGTTCTGGGTTAAATTTAGGGTTGAGGGTCAAAATTTGGGTTTAGGGTTTGAATTAGGGTTTTGAGTTAAAAATAGGGTTTTGGGACTAAAATAGGGATCGAATTAGGGTTTTGGGAATAAATTAGGGTTAGAATTAGGGTTTTGGGTCAAGGTTATGTTTAAAAAAGGTTTTTTGGACAAAAATAGGGTTAGAATTAGGGTTTTGGGTCTAAATTAGGGTTAGAATTAGGTTTCTGGGTCAAATTTAGGGTTTAGGGTTAGAATTAGGGTTTTGGGTCAAAAATAGGGTTCGAGTTAGGATTTAGGTTTTGAACTAGGGTTTTGGTTCAAAATTAGGGCTTTGGGTCTAAATTAGGGTTTTGGCTCAGAATTAGGGTTGTGGGTCAAAATTAGGGTTTTGGGTCAGAATTAGGGATTTGGGTTAAAATTAGGGTTTTAAATTAGGGTTCAGGGTTTGAATTAGGGTTTTGAGTAAAAAATAGGGTTTAGGATCAAAATTAAGGTTTAGGGTCAAAATTAGGGTTTACGGTTTGAATTAGGGTTTTGCGTTAAAAATAGGGCTTTGGGTCAAAATTAGTGCTTTCGGTCAAAATTAGGGTTTAGGGTCAAAATTAGGGTTTTGGGTCAAAATTTCGGGTTCGGGTCAGAATTAGGGTTTTGGGTCAAAATTAGGGTTTAGGGTTTGAATTAAGGTTGAGTAAAAAAAGGGTTTTGGGTGTAAATTAGGGTGAGAATTTGGGTTTTGGGTCAAAATTAGGGCTTATGGTCAAAATTGGGGTATAGGGTTTGAATTAGGGTTTTGGGTTAAAAATAGGGTTTTGGGTCAAAATTAGGGCTTTGGGTAATAATTAGGGTTTTGGGTCAAAATTTTAAATTTTGGGTCCAAATTAGGGTTTTGCGTCAAAATTAGGGTTTACGGTTTGAATTAGGGTTTTGAGTTAAAAATAGGGTTTTGGGTCTTAATTAGGCCTTTGGATTGAAATTAGTATTTTGGGTCAAAAATAGGCCTTTGGGTGAAATTAGGGTTTTGGGTCAAATTTAGGGTTCTGGCTTAAATTTAGAGTTTTGGGTTAAAATTTGGGTTCTGGGTCAAATTTAGGGTTTAGGATCAAAATTAGGGTTTAGTGTCAAAATTAGGGTTTAGTGTTTGAATTAGGGTTTTGGGTTAAAAACAGGATTTTGGGTCTAAATTAGGGTTTTGTGTTAAAAATAGGGTTTTGGGACAGAATTAGGGTTTTCTGTCAAAATTAGGGCTTTGGGTCAAAATTAGGGTTTATGGTCAAAATTAGGGTTTAGGGTTTTGAGTTAAAAATAGGCTTTATGGTCAAAAATTCGGTTAGAATTAGGGATTTGGTTTAAAATTAGGGTTTCATGTCTAAATTAGGGTTCTGGGTTAAATTTAGGGTTTAGGGTCAAAATTTGGGTTTAGGGTTTGAATTAGGGTTTTGAGTTAAAAATAGGGGTTTGGGACTAAAATAGGGTCCGAATTAGGGTTTTGGGAATAAATTAGGGTTAGAATTAGGGTTTTGGGTCAAGGTTTTGTTTAAAAAAGGTTTTTTGTACAAAAATAGGGTTAGAATTAGGGTTTTGGGTCTAAATTAGGGTTAAAATTAGGTTTCTGGGTCAAATTTAGGGTTTAGGGTTTGAATTAGGGTTTTGGGTCAAAAATAGGGTTTGAGTTAGGATTTAGGTTTTGAAATAGGGTTTTGGTTCAAAATTAGGGCTTTGGGTCTAAATTAGGGTTTTGGCTCAGAATTAGGGTTGTGGGTCAAAATTAGGGTTTTGGGTCAGAATTAGGGATTTGGGTTAAAATTAGGGTTTTAAATTAGGGTTCAGAGTTTGAATTAGGGTTTTGAGTAAAAAATGGGTTTAGGATCAAAATTAGGGTTTAGGGTCAAAATTAGGGTTTACGGTTTGAATTAGGGTTTTGCGTTAAAAATAGGGCTTTGGGTCAAAATTAGTGCTTTGGTTTATAATTAGGGTTTTGGGTCAAAATTTCGGGTTTGGGTCAGAATTAGGGTTTTGGGTCAAAATTAGGGTTTAGGGTTTGAATTAAGGTTGAGTAAAAAAAGGGTTTTGGGTTTAAATTAGGGTAAGAATTTGGGTTTTGGGTCAAAATTAGGGCTTATGATCAAAATTGGGGTATAGGGTTTGAATTAGGGTTTTGGGTTAAAATTAGGGTTTTGGATCAAAATTAGGGTTTTGGGTCAAAATTTTGATTTTGGGTCCAAATTAGGGTTTTGCGTCAAAATTAGGGTTTAGGGTTTGAATTAGGGTTTTGGGTAAAAAATAGGGTTTTGGGTCTTAATTAGGCCTTTGGATTGAAATTAGTATTTTGGGTCAAAATTAGGCCTTTGGGTGAAATTAGGGTTTTGGGTCAAATTTAGGGTTCTGGCTTAAATTTAGAGTTTTGGGTTAAAATTTGGGTTCTGGGTCAAATTTAGGGTTTAGGATCAAAATTAGGGTTTAGGGTCAAAATTAGGGTTTAGGGTTTGAATTAGGGTTTTGGGTTAAAAATAGGATTTTGGGTCTAAATTAGGGTTGTGTTAAAAATAGGGTTTTGGGACAGAATTAGGGTTTTCTGTCAAAATTAGGGCTTTGGGTCAAAATTAGGGTTTATGGTCAAAATTAGGGTTTAGGGTTTTGAGTTAAAAATAGGCTTTGTGGTCAAAAATAGGGTTAGAATTAGGGATTTGGTTTAAAATTAGGGTTTCATGTCTAAATTAGGGTTCTGGGTTAAATTTAGGGTTTAGGGTCAAAATTTGGGTTTAGGGTTTCAATTGGGGTTTTGAGTTAAAAATAGGGTTTTGGGACTAAAATAGGGTCCGAATTAGGGTTTTGGGAATAAATCAGCGTTTTGGGTCAGAATTAGGGTTTGCGGTGAAAATTAGGGTTTAGGGTTTGAATTAGGGTTTTGAGTTCAAAATAGGGTTTTGGGTCAAAAATAATGTTAGAATTAGGGATTTGGGTTGAAATTAGGGGTTCGAGTCAAAATTAGGGTTATGGGTTAAATTTAGGGTTTAGGGTCAAAATTAGGGTTCAGGGTTTGAATTACGGTTTTGAGTTTAAAAAAAGGGTTTTGGGGTAAAAATAGTGTTAGAAATAGGATTTTGGGTCTAAAATAGGTTTAGAATTAGGTTTTGGGTCAAATTTAGTGTTTAGGCTCAATATTAGGGTTAGGGTCAAAATTAGGGTTAAGGTTTGAATTAGGGTTTTGGGTTAAAAATAGGGTTTTGGGTCAAAATTAGGGTTTTGGGTCAGAATTAGGGTTTTCTGTCAAAATTAGGGCTTTGGGTCAAAATTATGGCTTTGGGTCAAAAATAGGGTTAGTATTACGAATTTGCGTTAAAATTAGGGTTTCGGGTCAAAATTAGGGTTCTGGGTTAAATTTATGATTTAGGGTCAAAATTTGGGTTGACGGTGTGAATTAGGGTTGAGTTAAAAATAGGGTTTTGGGATAAAAATTGGGTCAGAATTAGGGTTTTGGTTCTAAATTAAGGCTGGAATCAGGGTTTAGGGTTTGAATTAGGGTTTAGGGTCAAAATTAGGGCTTAGAGTTTGAAATAGGGTTTTGAGTTAAAAAAAGGGTTTTGGGTAAAAAATAGGGTTAGAATTAGGGATTTGGTTTAAAATTAGGGTTTGGGTCGAAATTAAGGTTCTGGGTTAAATTTAGGGTTTAGGAGTAAAATTTGGGTTTAGGGTTTAAATTTGGGTTTTGTGTTAAAAATAGGGTCCGAATTAGGGTTTTGGGTCTAAATTAGGGTTTGGGGTCAAAATTTGGGTTTTTGGTCCAAATTTGGATTTTGGTTCAAAATTAATGTTCAAGGTTTTGAGTTAAAAAAAGGATTTTGGGAAAAAAAATAAGTTTAGAATTAGGGTTTTGCGTCTAAATTATTGTTTTGGGTCAAATTCAGGGTTTAGCATCAAAATTATGGTTTAGGGTCCAAATTAGGGTATAGGGTTTTTGAAGGAATCAACTTCAGTTCAAAAACAAGCTGGTCTCCATCAACTCAGCAATTGCTTTGATCTCCTCCAATGTTACCTTGGCCGGTATGCTCGGTAACGGTACTATGTCTAATTCCATTATGGACTTCACCATTGTCAAGGCTTTTAATGTCCAATGTCGACCGCCTGCTGCAAGAATAATTAGAGAAGTTCGATGGCAGCCTCCTATCACAAACATGGTGAAATGCAACTCTGATGGTAGTGCTCTTGGTTGTCCTGGATCAGCTGCTTGCGGTGGTCTATTTCATGATAGTCTCTCTGACTTTATTGGTGGTTTTTCTATTAATCTTGGCTCTCAAGACTCTCTCCATGCTGAATTGCATGGTGCCATGACGACCATTGAGATTGCTTTCAAGAAAGGTTGGCATAATCTTTGGTTGGAAAGTGACACTCAACTTGTTTGTGACTGCTTTGGCAAACAACAATCTCGTACCTTTGGTTAAAATTTGGGTTTCGGGTCAAAATTAGTGTTTTGGCTTAAATTTAGGGTTTAGGGTCAAAATTTGGGTTTAGGGTTTGAATTAGGGTTTTGAGTTAAAAATAGGGTTTTGGGACAAATATAGGGTTAGAATTAGTGGTTTGGGTCTAAATTAGGGTTTTAGGTCATAATTAGGGTTTTGGGTCTAAATTAGGGTTTTGGAAAAAAATTCAGTTTTGGGTCCAAATTAGGGTTTTGGGTCAAAAGTAGGGTTCAGGGGTTTGAATTAGGGTTTATACTAAAAAATAGGGTTTTGGGTCTAAATTAAGGCTAGAATTAGGGTTTTTGGTCAAAATTAGGGCATTTGCTTAAAATTAGGGTTCTCGGTCAAATTTAGGGTTCTGGGTTAAATTTAGTGTTTAGGGTCAAAATTTAGGTTTTTGGGTTTGAATTAGGGTTTTGAGTTAAAAATAGGGTTTAGGGACATAAATAAGGTTAGAATTAGGGTTTTGGGTCTAAATTAGGGTTTTGGGTCCAAATTAGGGATTTGGGTCAAAATTAAGGTTTCGGGTTTTGTGTTAAAAAAAGGGTCTTGGGACAAAAATAGGGTTAGAATTAGGGTTTTAGGTCTAAATTAGGGTTAGAATTAGGTTTTAGGTCAAATTTAGGGTTTAGGATCAAAATTAGGGTTTAGGGTCAAAATTAACGTTTAGGGTTTGAATTAGGGTTTTGGGTTAAAAATAGGGTTTTGGGTCACAATCTGGGTTTTGGGTCAGAGTTAGGGTTTTCAGTCAAAATTAGGGTTTAGGGTTTGAATTAGGGTTTTGACTTAAAATAGGGTTTTGGGTCAAACATAGGGTCGGAATTAGGGATTTGGGTTAAAATTAGGGTTTCAGGTCAAAATTAGGGTTCTGGGTCAAATTTAGGTTTTGAATTAAGGTTTTGGGTCAAAAATAGGGTTCGAGTTAGGGTTTAGGGTTTGAATTAGGGTTTTGGTTCAAAATTAGGGCTTTGGGTCTAAATTAGGGTTTTGGCTCAGAATTAGGGTTGTGGGTCAAAATTAAGGTTTTGGGTCAGAATTAGGGATTTGGGTTAAAATTAGGGTTTTGGGTCTAAATTAGGGTTCAGGGTTTGAATTAGGGTTTTGGGTAAAAAATAGGGTTTAGGATCAAAATTAGGGTTTAGGGTTTGAATTAGGGTTTTGGGTTAAAAATAGTCTTTTGGGTCAGAATTAGGGTTTTGGGGCAAAATTAGAGTTTTGGGTCAAAATTAGGGCTTTGGGTTATAATTAGTGTTTTGGGTCAAAATTTCGGGTTTGGGTCCAAATTAGGGTTTTGGGTCAAAATTAGGGTTTAGGGTTTGAATTAAGGTTGACTGGAAAAAAGGTTTTGGGTCTAAATTAGGGTCAGAATTTGGGTTTTGGGTCAAAATTAGGGCTTTGGGTTGAAATTACGGTTCTGGGTCAAATTTAGGGTTCTAGTTTAAATTTAGGGTTTAGGGTCAAAATTTAGGTTTTCGGGTTAAAATTAGGGTTTCGGGTCAAAATTTGGGTTCTGGTTCAAATTTAGGTTTCAGGGTTTAAATTAGGTTTCAGGGTTTCAATTAGGGTTTGGATTTAAAAATAGGGTTTTGGGTAAAAATAGGGTTATAATTAGGGGTTTGGGTCTAAATTAGGGTTTTGGGTCAAATTTTGAGTTTTGGATCAAAATTAAGGTTTAGGGTTTTGAGTTAAAATATGGTTTTGGGACAAAAATAGGGTTAGAATTAGGGTTTTTGGTCTAAATTAGGGTTTGAATTATGGTTTTGGGTTAAAAATAGGGTTTTAGGTCTAAACTAGGGTTTTGGGTCAAATTTATGGTTTAGGGTCAAAATTACAGTTTAGGATTTGAAATAGGGTTTTGAGTTAAAAATAGGATTTGGGGTCAAAAATAGGGTTAGAATTAGGGTTTTGGTTTAAAATTAGGGTTCTGGGTCAAATTTAGGGTTTAGGGTCAAAATTAGGGTTTAGGGTTTGAATTAGGGTTTTGAGTTTAAAATAGGGTTTTGGGTCAAAAATAGGGTTCGAAATAGAGTTTTGGATCAGAATTAGGGTTTTGGGTCAATAGGCTTTGGGTTAAAATTCGGATTCTGGGTCAAATTGACGGTTCTGGCTTAAATTTAGGGTTAGAATTAGGGTTTGTGTCTAAATTAGGGTTAGAATTAGGTTTTGGGTCAAATTTAGGGTTTAGGATCAAAATTAGGGTTTAGGGTTTTAATTAGGGTTTTGGGTTAAAAATAGGGTTTTGGGTCTAAATTAGGGTTTTGGTTCAGAATTAGGGTTTTCAGTCAAAATTAGGGCTTTGGGGTCAAAATTAGGGTTTAGGGTTTGAATTCTGTTTTTGATTTAAAAATTGGGTTTTGGGTCAAAAATAGGGTCAAAATTAGGGATTTGTGTTAAAATTAGGTTTTCGGGTCAAAATTAGGGTTCTGGGTCAGATTTAGGGTTTAGGGTTTGAATTAGGGTTGAGTTTAAAAAGGGTTTTGGTTCAAAAATGGGGTTAGCATTACAGATTTGGGATAAAATTAGGGTTTCGGGTCAATTATGGTTCGGGGTTAAAATGATGATTTAGGGTCAAATTTTGGGTTGACGGTTTGAATTTGGGTTGAGTTAAAAAAAGTTTTGGGTCTAAATTTGGGCTGGAATCAGGGTTTAGGGTTTGAATTAGGGTTTAGGGTCAAAATTAGGGTTTAGGGTTTGAATTAGGGTTTTGGGTCAAAAATAGGGTTAGAATTTGGGTTTTGGTTTAAAATTAGGGTTAGAATTAGGGTTTGGGGCCAAAATATGGGTTCTGGGGCCAAATTTGGGTTTTGTATCAAAATTAAGGTTCAAGGTTTTGAGTTATAAAAAGGGTTTAGGGACAAAAATATTGTTATAATTAGTGTTTTGTATCAAAATTAGGGTTTAAGGTCAAAATTATGGTAAATGGTTTGAATTATGGTTTAGGGTTACAAATTCGGTTTTGGGTCTAAATTAGGGTTTTGGGTCAGAATTAGTGTTTTCGGTCAAATTTAGGGCTTTTGGTTAAAATTAGGGTTTTGGTTCAAAATTCGGGTTTGGGGACAAAATTAGGGTTTTGAGTCCAATTTAGGGTTTAGGGTCAAAATTAGGGTTTAGGGTTTGAATTAGGGTTGAGTTAAAAATAGGGTTTTGAGTCAATAATAGGGTTAGAATTAAGGTTTTGGGTTAAATTTAGGGTTTTGGGTCAAATTAAGGGTTTCGAGTCAAAATTAGGGTTTAGGGTTTGAATTAGGGTTTTGAGTATAAAATAGGGTTTTGGGTCAAAATTAGGGTTCGAAATAGGTTTTGGATCAGAATTAGGGTTCTGGGTTAAATGTAGGGTTTATGGTCAAAATTTAGGGTTTCAGGTCAAAATTTGGGTTCTGGGTTAAATTTAGGGTTTAGTGCCAAATTTTAGGTTTAGGGTTTTAATTAGGGTTTTGAGTTTAAAATAGGGTTTTGGGACAAAAATAGGGTTAGAATTAGGGTTTTGGGTCTAAATTAGGATTAGGATTAGGGTTTTGGGTCAAAATTTGGGTTTTGGGTCAAAATTATGGTTTTTGGTTTTGAGTTAAAAAAGGGTTTTGTGACAAAAATAAGGTTAGAATTTGGGTTTTGGGTCTAAAATTGGGTTAAAATTAGGGTTTCGGGTCAAAATTAGGGTTGTGTTAAATTTAGGGTGTGGGGTCAAAATTTGGGTTCAGGGTTTGAATTAGGGTTTTGAGTTAAAAAAAAAGGGTTTTGGGACAAAAATAGTGTTAGAATTAGGGTTTTGGGTCAAATTTCGGGTTAAGGATCAATATTAGGGTTGAGGGTCAAAATTAGGGTTTAGGGTTTGAATTAGTGTTTTGGGTTAAAAAAGGTTTTTGGGTCAGAATTAGGGTTTTCTGTCAAAATTAGGGCTTTGGGTCAAAATTAGGGTTTTGGGTCAAAATTAGGGTTTAGGGTTAGAATTAGGGTTTTGGGTCAAAAATAGTGTTAGAATTTGGGATTTGGTTTAAAATTAGGGTTTCTGGTCAAAATTAGGGTTCTGGGTTAAATATAGGGTTTAGGGTCAAAATTTGGGTTTTGGGTTTGAATTAGGGTTTTGAGTTAAAAATAGGGGTTTGGGACAAAAATAGGGTCCGAATTAGGGTTTTGGGTCTAAATTAGGGCTTTGGGTCAAAATTTGGGTTGTGTCAAATTTGGATTTTGGGTCAAAATTAAGGTTCAATGTTTTGAGTTAAAAAAGGGTTTTGGGACAAAAATAGGGTTAGAATTAGGGTTTTGGGTCTACATTATTGTTTTGTGTCAAATTTAGGGTTTAGGATCAAAATTAGGGTTTAGGGTCAAAATAAGGGTATACGGTTTGAATTATGGTTTTGGGTTACAAATAGGGTTTTGGGTCTAAATTAGGGTTTTGGGTTAGAACTAGGGTTTTCGGTCAAATTTAGGGCTCTGGGTTTGAATTAGGGTTTTGGGTAAAAATTTGGGTTTTGGGACAAAATTAGGGTTCTGGGTCAAATTTAGGGTTTAGAATCAAAATTAGGGTTTAGGGTTTGAATTAGGGTTTTGAGTTAAAAATAGGCGTTTTGGTCAAAAATAGGGTTAGAATTATGGATTTGGTTTAAAATTAGGGTTTCGGGTCAAAATTAGGGTTCATGGTTAAATTTAGGGTTTAGGGTCAAAATTTGGGTTTAGGGTTTGAATTAGGGTTGAGTTAAAAATAGGGTTTAGGGACAAAAATAGGGTCCGAATTAGGGTTTTGGGTCAAAATTAGGGTTAGAATTAGGGTATAGGGTCAAAATTTGGGTTTTGTATCAAAATTAAGGTTCTAGGTTTTGAGTTAAAAATAGGGTTAGAATTAGGGTTTTGGGTCAAATTTAGGGTTTAGGGTCAAAATTAGGGTAAAGGGTTTGAATTATGGTTTTGGGTCTAAATTAGGGTTTTGGGTCAGAATTAGTGTTTTCGGTCAAATTTAGGGCTTTGGGTTAAAATTAGGGTTTTGGGTCAAATTCAGGTTTTGGGACAAAATTAGGGTTCTGGTTCAAATTTAGGGTTTAGGATCAAAATTAGGGTTTAGGGTTTGAAATAGGGTTTTGAGTTAAAAATAGGGTTTTTGGTCAAAAATAGGGTTAGATTTAGGGTTTTGGGTTAAAATTAGGGTTCTAGGTCAAATTTAGGGTTTAGGGTCAAAATTAGGGTTTAGGGTTTGAATTAGGGTTTTGAGTATAAAATAGGGTTTTGGGTCAAAAATAGGGTTCAAAATAGGGTTTTGGATCAGAATTAGGGTTTTGAGTCAATAGGCTTTGGGTTAAAATTAGGGTTCTGGGTGAAATTTACGGTACTGGGTCAAATTTAGGGTTCTGGGTCAAATTTTGGGTTTAGGGTTAAAAATAGGGTTTTGGGTCAAAATTAGGGTTTAGGGGTTCAATTAGGGTTTTGACTTAAAAATGGGGTTTTGGGTCAAAAACAGGGCCAGAATTAGGGATTTGGATTAAAATTAGGGTTTTGGGTCTAAATTTCGGCTTTGGGTCCAAATTAGGGTTTTGGGTCAAAATTAGGGTTCAGGGTTTGAAATAAAGTGTTGAGTAAAAAATAGGGTTTTGGGTCTAAATTAGGGCTTTGGGTCTAAATTAGGGTTTTGGCTCAGAATTAGGGTTTTGGGTCAAAATTATGGCTTTGGGTTATAATTAGGGTTTTGGGGCAAAATTTCGGTTTTGTGTCCAAATTAGTGTTTTGGGTCAAAATTAATCTTTACGGTTTGAATTAAGGTTGAGTTAAAAAAAAGGGTTTTGGGTCTAAATTAAGGTCAGAATTTGGGTTTTGGGTCAAAATTAGGGCTTTGGTTTATAATTAGGGTCCTGGGTCAAATTTAGGGTTCGGGGTTAAATTTAGGGTTTAGGGTGAAATTTTTGGTTTTTGGGTTAAAATTAGGGTTTCGGGTCAAAATTAGGGTTCTGGGTTAAATTTAGGGTTTAGGGTCAAAATTTGGGTTTAGGGTTTAGGGTTAAAAATAGGGTTTTGGTCAGAATTAGGGTTTTGGGTCAGAATTAGGGTTTTGGGTCAAAATTAGGGTTTAGGGTCTGAATTAGGGTTTTGACTTAAAAATAGGGTTTTGGGTAAAAAACAGGGCCAGAATTAGGGATTTGGGTTAAAATTAGGGTTTTGGGTCCAAATTAGGGTTTTGGGTCAAAATTAGGGTTCAGGGTTTGAAATAGAGTTTTGAGTAAAAAATAGGGTTTTGGGTCTAAATTAGGGTTTTGGGTCAAAATTAGGGCTTTGGGTCTAAATTAGGGTTTTGGCTCAGAATTAGGGTTTTGGGTCAAAATTATGGCTTTGGGTTATAATTAGGGTTTTGGGACAAAATTTCGGTTTTGGGTCCAAATTAGGGTTTTTGGTCAAAATTAGTGTTTACGGTTTGAATTAAGGTTGATTAAAAAAAGGGATTTTGGGTTTAAATTATGGTCAGAATTTGGGTTTTGGGTCAAAATTGGGGCTTTGGGTTATAATTAGGGTTCTGGGTCAAATTTAGGGTTTAGGGTGAAAATTTTGGTTTTTGGGTTAAAGTTAGGGTTTCGGGTCAAAATTAGGGTTCTGGGTTAAATTTAGGGTTTAGGGTCAAAATTTGGGTTTAGGGTTAAAAATAGGGGTTTGGGTCAAAATTAGGGTTTTGGGTCAAAAACAGGGCCAGAATTAGGGATTCGGGTTAAAATTATGGTTTTGTGTCAAAATTTCGGCTTTGGGTCCAAATTAGGGTTTTGGGTCAAAATTAGGGTTCAGGGTTTGAAATAGAGTTTTGAGTAAAAAATAGGGTTTTGGGTCAAAATTAGGGTTTTGGGTCAAAATTAGGGCTTTGGGTCTAAATTAGGGTTTTGGCTCATAACTAGGGTTTTGGGTCAAAATTTTGGCTTTGGGTTATAATTAGGGTTTTGGGGCAAAATTTCGGTTTTGGGTCCAAATTAGGGTTTTGGGTCAAAATTAGTGTTTATGGTTTGAATTAAGGTTGAGTAAAAAAAAAAAGGGTTTTGGGTCTAAATTAAGGTCAGAATTTGGGTTTTGGGTCAAAATTAGGGGTTTGGGTTATAATTAGGGTTCTGGGTCAAATTTAGGGTTCTGGGTTAAATTTAGGGTTTAGGGTAAAATTTTTGGTTTTTGGGTTAAAATTAGGGTTTCGGGTCAAAATTAGGGTTCTGGTTCAAATTTAGGGTTTAGGGTCAAAATTATGTTTTAGGGTTTGAATTAGGATTTTGAGTTACAATAGGGTTTTGGGTAAAAATTGGGTCATAATTAGGGGTTTGGGTCTAAATTAGGGATGTTTTGAGTTAAAAAAATGGTTTTGGGACCAAAATAGGGTTAGAATAAGGGTTTTAGGTCTAAATTAGGGTTTGAAATATGGTTTTGGGTTAAAAATAGGGTTTTGGTTCAAAAATAGGGTTTTGGGTCATATTTTGGGTTTAGGGTCAAAATTAGGGTTTAGAGTTTGAAATAGGGTTTTGAGTTAAAAAAAGGATTATGGTACAAAAATAGGGTTAGAATTAGGGTTTTGTGTCTAAATTAAGGTTAGAATTAGGTTTTGGGTCAAATTTAGGGGTTACGATCAAAATTAGGGTTTAGGGTCAAAATTAGGGTTTTGGGTTAAAATTAGGGTTTGGGGTTTGAATTAAGGTTTTGATTTAAAAATAGGGTTTTGGGTCAAAAATAGGGTTAGAATTAGGGATTTGGGTTAAAATTATGGTTTCGGGTCAAAATTAGGAGTCTGGGTCAATTTTAGGGTTTAGGGTCAAAAATATGGTTTAGGGTTTGATTTAGAGTTTTGAGTTTAAAAAGGGTTTTGGGTCTAAATTAGGGTTAGTATTACGGATTTGGGTTAAAATTAGGGTTTCGTGTCAAAATTAGGGTCTGGGTTAAATTTATGATTTAGGGTCAAAATTTGGGTTGACAGATTGAATTAGGGTTGAGTTAAAAATAGGGTTTTGGGATAAAAATAGTGTCAGAATTAGGGGTTTTTGTCTAAATTAGAGTTAGAATTAGGGTTTGAATTAGGGTTTTGGGTTAAATATAGGGTTTTGGGTCTAAATTAGGGTTAGAATTAGGGTTTTGCATCAAAATTAGGGCTTTGGGTTTAAATTAGGGTTTCAGGTCAAAATTAGTGTTCTGGGATAAATTTTGGGTTTAGGGTTTGAATTAGGATTTTGAGTTAAAAATAGGGTTAGAATTAGGGGTTTGGGTCTAAATTATTATTAGAATTCGGGTTTTGGATTAAAATTAGGGTTTCGGGTCTAAATTAGGGTTTTGGGTCTAAATTAGGGTTTAAGTCAGAATTAGGGTTTTGGGTCAAAATTTGGGTTTTGGGTCAAAATTAGGGTTCAGGGTATGAATTAGGGATTTGACTATAAAACAGGGTTTTTAGGGTCTAAAATATGGTTAGAGTTAGGGGTTTGGGACAAAATTAGGGCTTTTGGTTAAAATTAGGGTTCTCGCTCAAATTTATGGTTCTGGGTTAAACTAAGGGTTTAGGGTCAAAAATTAGGTTTTGGTGTTTGAATTAGTGTTTTGAGTTAAAAATAGGGATTTGGGACATAAATAGGGTTAGAATTAGGGTTTTGGGTCTAAAATAGGGTTAGAATTAGGGTTTTGGGTCAAATTTTGGGTTTTGGGTCCAAATTTGGATGTGGGCCAAAATTAAGGTTTCGGGTTTGAATTTAAAAAATGGGTTTTGGGACAAAAATTGGGTTAGAATTAGGGTTTTGGGTCTAAATTAGGGTTAGAAATAGGTTTTGGGTCAAATTCAGGGTTTAGGATCAAAATTAGGGTTTTGGATTTGAATTAGGGTTTTGAGTTAAAAATAGGGTTTTGGGTCTAAATTAGGGCTTTAGCTCATAAAATAGGGTTTTGGGTCAGAATTAGGGTTTTCAGTCAAAATTAGGGCTTTGGGTCAAAATTAGGGTTTAGGGTATCAATTAGGGTTTTGGGTCAAAATTAGGGTGTAGGGTTTGAATTATGGTTTTGACTTAAAAATAGGGTTTTGGGTCAAAAATTGGGTCAGAATTAGGGATTTGGGTTAAAATTACGGTTTTGGGTCCAAATTAGGGGTTTGGGTCAAAAATAGGGTTCAGGGTTTGAATTAGGGTTTTGAGTAAAAAATAGGGTTTTGCGTGTAAATTAGGGTTTTGGGTCAAAATTAAGGCTTTGAGTCTAAATTAGGGTTTTGGCTCAGAATTAGGGCTTTGGGTCAAAATTATGGCTTTGGGTTATAATTAGGGTTTTGGGGCAAAATTTCGGTTTTGGGTCCAAATTAGGGTTTTGGGTCAAAATTAGTGTTTAGGGTTTGAATTTTTAAGGTTGAGTAAAAAAAAGGGTTCTGGGTCTAAATTAGGGTCATAATTTGGGTTTTGGGTCAAAATTAGGGCTTTGGGTTGAAATTAGGGTTCTGGGTCAAATTTAGGGTTCTGGGTTAAATTTTGGGTTTAGGGTGAAAATTTAGGTTATTGGGTTAAAATTAGGGTTTCGGGTCAAAATTAAGGTTCTGGTTCAAATTTAGGGTTTAGGGTCAAAATTAGGTTTTAGGGTTTGAATTAGGATTTTGAGTTACAATAGGGTTTTGGGTACACTAGTGCAGAAAAGGGATTCCACATCGGTTATTTTTTGCTTTTCACATCGGTTTTCAAACCGATGTTGAAAAGACCGATGTGGTTTATTGCCACTTTTCACATCGGTTTTAAAACTGATGTTTAAAGTATATTTTTAACAGCGGTTTTTACATAAACCGATGTGGAAAGTTCATTTGTCAATTGGTAAACTATTGGAAATATCACTTTCCACATCGGTTTTAAGAAAACCGATGTGGAAATTAGACTTTACAGATCGGTTTTTACAAAACCGATGTGGATATTTCACTTTCCACATAGGTTTTCAGTAAAACAGATGTGGAAATTGAATTTTCCACATCGATTTTTTGAAAACCGATGTGTAAAGTCTATTTTTTTTTGAAACTGTTATTTACATTTATATCATTCCTTTCCCCTGTTTTAGTAATAATGTAGATCAATACATACGTTCAATTACATTCAGACAACAAAGATACTTAGAAACCAAAAAGCTACATGATATATTATAGATTTCATATCAAAATACATATGATCAGTCAAAAGTACACTATAGCTAGTACATGATAAGTTTTTAAACTAACTACATATATACAAACTATGGTTGGTACACTTCAAGAAAGAAAGTTGCCCAACGCCTCCTTATGTTGTTGATGTCGGAATCAGATAATGGAGTTGGATTGTTGAATATCTGCAAGTTTAATTGGACAAAAGATTATATCTTTTAAGTAATAAACTAACATTAAACATATAACGAATATATAAATGTTAATTCTAATTGTTATCAATTAACATTTACCTCGTGCCATCTTTCAGTGATCCTGGAGGAGATAATTTCCAACATCCACTGCATCACATAGTAGCCACATTCCCATGATCCACGTTGTATATGTGACTCCGTACAAATGAAACCCAATTAGAATATGAGGAATTAAATAGAAATCAATAATTATACCCACTGCATTTGAACTAATAAATATCTTACGCTAGGAATAATTCATCTGATAGCCCGACGCCTTTCACCACGCAACATGTGGTTTGCATTAATAGACCTATCATGACAAAATAAACATTAATTAAAGTATATCTAATAGATTTCAGATAATTAAAACAACTGCATTACTGATTATAAAATATTTTAATGCTTACGTTTCGATGATCGTCTTCAGTTCCTTCGCCGGCTTATTTCCAATTGAGCAGAAGAAGACCACGACGTTCATCCTAGGGTACAAGATCAACAGTTGCCAATGCTGGCTGTATTTACGGAACAGTTAGTGACTAAGTCATATATAGTTATAATTAAATAACCGGTACTTACTTATTGAGATAAGGCGCAAGGTAGAATTGATGATCGTCTCGGGCAAGTATATCACGTATGGTGGTGACCCGGTCTTCCGATGCTAGGAGAACATCACCTTGAATGAACATGGGGTCAATGAACCCATAAAGGGCGAGGTTACCTTGATCAACTAACATACGATGCAGATACCTAATATATTGAAAAATCATGTTAATTATCATATTTAAAAATTAATTACTTAACTTATAAATAAAATGTACTTACATGCACCATTATGATAGGTGTGCAGAATTAGCCATTTCTTTATTGAGTACAATCTCCATAAGTTCCTTCTTTGGGATATACAGTTCATCACCTGGACTGGCATCATGTTCCAACCTTACCAAAGCTGCGTCATTCTCCATGGTGACAACCTGTATAGCCAGAAGTTTAAAAACATCGCCAGGTGCCCCTTTGTCGATCCCCTAAACAACAAAGATATATATTAGCAATCATAGATGAGTTATTTCATTCGTAATTAATTAAATGGTCAAATGAATACCTTGGCAGGAGCAGACATCTCTGGTCTTCCTGGATCCGACCTTTTAGAAAGAATATCATTTCCAACATCCTATAACGAATAAAAATAAAGCATTATATTTAAACAATAATAAATAATTTCAACTATGAATACAGAAAAACACAACTAACTGAATACCTCAGATGCAACAAGAAAGTCGACTAGTCTTCTTGACCGCAGGATGAAGTTACAGGGGGCCCGACCCACTGCTTGAACCTCCTCGGTGGGCACGAGGGACTCGAGCATCAAGCATCTCGAATAATCTCAACAACGACCCTCAACTCGATCATCCGGTAATAAACTATGGTGTATGGTATTACCTAAGTTATTATGTGCCCTCCCCAATGCCACTAAGCGGCAATCATGATGATCATCAACATACAGCTCACACCTATCAAGGTCGTCATCATCATCATTATCATCATCATCATCATCATCATCACCATCACCATCATCATCATTTTCAGCTGATGAGGAGGATCACATGAGCCCTTAGTGCTCACATGGACGAGAGGTTGGACACCTACGTCATCTCTGCTAGGACATAAAAGTCAATATTGCCATCTCCGCTGGGCAAACCGCTCACCATCTCCTGTCTAAGCTCACCTGCAATCTCCTGTTTTAATCGTGCTTCATCTCGCATCAACATCCCTGTGGCATTGGTGTGAAGATGAACCATGGTATTGGTGAATGCCGACGCCCCATCCAACACCAATGACATGGCCCGGGTGGTTTGGTTTACCGATGGCAGCAGCTAAGATATCATCGCGTCCTCTAGGAACAAAGGTTCCTTGAGTTACCTGCTCGTCTAAGGCATCCTATCACATATAAAATATCAGGTCACATTACAATTCGGTAACAATCTTAAAATGACAATTACAATTCAAACTATACTTACAATCTTCTCAGCTACTTGGAGGGCCTCCTCAGATGTATATTGTCCCGTTTTTATTTGTCGGGCCCTCTTCCATTTACGATGGCATGGGGGTAGAGGTGGATCAACAACCTCTGGACGATTTTCAGCGTTAGGATCCGCCTGAGATGCTGCTTCCTGACGTGCTTTCTCTTCCTCTTCCACCATTATCTGACTAAGCTTTTTATATCCCCCACGAGACATGACTTGGGGGTAGACATTCTTGCTTTGGTTTTCCTTCCCCCTTTCCATATTCTCCTGTTATAAATAGAAGACAATGAAATTACATAAGTAAATAAAATTAATGAAATTACATAAATTTAGAGACAAATCAAATAAGTTAACCTAAAAGCTGGGATCATGTCGGCTCTGAACAAAGTGATCCCACGTCGCCTGGTCAAGAAACGGGTACACCTCAAGTGGGTTCTTTTCACATGTTGGATTGAATACATAGTATCTGCCCAGGTCGACCTTAAAAGCCCTCCAACGCTCACCAAAGATACTTTAGCAAACGCTTCTTCATAACCGTCGTATCCGGTATGTCAAAGGTGAGCTACATTAAGACCAAAAGAATCAACGAATTACTGTATGATATTAGTAAGATTAAAATAAAGTAGATACAGACAAACACAGGACGTAAAAGTATAGATACCATAATACTCTCCCATATCTGATCCTTCAAGTCCGTCGGTACATCTTTCCAAATATCAATGAGTATACTAGGCCTGCTCCTAGCAAGGGTCGCCACAAAACTGTTAAACAGCTCTGCCATTGGCCCAATAGGATGAAGGAGGGATATTTTCAGGATCAGCCATGTATACCTGTTTAAACAAAAAAAAACTTGTTAGTATGTCAGGATAAATATCATACATAACTTATAAATATCGATCAACGTACTTAAACATAACTTATAAATATCAACGTAAACATATAATATGCCTTTAAACATAACTCAAACTAAACTTACTTTGTGGTCAATTAGTAAATTTCTCCCATAACCCTTCTTGGTGATCATTACGAGTAGCATGTACATCATCCACTTCATTTTCCTCATTGAAATTAGGCGCTCGTGTTGAGAAAGAAGGAGTATCAGAAATATCAAGAGTTGAATCTTTATTTCCCTCACTACCATTATACATGTTTTTTCCTTGGAGAACCATTGACCACCTTTAGTTAGAAGGATCACGGATATAAAACACTTGTTTTGCTTGGGATGCCATAATGAAAGGCTCCTCTTTATTACCTACCTTATTAAGGTCCACCAATTTGAATCCTAACTCATCGGTTTGCACACCATTGTTACTGTCGACCCACTAACATTTAAAAACAGGTACTCTAAACTTCGTGTAATCAACCTCCCATATCTCTTCAATGATTCCAAAGTATGAAACGGGTGCCATAACAGGGTTTTTATCTTTTAAACTAGAGAAATGCATGGACTCAGTGACGACCATAACCCTACTGTTTTGCATAGTACTTTTGTCATCCTGGGACTTTGTATAGAAGGAAAACTTATTGATATCGTACCCACTCCAGCATATGACATCAAAGTTAGGCCCCTGTGCTAGTCATTTTAATGTATCAGAAGCAATACCATCATTTGCAATTTTTTCTTTAAACCAGTTCAAGAAAATCTTGTTATGCTTGTTCAAACACCATTTTTCATTCATTCTAGGGTAAGTTTCATTGATGATGCTTTTGTGCTCACATAAGTATGGTTCAACCTCATCAGTGTTATTCAATATATACAAATGTGCTTGAAGGACTTCCTCCCAATCCATGCTCTTAACAGTGATACCTCGTGTACCCTTACCATCATATCTTCCTTCGTGAAGAGACTTCGGAAGCCCTACAGGTTCCGCTTCTGACATGTAATCTGTACAAAACTCAATGGCTTCTTCTGCAACATACCTTTCAACAATAGATGCTTCAGGACGGTGTGAATTCTTCATATATCCTTTCAAGATCTTCATGTATCGCTCAACCGGGTACATCCACCTTAAATAAACAGGGTCGTACAATCTAATCTTCCTCACTAGATGAACAATCAAATGAACCATGATGTCAAACAATGAAGGTGGAAAATACATCTCCAATTGGCACAAGATAATGGCTGCCTCATTTTCCAAGTCATCCAACTTTTTAGTGTCAATGACCTTGCTACATATAGCATTGAAAAGAAGCATAACCTAGTAATGGCATGTCTGACTTTTTTAGGTAATATGTCACGAATGGCCACCGGTAGTAGTTGTTGCATCAAGACATGACAATCATGAGACTTTAAGCCAACTAATTTGAGATCTTTCATTGATACAAGTCTTTTGATATTTGAAGAGTAACCCTGTGGCACTTTGACACCCCGTAGACATTCACAGAAACTTCTTTTCTCTTTTTTTGATAAAGTATGACATGCTGGGGGCAAATAAGTCTTATTAACCCCCACTTTAAGTGGAGCTAACTGCTCTCGTATACCCATCGCAACTAGATCCAGACGAGCATTCACACCATCCTTTGTCTTGCATTGAATGTTGAAAAGCATTCCGATTAAACTGTCACACACATTTTTCTCCACATGCATCACATCAATACAATGTCTTACATCAAGCTTGCACCAGTATGGAAGATCAAAGAAGACCGACCTCTTCTTCCATATTTTCTTCTCGGTAGCCTTCTTCTAGGTCTTCCCATAGATAACATTAGTGTTGTTCACCCTTTCATAAACTTCCTCTCCAGTCAAGGCCACCGGAGCAATTTCATTCTCCAATGCCCAAGGTAAGCTGTCTTCCTTCCATGTTGCAGTTGATTGTAACATGTGCCTTCTTCACATATTGGACATGCTTTATGCCCCTTAACACTATACCCACACAGGTTCCCGTATGCTGGAAAGTCATTGATGGTGCAAAATAACATGTCACGCAATCTGAATGTCTCACGGCAATACCCATCGATCACATCAACGTCTTCATCCCACAACATTCTCAAGTCTTCAATCAAGGGACTCAGATAAACATCAATATCATTTCCTGGCTGTTTAGGACCTGAAATCATCATACTTAACATAATGTATTTGCGCTTCATGCACCACCAAGGAAACAGGTTGTAAATTACCAGGAGAACTGGCCATGAACTATGAATACTACTTAAGTTTCCATATGGATTCATTCCATCGGTAGCAAGTCCAAGCCTGAGGTTTCTGGGCTCATTACCGAAATCTGGAAACAAACTATCAATTCTCTTCCATTGCAAAGAATCGGCCGGATGCCGAAGTTGTCCATCACACTTCCTCTCATCTGCATTCCATATAATGTTCTTTGCGTCATTTACATTATCAAACAATCGCTTGAACCGCGGAATCACGGGAAGATACCATAACACCTTCGCAAGAGGACCTTTGGTGACCACATCACAACTAGAATCACCATCCTTCACTTTGTAGCGTGATACCCCACACCTGGGGCACTCGTGTATCTCTTCAAACTCTTTCTTGTACAATATGCAATCATTGGGGCAAGCGTGTATTTTCTTATACTCCATACCCATCGGACACAATATCTTCTTCGCCTCATAGTTTCGAGATGGTAATGTGTTGCCTTCTGGAAGCATGTATTTCAACAACTCAAGCAATTCGGTAAAGCTTTTATCGCTCCACCCATTTCTCGCCTTCACATTGAACAATCTTAACACAGTTGACAACCGTGTGAAATTAGTGCACCCCGGATACAAATCCACTTCTGTATCACTGCACAAAGTATCATACACATGTGCGCGCCAAAAAGACTCTTGCCCAACATCACGGATCATGTCCTCTAGTCCATCGTCCATTTCCACGTCATCAACTTCCTCTTTATCCGACACCCTCGGCATGTCTAACGATTCACCATGACATATCCATGTTGTATAACTCTTGCAAATCCCCTCACAAATAAGATGATCATGTATCTCCTCAGCTTTCTAGTCGTCTCTCATTCAAACAGTTAACACAAGGACAATAAAACCTTTTGTTACCACTATCGTGAGCATTTGTTTTTGCAAACCGTAGAAAATCTTCCACTCCATTCTCATACTCATCACTTGTCCGTCTAGCATTCATCATCATGGTCCATGACTAAACCAATAACTTTGTACTTAGTCCAACATATTCATCAACAACTTCTTATGACAGGTATGGCTGATCAGCCTCCGGCTCATCTAGTTTCCAGATAGAAAAGGGGTAGATTTTTTGTGCCTAATCGAGGCGAGTCAACCTCGCTAATCTCCCAAATTGGTCTTGTTTTGTTCCTAAGTTAGAATTTGATTCGTTTAATGCATTTTTAGTAGTTTTTAGTTTATTTTGAGTAGAATTACGCTTTTCATTTCCTTTTATTGTTTCAGAGTTAAAAGTGAAGCTCTTAGAGTCAAGGAAAATGAAGAAAACAGTGGGAAAAGCAATGCCGGAAGTTTCACCTCGCGAAACAGGATCTCGCCGCGAGCCTCAAGACCACCCAACAACAAGAATAGCTCACCCTTTTCTCGCCTCGCCGCGAATCACCATCTCGCCCGCGAGCCTGAAGGCCTGACCCTTCTGTCTCGCCTCGCGAATCACCATCTCGCCTCGTGAGTATTCAAATCAAGGTGGAGCCAAAACTGAATTTCGCCTCGCGAGCGGGCGCGACCCAGAACCTCTATTTATAGGCTGTTTTAGGGCAGATTAGATACCTTTTGTTCACCACTTGTTTTAGATCATTTTTGAGAGACGAATCCTTATTCTCTGGAGCTGAGTCTCCCTATGTTCTTTTCATATTTTACAATTATGATGAACTCCAATTGTTTGTGCGTTCTTACAAGCATGTGGAACTAATTAACTTGTCTAATGGATCAATGAAAACACCAATGGCGGTGTAGCTTCAATGTGATGTATGTTTCCTCTTTTACCTCAAATCATGTTTTCTAATTCTGAATTTATTGCGTTGATCATAAGCATGCATGATTGACTAGTTAACGTGATGAGACTTGGTCACTACACAAGCACGCGTGCCAAAAAGAACGAGCGGTTTGTAAAAATGTAGTTTAGGGTGACAACTCGGATATCGTCTCACAAGGACTCTTAGGTTGTTGTCATTAACACAAAATCAGTTTTGGGGGGTTTGGGTAATTGAAATAAAATAAATAAAGAAACAAAACGTAAACAGAGCAGTTAAAATGACAATTAAGCTAAAGACGATTAACCTACTGTTATCAGTTTCCCACTATCATCGGTTCATTTGATTCCAAGCCCTAAGCAGATTCTAATCCCCTTTCGGTTGTAGCAACAAACGTGAATTAAACAAACGGGGTGAAGCCCTCATGAACTAAACGAACATGAACGAACACACGCGAATTAAACAAACGCGATTAAGTATAAGAACACAACATCATCGAAATGAATCAACACAACACTATACACTCCTGAATTAAACAAACAGAAACATATAGCATGGTATTGAAAAGAGAATAGCAATTAAAACAGGAATTACAAAACCTCAAGTGTAAATAAAAACCAATCACGGTAGATTAATCCTAGGAGACTAGCTCTCCATTACAAAGGGAAAACAAAACATCTCTAAGAAAATAAGACAAACTACTACCACTAAAACTAACTACTGCTCTACTAAAGCTAACTCCCCAGTTCTGCCTTCAAACGGGCTTATATACACGTTCTGGATTCCGCTGTCTCGCGAGGCGAACACTGTCTCGCGAGGCGAATATCATGAACAGTCTGCATCGTATGGTCTTCTCGCGAAGCGAAGAACGGCTCGCGTGGCGAGGAATGGAAAAGTCATGGCTTCTGGTCTTCTGTCTCGCGAGGAGAGGAATATATTCGCGAGCCGACACAGAAAGGTTTGCAATTTCAGGAACAGTCACCTTCAGTTCAAGGGGCGAACAACCTTCTCGCGGGGAGAAAGCTCCAGATTTATTTCTTTTTATTAACCTGAAAACAGGAAAAAGCATAAGTACTTTATTTAACTCTAAATCAACTAAATTAACTTAAAAATACTTTACAGACTCAAAATGCTGCTTAAAGACAATCAAGTCTAATTTGGGCGAAAATGATATAAAATTAGCACAAAACCCTGGTTATACTAGTCATAAAACTAGACGAGCCAACGGCTGATCAAGACTTGATAGGTAATTCGTGTTTAGAACTTGAATTGGGATCATTGATTGAATATTGCACGAGAGTGAGTAGGAGATCAGTGCAACCTTATAGGGAACAAGATTTAATAGAGTTTGATGATTGGGTTATGAGACCGTAGCAAGTAATTAACTCAATTGTTGAATATGTCCTATTGAGCACGATAGTGTCATTAGGAGAATTTGGGGGTCCTGGTTGACATTGCAATTGAACTTAGGGAGGGGATCATCATCACTTGGGTACTATGCACGATTGGGTATGTGGATTTGTGACCTTAGATGTTTAATCCAGATTTTAATTCTTATCTTATCTTATCGCTACCTACTTATTTTCTGATTGGTTTGTTGATTTAAATTGCTATCCTATTTTCTTTCTCTTCTCAACCACTTGCTTTTACTTGGTCAAACGTATCGAATTTCTTGCGACCGTGACGCGTGATACCACCACTGGTGTTCCTTTATGTGTCTCATTTGTCCACCAATTGGAAAAATCTAGTCTTGGAGCCATTTCCACTATGGTGGATTAGACACGCATTCACACTTTATAACACTTCACACAAAGAACAACACATGCAAGTATATTATATTTATGTGTGTGTGTGTAGTGTGTGTATATATATATATATATATATATATATATATATATATATATATATATATAGATAGATAGATAGATAGATAGATAGATATACACGAACAAGGACTCAAGACACAAACTACATCAAAGGGAGCCACCCTCTTAGAAAACCAAAGCATTAGAATATTAGAATAAGAATATTATATCTTCACAAGTCACAACATACCCACACCTCCCGTTTTGATATCCTCCACAAAATTCTCTCTTTCTTTGTGCACCTGTGATGAGCCTGAAAACCAGTAACAGGAAAATGAGGAGTGGTTTCATGTGCCATTCTCGGGCATCCCCTATTTACTTATCCAACCATTTGGAGTCAAAGTTCATAACTTTTCTAAACAAGAAACGAAGAAATAACATTTACTTATCCAACCATTCTCCTCAAAGATCATATAAGAAGTCCCAACGCTAGCAATGATATAATTCTACAAATCTATAAAAAAATTGAAGAAAAGGGTTTACCTTTGGAGGAGAGAGGAGGGTGACCTTGAGACGCACTACGTAACCCTTTCCCCCGTTTGTTGGTGTAAGGGTTGAAGAACCCTTCGAGGAGTGAATGGTGGCAGCATGAGTGAAATCAAAGAACTGGCGCAAATATTCAAAAAAATCAAAATGAAAAGGAGGGAGAGTGAGCTCACAGGCCATGCGGATGAAAAGGACAGATGAAAAGGTCTCTTATATAGCAACGAAAATGAAAAGGAGGAAAAGGAATTAAAAATGAGAGAAACAATTACATCTAAAAAAACCGATGTTATGAGGTTTTACCCCCGCATTTTAAAACTTATGTTAAAATCTTATATTATTTATTTCCTTATTTTTTTATTCGTTTTCCACATCGGTTTTAAAAACCGATGTTAAAACATACCATTTCCACATCGGTTATAACAAACCGTGTGTTAGATTATGCATTTTTAAATTTTTTTATTTTTGGTTCAATTTTCAACATTGGGTTTTAAAAACCGATGTTTTAACCTTTAAATCGGTTTAATATAAAACCGATGTTAAAAATTTTCACTTTAATATCAAAAATACCATCGCCCCTTTTTCACATCGGTTTTTTTAAACTGGGATGTTAAAACCCCATGTTAAAAAAATGGTTTTGGGACAAAAATAGGGGTTAGAATTAGGGTTTTGGGTCTAAATTGGGTTTGAATTATGGTTTTGGGTTTTAAAAATAGGGTTTTGGTTCAAAAATAGGGTTTTGGGTCAAATTTAGGGTTTAGGGTCAAAATTAGGGTTAGGGTTTGAAATAGGTTTTGAGTTAAAAATAGGGTTTTGGGTCAAAAATAGGGTTAGAATTAGGGTTTTGGGTTAAAATTAGGGTTCAAGGTCAAATTTAGGGTTTTGGGTCAAATAGGTTGGGGGTTTGAATTTAGGTTGAGTTTAAAATAGGGTTTTGGGGTCAAAAATAGGGTTCGAATTAGGGTTTTGGATCTAAATTAGGGTTGGATTAGGGCTTTGGGTCAAAATTTGGGTTTTAGGTCCAAATTTGGGTTTGGGTCAAAATTAAGATTTCGGTTTTGAGTTAAAAAGGGTTTCTGGGACAACAATAGGGTTAGAATTAGGGTTTTGTGTCTAAATTAGGGTTAGAATTAGGTTTTGGGTCAAATTTAATGTATATGATATAAATTAGAGTTTAGGGTCAAAATTAGGGCTTAGGGTTTGAATTAGGGTTTTGGGTAAAAATTTGGGTTTTGGGTTTAAATTAGGGTTTGGATCGAATTAGGGTTTTCAGTAAAATTATGTATTTGGTTCAAAATTAGGGTTTGGGGTTTGAATTAGGTTTGATTTAAAAAATAGGGTTTTGGGTAAAAATAGGGTGAATTAGGGATTTGGGTAAATAGGGTTAAATTGGGTTTGGTCAAAATTAGGGTTCGTCAAATTTAGGGTTTAGGCCAAAAATAGGGTTTAGGGTTTGAATTAGGGTTTTGAGTTTAAAAAGGATTTTGGGTCAAAAATAGGGTTAGTATTACGGATTTGGTATAAAATTTGGGTTTTGGGTCAAAATTAGGGTTCTGGGTTAAATTTATGATTTAGGGTCAAATTGTGGGTTGAGAGTTTGAATTAGGGTTGAGTTAAAAATAGGGTTTTGGGATAAAAATAGGTTCAGAATTAGGGTTTTGGGCCTAAATTAGGGTTTGAATTAGGGTTTTGGGTTAAAAATAGGGTTTTGGGTCTAAATTTGGGTCACAATTAGGGTTTTGCATCAAAATTAGGGCTTTGGGTTGAATTTAGGGTTCTCGGTCAAAATTAGTGTTCTGGATTAAATTTTGGGTTTTATCGTCAAATTTTGGGTTTAGGGTTTAAATTAGGATCTTGAGTTAAAAATAGATCATGCATCAAATAAGCATATGGCTCTGCTAGGGTTTGTTGTTGCATGAAACTCTAGGGTTTGCATGATCATGGCTTCCCATTGTCCTTGCCCATGGCCCTTCCTTCAGCCTCTTGCCCCATCGCCCTTGCCTTCTACTTCTTCACCTCGTTCTCTTCCTGCACAGAAAAAATCCTTTGCCCAGGCACTCTCCAATTCTTTTGACATTCCCATTAGTCAGTTACCTAAGCCACAACTGATTGGAGATGTGTTCTCGATAAAGATCTCGGAGGAGGAATACAAGCTTGGATTGGAAAGCAGTAAAAATAGTCTGCATGGACGTTTGATCCTTCAGAAGGGTAATCAGCCTATCAAACTTCAAGACTTGAAAGATAAGCTATCGAAATTATGGAACCCGATTGGTCATTGGCGTATGATTCCTTTAGGCAAAGGATATTATGAATTCAACTTTGCATCCTTGGAAGATTTGCGTAGTGTTTGGGCTGTTGGTCTGGAATCTGCAGCCAGGCATGCTAAGGCTATATCAATGAGTCCGAATTTCAATCCGAATCTTCAAAAAGCAGACCCTATGTTCAATCTTGGGTGAGAATTTATGATACGCCTATGGAGTATCGAGGCCGAAAATTCTCTTTGAGATTGCAAATGGAATAGGCACTCCAATTGCTTTAGATGAATCTACAAAAAACAAAGTCTTTGGCCACTTTGCGAATCCTGGTTGATATTGATCTCTCGGACCTATCCCAAATGGTATCGGGGTTGAAAGGGAGGCTCATGCATTTTATGTTACGTTTGATTATGAAA
>JAUPTC010000011.1:2725224-2780124 GCA_030762895.1 Sophora flavescens | reverse complement strand
GGGTTTAGGGTCAAAATTAGGGTTTAGGGTTTGAATTAGGGTTTTGAGTTTAAAAAGGGTTTTGGTTCAAAAATAGGGTTGAATTAGTGTTTTGGGTCTAAATTAGGGTTAGGATTAGGGTTTTGGGTCAAAATTTGGGTTTTGGTTCCAAATTTGGGTTTTGGGTCAAAATTAAGGTTTGGGTTTTGAGTTAAAAGTGTTTTGGGACAAAAATAGAGTTAGAATTAGGGTTTTCGGTCTAAATTAGGGTTAGAATTGGGTTTTGGGACAAATTTAGGGTTTAGGATAAAAATTAGGGTTTAGGGGCAAAATTAGGGTTTAGGGTTTGAATTAGCATTTTTGTTAAATTAGGGTTTTGGTCAAAATTAGGGTCAGGTTACATTTAGGGCTTTGGGTTAAAATTAGGGTTTAGGGTTTGAGTTGGGTTTTGAGTCAAATTGGGTTTTGGGTGAGTTAGGGTTTGGGTCAAAATTAGGGTTTGGGTTAAAATTGGGGTTTTGGGTCAAAATTTGGGTTTTGTGTCGAATTAGAGTTTGGGTCAAAAGTGGGTTCATGGTTTGAATTAGGGTTTGAGTAAAAATAGGGTTTTGGGTCAAATTAGGGTTTTGGGTCAAAATTGGGCTTTGGGTTAAATTAGGGTTTGGCTTAGAATTTAGGGTTTAGGGTCAAAATTTAGTTTTGGGTTTGAATTAGGGTTTTGAGTTAAAAATAGGGTTTTGGGTCCAAATTTGGGTTTAGGGTTTGAATTAGGGTTTTGAGTTAAAAAAATGGTTTTGGGACAAAAATACGGTTAGAATTAGTGTTTTAGGTCTAAATTAGGGTTTGAATTATGGTTTTGGGTTAAAAATAGGGTTTTGGGTCTAAACTAGGGTTTTGGATCAAAATTATGGTTTAGGGTTTGAAATAGCGGTTTGACTAAAAAATAGGGGTTTGGGTCAAAATTAGGGTTCTGGGTCAAATTTAGGGTTTAGGGTCAAAATTAGGGTTTAGGGTTTGAATTAGGGTTTTGAGTTTAAAACAGGGTTTTGGTTCAAAAATAGGGTTGAATTAGTGTTTTGGGTCTAAATTAGGGATAGGATTAGGGTTTTGGGTCCAAATTTGGGTTTCGGTTCCAAATTTGGGTTTTTGGTCAAAATTAAGGTTTCGGATTTTGAGTTAAAAAAAGGGTTTTTGGACAAAAATAGAGTTAGAATTAGGGTTTTGGGTCTAAATTAGGGTTAGAATTAGGTTTTGGGTCAAATTTAGGGTTGAGGATCAAAATTAGGGTTTAGGGGCAAAATTAGGGTTAAGGGTTTAAATTAGCATTTTTGTTAAATTGGGGTTTTGGGTCAAATTAGGGTTAGGTTAAATTTAGGGCTTTGTCTTAAAATTAGGGTTTATGGTTTGAGTTTGGGTTTTGAGTCAAAATTAGGGTTTTGGGTCAGAGTTAGGGTTTTGGGTCAAAATTAGGGATTTGGGTTAAAATTGGGGTTTTGGGTCAAAATTTCGGTTTTGTGTCGGAATTAGAGTTTTGGGTCAAAATTAGGGTTCGGCGTTTGAATTAGGGTTTTGAGTAAAAAATAGGGTTTTGTGTCTAAATTAGGGTACTGGGTCAAAATTCGGGCTTTGGGTTAAATTTAGGGTTCTGGGTTAAATTTAGGGTTTAGGGTCAAAATTTAGGTTTTTGGGTTTGAATTAGGGTTTTGAGTTAAAAATAGGGTTTAGGGGCAAAATTAGGGTTAAGGGTTTGAATTAGGGTTTTGAGTTAAAAAAATGGTTTGGGGACAAAAATACGGTTAGAATTAGGGTTTTGGGTCTAAATTAGGGTTTGAATTATGGTTTTGGGTTAAAAATAGGGTTTTGGGTCTAAACTAGGGTTTTGGGTCAAACTCTGGGTTTTGGGTCAAAATTATGGTTTAGGGTTTGAAATAGCGGATTGAGTTAAAAATAGGGGTTTGGGTCAAAATTAGGGTTAAAATTAGGGTTAGGTAAATTTAGGGTTTAGGGTCAAAATTAGGGTTTAGGGGTTTGAATTAGGGTTTTGAGTTTAACAGGGTTTTGGTTGAAAAATAGGGTTCGAATTAGTGTTTTGGGTCTAAATTAGGGTTAGGATTAGGGTTTTGGGTCAAAATTTGGGTTTTGGTTCCAAATTTGGGTTTTGGGTCAAAATTAAGGTTTCGGGTTTTGAGTTAAAAAAAGTGTTTTGGGACAAAAATAGAGTTAGAATTAGGGTTTTCGGTCTAAATTAGGGTTAGAATTAGGTTTTGGGACAAATTTAGGGTTTAGGATAAAAATTAGGGTTTAGGGGCAAAATTAGGGTTTAGGGTTTGAATTAGCATTTTTTGTTAAATTAGGGTTTTGGTCAAAATTAGGGTTACAGGTTGCATTTAGGGCTTTGGGTTAAAATTAGGGTTTAGGGTTTGAGTTATGGTTTTGAGTCAAAATTAGGGTTTTGGGTCAGTGTTAGGGTTTTGGGTCAAAATTAGGGATTTGGGTTAAAATTGGGGTTTTGGGTCAAAATTTGGGTTTTGTGTCCGAATTAGAGTTTTGGGTCAAAATTAGGGTTCATGGTTTGAATTAGGGTTTTGAGTAAAAAATAGGGTTTTGGGTCCAAATTAGGGTTTTGGGTCAAAATTCGGGCTTTGGGTTAAAATTAGGGTTGGCTTAAATTTATGGTTTGGGGTCAAAATTTAGCTTTTTGGGTTTGAATTTGGGTTTTGAGTTAAAATTAGGGTTTTGGGTCCAAATTTGGGTTTAGGGTTTGAGTTAGGGTTTTGAGTTAAAAATGGTTTTGGACAAATTAGGGTTAGAATTATGGTTTTCGGTCTAAATTAGGGTTTGAATTATGGTTTTGGGTTAAAAATAGGGTTTTGGGTCTAAACTAGGGTTTTGGGTCAAAATTTGGGTTTAGGTCAAAATTATGGTTTAGGGTTTGAAATAGCGGTTTGAGTTAAAAATAGGGGTTTGGGTCAAACTTAGGGATAAAGTTAGGGTTAGGGTCAAATTTAGGGTTTATGGTCAAAATTAGATTTTAGGGTTTGAATTAGGGTTTTGAGTTTAAAATAGGGTTTTGGTTCAAAAATAGGGTTGAATTAGTGTTTTGGGTCTAAATTAGGGATAGGATTAGGGTTTTGGGTCCAAATTTGGGTTTTGGTTCCAAATTTGGGTTTTAGTCAAAATTAAGGTTTTGGGTTTGGAGTTAAAAAGGGTTTTGGGGGAGTGGTTTTGGGTTTTGGGGTTGAGGACAAAATTAGGGTAGGGTTTGTTAGAATTAGGGTTTTGGGTCAAAATTAGGGTTAGGGTTATTAGGGGTTAGGGTTTATGGTTTGAGTTAGGTTTAAGGGGGTCAAATTATTGTTTAGGGTTTTGGTTCAAAATTTAGGGTGAATTAGGGTTTTGGGTCAAAATGAGTTAGGGCAAAAATTTGGGTAAGGGTTTGAATTAGGGTTTTGGGTTTTGGTTTGGGTTAGGGTTTGGATAGGGTTTGAGTTAAAAAAGGGGGTAGGGTTTGGGTAGGGTTTTGGGTAAAATAGGGGTTTGGGGGTTGGGGTAAAGGGTTAGGGTCAAATTTAGGGTTTAGGGTCAAAATTAGGGTTAGGGTTTGAATTAGGGTTTTGGTTAAAAAATAGGGTTGGGGTTAGTGTTTTGGGTCTAAATTAGGGATAGGATTAGGGTTTGGGTCCAAATTTGGGTTTTGGTTCCAAATTTGGGTTTTTGGTCAAAATTTAGGTTTGATTTTGAGTTAAAAGGGTTTTGGACAAAAATAGAGTTGAATTAGGGTTTGGGTCTAAATTAGGGTTATTAGGTTTTGGTCAAATTTAGGGTTGAGGATAAAAATTAGGGTTTAGGGGGCAAAATTAGGGGGTTTGAATTGGCATTTTGTTAAATTAGGGTTTTGGGTCGAAGTTGGGTTACGGGTTTAGGGCTTGTCTTAAAATGGGGTTTATGGTTTGAGTTTGGGTTTTAAATTAGGGTTTTGGGTGTTAGGATTTGGGTCAAAAGTGGGGTTTTGGGTCAAAATAGGGTTTTGGGTGCGTTTGAATTAGGGTTTTGAGTAAAAAATAGGGTTTGTGTCTAGAATTAGGGCCTTGGGTTCGGGCTTTGGGTTAAATTTAGGGTTAGGTTAAATTTGGGGTTTAGGGTCAAAATTTAGGTTTTGGGTTTGAATTAGGGTTTTGAGTTAAAAATAGGGTTTAGGGGCAAAATTAGGGTTAAGGGTTTGAATTAGGGTTTTGAGTTAAAAAATGGTTTGGGGACAAAAATACGGTTAGAATTAGGGTTTTGGGTCTAAATTAGGGTTTGAATTATGGTTTTGGGTTAAAAATAGGGTTTTGGGTCTAAACTAGGGTTTTGGGTCAAACTACGGGTTTTGGGTCAAAATTATGGTTTAGGAGTTTGAAATAGCGGATTGAGTTAAAAATAGGGGTTTGGGTCAAAATTAGGGTTAAAATTAGGGTTAGGGTCAAATTTAGGGTTTAGGGTCAAAATTAGGGTTTAGGGTTTGAATTAGGGTTTTGAGTTTAAAAGGGTTTTGGTTGAAAAATGGGGTTGAATTAGTGTTTTGGGTCTAAGTTAGGGTTAGGATTAGGGTTTTGGGTCAAAATTTGGGTTTTGGTTCCAAATTTGGGTTTTGGGTCAAAGTGGGTTTGGGTTTTGAGTTAAAAAAGTGTTTTGGGACAAAAATAGAGTTAGAATTAGGGTTTTCGGTCTAAATTAGGGTTAGAATTGGGTTTTGGGACAAATTTAGGGTTTAGGATAAAAATTAGGGTTTAGGGGCAAAATTAGGGTTTAGGGTTTGAATTAGCATTTTTGTTAAATTAGGGTTTTGGTCAAAATTAGGGTTAGGGTTACATTTAGGGCTTTGGGTTAAAATTAGGGTTTAGGGTTTGAGTTAGGGTTTTGAGTCAAAATTAGGGTTTTGGGTCGAGTTAGGGTTTTGGGTCAAAATTAGGGATTTGGGTTAAAATTGGGGTTTTGGGTCAAAATTTGGGTTTTGTGTCGAATTAGAGTTTTGGGTCAAAATTAGGGTTCATGGTTTGAATTAGGGTTTTGAGTAAAAATAGGGTTTTGGGTCAAATTAGGGTTTTGGGTCAAAATTCGGGCTTTGGGTTAGAATGGGGGTTCGGCTTAAATTTAGGGTTTAGGGTCAAAATTTAGTTTTTGGGTTTGAATTAGGGTTTTGAGTTAAAAATAGGGTTTTGGGTCCAAATTTGGGTTTAGGGTTTGAGTTAGGGTTTTGAGTTAAAAAATGGTTTTGGACAAAATTAGGGTTAGAATTATGGTTTTCGGTCTAAATTAGGGTTTGAATTATGGTTTTGGGTTAAAAATAGGGTTTTGGGTCTAAACTAGGGTTTTGGGTCAAAATTTGGGTTTTGGGTCAAAATTATGGTTTAGGAGTTTGAAATAGCGGTTTGAGTTAAAAATAGGGGTTTGGGTCAAAATTAGGGTTAAAATTGGGGTTAGGGTCAAATTTAGGGTTTAGGGTCAAAATTAGATTTTAGGGTTTGAATTAGGGTTTTGAGTTTAAAATAGGGTTTTGGTTCAAAAATAGGGTTCGAATTAGTGTTTTGGGTCTAAATTAGGGATAGGATTAGGGTTTTGGGTCCAAAATTTGGGTTTTGGTTCCAAATTTGGGTTTTTGGTCAAAATTAGGTTTGGGTTTTGAGTTAAAAAAGGGTTTTAGGACAAAAATGAGAGTTAGAATTAGGGTTTTGGGTCTAAATTAGGGTTAGAATTAGGTTTTGGGTCAAATTTAGGGTTGAGGATCAAAATTAGGGTTTAGGGGCAAAATTAGGGTTAAGGGTTTGAATTAGCATTTTTGTTAAATTAGGGTTTTGGTGTTGGGGTTAGGTTAAATTTAGGGCTTTGTCTTAAAATTAGGGTTTATGGTTTGAGTTTGGGTTTTGAGTCAAAATTAGGGTTTTGGAGGAGTTAGGGTTTTGGGTCAAAATTAGGGATTTGGGTTAAAATTGGGTTTTTGGGTCAAAATTTGGGTTTTGGGTCAAAATTAGAGTTTTGGGTCAAAATTAGGGTTCAGGGTTTGAATTAGGGTTTTGAGTAAAAATAGGGCTTTGGGTCTAGAATTAGGGTTTTGGGTCAAAATTCGGGCTTTGGGTTAAATTTAGGGTTACGGGTTAAATTTAGGGTTTAGGGTCAAAATTTAGGTTTTGGGTTTGAATTAGGGTTTTGAGTTAAAAATAGGGTTTTGGGGCCAAATTTGGGTTTAGGGTTTGAATTAGGGTTTTGAGTTAAAAAATGGTTTGGGGACAAAAATACGGTTAGAATTAGGGTTTTGGGTCTAAATTAGGGGTTTGAATTATGGTTTTGGGTTAAAAATAGGGTTTTGGGTCTAAACTAGGGTTTTGGGTCAAACTCTGGGTTTTGGGTCAAAATTATGGTTTAGGAGTTTGAAATAGCGGATTGAGTTAAAAATAGGGGTTTGGGTCAAAATTAGGGTTAAAATTAGGGTTGGGTCAAATTTAGGGTTTAGGGTCAAAATTAGGGTTTAGGGTTTGAATTAGGGTTTTGAGTTTAAAAAGGGTTTTGGTTCAAAAATAGGGTTGAATTAGTGTTTTGGGTCTAAATTAGGGTTAGGATTAGGGTTTTGGGTCAAAATTTGGGTTTTGGTTCCAAATTTGGGTTTTTGGGTCAAAATTAAGGTTTGGTTTTGAGTTAAAAAAAGTGTTTTGGGACAAAAATAGGGTTAGAATTAGGGTATTAAGTCTAAATTAGGGTTAGAATTAGTTATTGGTAAAAAATAAGGGTTTAGGTATAAAATTATGGTTTAGGTGCAAAAGTAGGCTATAGGGTATGAATTAGCATTTTTGTTAAATTAGGGTTTTGGTCAAAATTAGGGTTAGGTTACATTTAGGGCTTTGGGTTAAAATTAGGGTTTAGGGTTTGAGTTAGGGTTTTGAGTCAAAATTAGGGTTTTGGGTCGAGTTAGGGTTTTGGGTCAAAATTAGGGATTTGGGTTAAAGTGGGGTTTTGGGTCAAAATTTGGGTTTTGTGTCGAATTAGAGTTTTGGGTCAAAAGTAGGGTTCATGGTTTGAATTAGGGTTTTGAGTAAAAATAGGGTTTTGGGTCCAAATTAGGGTTTTGGGTCAAATTGGGCTTTGGGTTAAAATTAGGGTTCGGCTTAAATTTAGGGTTTAGGGTCAAAATTTAGTTTTTGGGTTTGAATTAGGGTTTTGAGTTAAAAATAGGGTTTTGGGTCCAAATTTGGGTTTAGGGTTTGAGTTAGGGTTTTGAGTTAAAAAATGGTTTTTGGACAAAATTAGGGTTAGAATTATGGTTTTCGGTCTAAATTAGGGTTTGAATTATGGTTTTGGGTTAAAAATAGGGTTTTGGGTCTAAACTAGGGTTTTGGGTCAAAATTTGGGTTTTGGGTCAAAATTATGGTTTAGGAGTTTGAAATAGCGGTTTGAGTTAAAAATAGGGGTTTGGGTCAAAATTAGGGTTAAAATTAGGGTTAGGGTCAAATTTAGGGTTTAGGGTCAAGAATTAGATTTTAGGGGTTTGAATTAGGGTTTTGAGTTTAAAATAGGGTTTTGGTTCAAAAATAGGGTTGAATTAGTGTTTTGGGTCTAAATTAGGGATATCATTAGGGTTTTGGGTCCAAATTTGGGTTTCGGTTCCAAATTTGGGTTTTTAGTCAAAATTAGGTTTGGATTTTGAGTTAAAAAAGGGTTTTGGACAAAAATAGAGTTTGAATTAGGGTTTAGGGTCTAAATTAGGGTTAGAATTAGGTTTTGGGTCAAATTTAGGGTTGAGGATCAAAATTAGGGTTTAGGGGCAAAATTAGGGTTAAGGGTTTGAATTAGCATTTTTTGTTAAATTAGGGTTTTGGGTCAAAATTAGGGTTCAGGTTAAATTTAGGGCTTTGTCTTAAAATTAGGGTTTATGGTTTGAGTTTGGGTTTTGAGTCAAAATTAGGGTTTTGGGTCGAGTTAGGGTTTTAGGTCAAAATTAGGGATTTGGGTTAAAATTGGGGTTTTGGGTCAAAATTTCGGTTTGTGTCGAATTAGAGTTTTGGGTCAAAATTAGGGTTCGGCGTTTGAATTAGGGTTTTGAGTAAAAATAGGGTTTTGTGTCTAAATTAAGTCTTGGGTCAAAATTCGGGCTTTGGGTTAAATTTAGGGTTAAGGTTAAATTTAGGGTTTAGGGTCAAAATTTAGGTTTTGGGTTTGAATTAGGGTTTTGAGTTAAAAATAGGGTTTAGGGGCAAAATTGGGGTTAAGGGTTTGAATTAGGGTTTTGAGTTAAAAAATGGTTTGGGGACAAAAATACGGTTAGAATTAGGGTTTTGGGTCTAAATTAGGGTTTGAATTATGGTTTTGGGTTAAAAATAGGGTTTTGGGTCTAAACTAGGGTTTTGGGTCAAACTCGGGTTTTGAGTCAAAATTATGGTTTAGGAGTTTGAAATAGCGGATTGAGTTAAAAATAGGGGTTTGGGTCAAAATTAGGGTTAAAATTAGGGTTAGGTCAAATTTAGGGTTTAGGGTCAAAATTAGGGTTTAGGGTTTGAATTAGGGTTTTGAGTTTAAAAAGGGTTTTGGTTGAAAAATAGGGTTGAATTAGTGTTTTGGGTCTAAATTAGGGTTAGGATTAGGGTTTTGGGTCAAAATTTGGGTTTTGGTTCCAAATTTGGGTTTTGGGTCAAAATTAAGGTTTGGGTTTTGAGTTAAAAAGTGTTTTGGGACAAAAATAGAGTTAGAATTAGGGTTTTCGGTCTAAATTAGGGTTAGAATTAGGTTTTGGGACAAATTTAGGGTTTAGGATAAAAATTAGGGTTTAGGGGCAAAATTAGGGTTTAGGGTTTGAATTAGCATTTTTGTTAAATTAGGGGGTTTTTGGTTACATTTAGGGCTTTGGGTTAAAATTAGGGTTTAGGGTTTGAGTTAGGGTTTTGAGTCAAAATTAGGGTTTTGGGTAAGAGTTAGGGTTTTGTTTCAAAATTAGTGATTTGGGTTAATATTGTGGTTTTGTGTCAAAATTTGTGTTTTTTGTCCTAATTAGAGTTTTTTGTCAAAATTAGGGTTCATTGTTTGAATTAGGGTTTTGAGTAAAAATAGGGTTTTGGGTCTAAATTAGGGTTTTGGGTCAAATTCGGGCTTTGGGTTAAAATTAGGGTTCTGGCTTAAATTTAGGGTTTAGGGTCAAAATTTAGTTTTTTGGGTTTGAATTAGGGTTTTGAGTTAAAAATAGGGTTTTGGGTCCAAATTTGGGTTTAGGGTTTGAGTTAGGGTTTTGAGTTTAAAAATGGTTTTTGGACAAAATTAGGGTTAGAATTATGGTTTTCGGTCTAAATTAGGGTTTGAATTATGGTTTTGGGTTAAAAATAGGGTTTTGGGTCTAAACTAGGGTTTTGGGTCAAACTCTGGGTTTTAGGTCAAAATTATGGTTTAGGGTTTGAAATAGCGGATTGAGTTAAAAATAGGGGTTTGGGTCAAAATTAGGGTTAAAATTAGGGTTCTGGGTCAAATTTAGGGTTTAGGGTCAAAATTAGGGTTTAGGGTTTGAATTAGGGTTTTGAGTTTAAAAAAGGGTTTTGGTTCAAAAATAGGGTTCGAATTAGTGTTTTGGGTCTAAATTAGGGTTAGGATTAGGGTTTTGGGTCAAAATTTGGGTTTTGGTTCCAAATTTGGGTTTTGGGTCAAAATTAAGGTTTCGGGTTTTGAGTTAAAAAAAGTGTTTTGGGACAAAAATAGAGTTAGAATTAGGGTTTTCGGTCTAAATTAGGGTTAGAATTAGGTTTTGGGACAAATTTAGGGTTTAGGATAAAAATTAGGGTTTAGGGGCAAAATTAGGGTTTAGGGTTTGAATTAGCATTTTTTGTTAAATTAGGGTTTCGGGTCAAAATTAGGGTTCTGGGTTACATTTAGGGCTTTGGGTTAAAATTAGGGTTTAGGGTTTGAGTTAGGGTTTTGAGTCAAAATTAGGGTTTTGGGTCAGAGTTAGGGTTTTGGGTCAAAATTAGGGATTTGGTTTAAATTGGGGTTTTGGGTCAAAATTTGGGTTTTGTGTCCGAATTAGAGTTTTGGGTCAAAATTAGGGTTCATGGTTTGAATTAGGGTTTTGAGTAAAAAATAGGGTTTTGGGTCCAAATTAGGGTTTTGGGTCAAAATTCGGGCTTTGGGTTAAAATTGGGGTTACGGCTTAAATTTAGGGTTTAGGGTCAAAATTTAGTTTTTTGGGTTTGAATTAGGGTTTTGAGTTAAAAATAGGGTTTTGGGTCCAAATTTGGGTTTAGGGTTTGAGTTAGGGTTTTGAGTTAAAAAATGGTTTTTGGACAAAATTAGGGTTAGAATTATGGTTTTCGGTCTAAATTAGGGTTTGAATTATGGTTTTGGGTTAAAAATAGGGTGTTGGTTCAAAAGTCGGTTTTTGGGTCAAAATTGGGTTTTTGGGTAAAAATTATGGTTTAGGAGTTTGAAATAGCGGTTTGAGTTAAAAATAGGGGTTTGGGTCAAAATTAGGGTTAAAATTATGGTTACGTGTCAAATTTAGGGTTTATGGTCAAAATTAGATTTTAGGGTTTGAATTAGGGTTTTGAGTTTAAAATAGGGTTTTGGTTCAAAAATAGGGTTCGAATTAGTGTTTTGGGTCTAAATTAGGGATAGGATTAGGGTTTTGGGTCCAAATTTGGGTTTCGGTTCCAAATTTGGGTTTTGGTCAAAATTAAGGTTTGGTTTTGAGTTAAAAAAAGGGTTTTTGGACAAAAATAGAGTTAGAATTAGGGTTTTGGGTCTAAATTAGGGTTAGAATTAGGTTTTGGGTCAAATTTAGGGTTGAGGATCAAAATTAGGGTTTAGGGGCAAAATTAGGGTTAAGGGTTTGAATTAGCATTTTTTGTTAAATTAGGGTTTTGGGTCAAAATTAGGGTTAAGGTATAAATATAGGTCGTAGTATTAAAATTAGGCTTTTAGGTTTGAGTTTGGGTTTTGAGTCAAAAGTAGGGTTTTGGGTCGAGTTAGGGTTTTAGGTCAAAATTAGGGATTTGGGTTAAAAGTGGGGTTTTGGGTCAAAATTTGGGTTTGTGTCTGATTTAGAGTTTTGGGTCAAAATTAGGGTTCGGCGTTTGAATTAGGGTTTTGAGTAAAAAATAGGGTTTTGTGTCTAAATTAGGGTACTGGGTCAAAATTCGGGCTTTGGGTTAAATTTAGGGTTCTGGGTTAAATTTAGGGTTTAGGGTCAAAATTTAGGTTTTGGGTTTGAATTAGGGTTTTGAGTTAAAAATAGGGTTTGGGGCAAAATTAGGGTTTAGGGGTTTGAATTAGGGTTTTGAGTTAAAAAAATGGTTTGGAGACAAAAATACGGTTAGAATTAGGGTTTTGGGTCTAAATTAGGGTTTGAATTATGGTTTTGGGTTAAAAAAAGGGTTTTGTGTCTAAACTAGGGTTTTGGGTCAAACTTCGGGTTTTGAGTCAAAATTATGGTTTAGGAGTTTGAAATAGCGGATTGAGTTAAAAATAGGGGTTTGGGTCAAAATTAGGGTTAAAATTAGGGTTGGGTCAAATTTAGGGTTTAGGGTCAAAATTAGGGTTTAGGGTTTGAATTAGGGTTTTGAGTTTAAAAAGGGTTTTGGTTGAAAAATAGGGTTCGAATTAGTGTTTTGGGTCTAAATTAGGGTTAGGATTAGGGTTTTGGGTCAAAATTTGGGTTTGGTTCCAAATTTGGGTTTTGAGTCAAAATTAAGGTTTGGGTTTTGAGTTAAAAAAAGTGTTTTGGGACAAAAATAGAGTTAGAATTAGGGTTTTCGGTCTAAATTAGGGTTAGAATTAGGTTTTGGGACAAATTTAGGGTTTAGGATAAAATTAGGGTTTAGGGGCAAAATTAGGGTTTAGGGTTTGAATTAGCATTTTTGTTAAATTAGGGTTTTGGTTACATTTAGGGCTTTGGGTTAAAATTAGGGTTTAGGGTTTGAGTTAGGGTTTTGAGTCAAAATTAGGGTTTTGGGTCAGAGTTAGGGTTTTGGGTCAAAATTAGGGATTTGGGTTAAAATTGGGGTTTTGGGTCAAATTTTGGGTTTTGTGTCAGAATTAGAGTTTTGGGTCAAAATTAGGGTTCATGGTTTGAATTAGGGTTTTGAGTAAAAAATAGGGTTTTGGGTCTAAATTAGGGTTTTGGGTCAAAATTCGGGCTTTGGGTTAAAATTAGGGTTCTGGCTTAAATTTAGGGTTTAGGGTCAAAATTTAGTTTTTTGGGTTTGAATTAGGGTTTTGAGTTAAAAATAGGGTTTTGGGTCCAAATTTGGGTTTAGGGTTTGAGTTAGGGTTTTGAGTTAAAAAATGGTTTTTGGACAAAATTAGGGTTAGAATTATGGTTTTCGGTCTAAATTAGGGTTTGAATTATGGTTTTGGGTTAAAACTAGGGTTTTGGGTCAAACTCTGGGTTTTGGGTCAAAATTATGGTTTAGGGTTTGAAATAGCGGATTGAGTTAAAAATAGGGGTTTGGGTCAAAATTAGGGTTAAAATTAGGGTTCTGGGTCAAATTTAGGGTTTAGGGTCAAAATTAGGGTTTAGGGTTTGAATTAGGGTTTTGAGTTTAAAAAAGGGTTTTGGTTCAAAAATAGGGTTCGAATTAGTGTTTTGGGTCTAAATTAGGGTTAGGATTAGGGTTTTGGGTCAAAATTTGGGTTTTGGTTCCAAATTTGGGTTTTGGGTCAAAATTAAGGTTTGGGTTTTGAGTTAAAAAAGTGTTTTGGGACAAAAATAGAGTTAGAATTAGGGTTTTCGGTCTAAATTAGGGTTAGAATTAGGTTTTGGGACAAATTTAGGGTTTAGGATAAAAATTAGGGTTTAGGGGCAAAATTGGGGTTTAGGGTTTGAATTAGCATTTTTGTTAAATTAGGGTTTGGTCAAAATTGGGGTTAGGTTACATTTAGGGCTTTGGGTTAAAATTAGGGTTTAGGGTTTGAGTTAGGGTTTTGAGTCAAAATTAGGGTTTTGGGTCGAGTTAGGGTTTTGGGTCAAAATTAGGGATTTGGGTTATCATTCGGGTTTTGGGTCAAAATTTGGGTTTGTGTCGAATTAGAGTTTTGGGTCAAAATTAGGGTTCATGGTTTGAATTAGGGTTTTGAGTAAAAATAGGGTTTTGGGTCCAAATTAGGGTTTTGGGTCAAAATTCGGGCTTTGGGTTAAAATTAGGGTTAGGCTTAAATTTAGGGTTTAGGGTCAAAATTTAGTTTTTGGGTTTGAATTAGGGTTTTGAGTTAAAAATAGGGTTTTGGGTCCAAATTTGGGTTTAGGGTTTGAGTTAGGGTTTTGAGTTAAAAAATGGTTTTGGACAAAATTAGGGTTAGAATTATGGTTTTCGGTCTAAATTAGGGTTTGAATTATGGTTTTGGGTTAAAAATAGGGTTTTGGGTCTAAACTAGGGTTTTGGGTCAAAATTTGGGTTTTGGGTCAAAATTATGGTTTAGGAGTTTGAAATAGCGGTTTGAGTTAAAAATAGGGGTTTGGGTCAAAATTAGGGTTAAAATTAGGGTTAGGGTCAAATTTAGGGTTTATGGTCAAAATTAGATTTTAGGGTTTGAATTAGGGTTTTGAGTTTAAAATAGGGTTTTGGTTCAAAAATAGGGTTGAATTAGTGTTTTGGGTCTAAATTAGGGATAGGATTAGGGTTTGGGTCCAAATTTGGGTTTTGGTTCCAAATTTGGGTTTTTAGTCAAAATTAAGGTTTGGATTTTGAGTTAAAAAAGGGTTTTGGACAAAAATAGAGTTAGAATTAGGGTTTTGGGTCTAAATTAGGGTTAGAATTAGGGTTGGTTTTGGGTCAAATTTAGGGTTGAGGATCAAAATTAGGGTTTAGGGGCAAAATTAGGGTTAAGGGTTTGAATTAGCATTTTTGTTAAATTAGGGTTTTGGGTCAAAATTAGGGTTAGGTTAAATTTAGGGCTTTGTCTTAAAATTAGGGTTTATGGTTTGAGTTTGGGTTTTGAGTCAAAATTGGGGTTTTGGGTGGGATTTGGAGGGTTGGGTAAAATGAGGGGGGGGAAAATAGGGGTTGGGCAAAAGGGGGGAAGGGGGGGAAAGGGTGAGAAAAAGGGTTAAGGGAATAGGGTTTGAGTAAAAAAGGGTTTGGCAATTGGGTTTGGCAAAATAGGGTTGGGAATTAGGGGAGGATAGGGAAATAGGGGGGGGGAGGGGGGAATTAGGGTTGGAGAAAAATAGGGTTTGGGTCAAATAGGGGGGGAAAATAGGCGGGGGGAAAGGGAGGGGGGAAAATAGTTTTGGGTTTGAATTAGGGTTTTGAGTTAAAAATAGGGTTTAGGGGCAAAATTAGGGTTTAGGGGTTTGAATTAGGGTTTTGAGTTAAAAAATGGTTTGGGGACAAAAATACGGTTAGAATTAGGGTTTTGGGTCTAAATTAGGGTTTGAATTATGGTTTTGGGTTAAAAATAGGTTTTGGGTCTAAACTAGGGTTTTGGGTCAAACTGGGGGTTTGGGGTCAAAATTATGGTTTAGGAGTTTGAAATAGCGGATTGAGTTAAAAATAGGGGTTTGGGTCAAAATTAGGGTTAAAATTAGGGTTTGGGTCAAATTTAGGGTTTAGGGTCAAAATTAGGGTTTAGGGGTTTGAATTAGGGTTTTGAGTTTAAAAAGGGTTTTGGTTGAAAAATAGGGTTCGAATTAGTGTTTTGGGTCTAAATTAGGGTTAGGATTAGGGTTTTGGGTCAAAATTTGGGTTTTGGTTCCAAATTTGGGTTTTGGGTCAAAATTAAGGTTTCGGGTTTTGAGTTAAAAAAAGTGTTTTGGGACAAAAATAGAGTTAGAATTAGGGTTTTCGGTCTAAATTAGGGTTAGAATTAGGTTTTGGGACAAATTTAGGGTTTAGGATAAAAATTAGGGTTTAGGGGCAAAATTAGGGTTTAGGGTTTGAATTAGCATTTTTTGTTAAATTAGGGTTTTTGGTTACATTTAGGGCTTTGGGTTAAAATTAGGGTTTAGGGTTTGAGTTAGGGTTTTGAGTCAAAATTAGGGTTTTGGGTCAGAGTTAGGGTTTTGGGTCAAAATTAGGGATTTGGGTTAAAATTGGGGTTTTGGGTCAAATTTTGGGTTTTGTGTCCGAATTAGAGTTTTGGGTCAAAATTAGGGTTCATGGTTTGAATTAGGGTTTTGAGTAAAAAATAGGGTTTTGGGTCTAAATTAGGGTTTTGGGTCAAAATTCGGGCTTTGGGTTAAAATTAGGGTTCTGGCTTAAATTTAGGGTTTAGGGTCAAAATTTAGTTTTTTGGGTTTGAATTAGGGTTTTGAGTTAAAAATAGGGTTTTGGGTCCAAATTTGGGTTTAGGGTTTGAGTTAGGGTTTTGAGTTAAAAAATGGTTTTTGGACAAAATTAGGGTTAGAATTATGGTTTTCGGTCTAAATTAGGGTTTGAATTATGGTTTTGGGTTAAAACTAGGGTTTTGGGTCAAACTCTGGGTTTTGGGTCAAAATTATGGTTTAGGGTTTGAAATAGCGGATTGAGTTAAAAATAGGGGTTTGGGTCAAAATTAGGGTTAAAATTAGGGTTCTGGGTCAAATTTAGGGTTTAGGGTCAAAATTAGGGTTTAGGGTTTGAATTAGGGTTTTGAGTTTAAAAAAGGGTTTTGGTTCAAAAATAGGGTTCGAATTAGTGTTTTGGGTCTAAATTAGGGTTAGGATTAGGGTTTTGGGTCAAAATTTGGGTTTTGGTTCCAAATTTGGGTTTTGGGTCAAAATTAAGGTTTCGGGTTTTGAGTTAAAAAAAGTGTTTTGGGACAAAAATAGAGTTAGAATTAGGGTTTTCGGTCTAAATTAGGGTTAGAATTAGGTTTTGGGACAAATTTAGGGTTTAGGATAAAAATTAGGGTTTAGGGGCAAAATTAGGGTTTAGGGTTTGAATTAGCATTTTTTGTTAAATTAGGGTTTCGGGTCAAAATTAGGGTTCTGGGTTACATTTAGGGCTTTGGGTTAAAATTAAGGTTTAGGGTTTGAGTTAGGGTTTTGAGTCAAAATTGGGGTTTTGGGTCAGAGTTAGGGTTTTGGGTCAAAATTAGGGATTTGGGTTAAAATTGGGGTTTTGGGTCAAAATTTGGGTTTTGTGTCCGAATTAGAGTTTTGGGTCAAAATTAGGGTTCATGGTTTGAATTAGGGTTTTGAGTAAAAAATAGGGTTTTGGGTCCAAATTAGGGTTTTGGGTCAAAATTCGGGCTTTGGGTTAAAATTAGGGTTCTGGCTTAAATTTAGGGTTTAGGGTCAAAATTTAGTTTTTTGGGTTTGAATTAGGGTTTTGAGTTAAAAATAGGGTTTTGGGTCCAAATTTGGGTTTAGGGTTTGAGTTAGGGTTTTGAGTTTAAAAATGGTTTTTGGACAAAATTAGGGTTAGAATTATGGTTTTCGGTCTAAATTAGGGTTTGAATTATGGTTTTGGGTTAAAAATAGGGTTTTGGGTCTAAACTAGGGTTTTGGGTCAAAATTTGGGTTTTGGGTCAAAATTATGGTTTAGGGTTTGAAATAGCGGTTTGAGTTAAAAATAGGGGTTTGGGTCAAAATTAGGGTTAAAATTAGGGTTCCGGGTCAAATTTAGGGTTTATGGTCAAAATTAGATTTTAGGGTTTGAATTAGGGTTTTGAGTTTAAAATAGGGTTTTGGTTCAAAAATAGGGTTCGAATTAGTGTTTTGGGTCTAAATTAGGGATAGGATTAGGGTTTTGGGTCCAAATTTGGGATTCGTATCAAAATTTGGGTTTTTGGTCAAAATTAAGGTTTCGGATTTTGAGTTAAAAAAAGGGTTTTTGGACAAAAATAGAGTTAGAATTAGGGTTTTGGGTCTAAATTAGGGTTAGAATTAGGTTTTGGGTCAAATTTAGGGTTGAGGATCAAAATTAGGGTTTAGGGGCAAAATTAGGGTTAAGGGTTTGAATTAGCATTTTTTGTTAAATTAGGGTTTTGGGTCAAAATTAGGGTTATGGGTTAAATTTAGGGCTTTGTCTTAAAATTAGGGTTTATGGTTTGAGTTTGGGTTTTGAGTCAAAATTAGGGTTTTGGGTCAGAGTTAGGGTTTTGGGTCAAAATTAGGGATTTGGGTTAAAATTGGGGTTTTGGGTCAAAATTTCGGTTTTGTGTCGGAATTAGAGTTTTGGGTCAAAATTAGGGTTCGGCGTTTGAATTAGGGTTTTGAGTAAAAAATAGGGTTTTGTGTCTAAATTAGGGTACTGGGTCAAAATTCGGGCTTTGGGTTAAATTTAGGGTTAAGGTTAAATTTAGGGTTTAGGGCCAAAATTTAGGCTTTGGGTTTTGAATTAGGGTTTTGAGTTAAAAATAGGGTTTAGGGGCAAAATTAGGGTTAAGGGTTTGAATTAGGGTTTTGAGTTAAAAAATGGTTTGGGGACAAAAATACGGTTAGAATTAGGGTTTTGGGTCTAAATTAGGGTTTGAATTATGGTTTTGGGTTAAAAATAGGGTTTTGGGTCTAAACTAGGGTTTTGGGTCAAACTTTGGGTTTTGAGTCAAAATTATGGTTTAGGAGTTTGAAATAGCGGATTGAGTTAAAAATAGGGGTTTGGGTCAAAATTAGGGTTAAAATTAGGGTTCGGGTCAAATTTAGGGTTTAGGGTCAAAATTAGGGTTTAGGGTTTGAATTAGGGTTTTGAGTTTAAAAGGGTTTTGGTTGAAAAATAGGGTTCGAATTAGTGTTTTGGGTCTAAATTAGGGTTAGGATTAGGGTTTTGGGTCAAAATTTGGGTTTTGGTTCCAAATTTGGGTTTTGGGTCAAAATTAAGGTTTGGGTTTTGAGTTAAAAAAGTGTTTTGGGACAAAAATAGAGTTAGAATTTGAGTTTTCGGTCTAAATTAGGGTTAGAATTAGGTTTTGGGACAAATTTAGGGTTTATGATAAAAATTAGGGCTTAGTGTCAAAATTAGGGTTTAGGGTTTGAATTAGCATTTTTGTTAAATTAGGGTTTTGTTGGTTACATTTTAGGGCTTTGGGTTAAAATTAGGGTTTAGGGTTTGAGTTAGGGTTTTGGGTCAAAATGAGGGTTTTGGGTCAGGGTTAGGGTTTTGGGTCAAAATTAGGGATTTGGTTTAAAATTGGGGTTTTGGGTCAAATTTTGGGTTTTGTGTCCGAATTAGAGTTTTGGGTCAAAATTAGGGTTCATGGTTTGAATTAGGGTTTTGAGTAAAAAATAGGGTTTTGGGTCTAAATTAGGGTTTTGGGTCAAAATTAGGGGTTTGGTTTAAAATTAGGGTTATGGCTTAAATTTATGGTTTAGGTTCAAAATTAAGTTTTTGGGTTTGAATTAGGGTTTTGAGTTAAAAATAGGGTTTTGGGTCCAAATTTGGGTTTAGGGTTTGAGTTAGGGTTTTGAGTTAAAAAATGGTTTTTGGACAAAATTAGGGTTAGAATTATGGTTTTCGGTCTAAATTAGGGTTTGAATTATGGTTTTGGGTTAAAAATAGGGTTTTGGGTCTAAACTAGGGTTTTGGGTCAAACTCTGGGTTTTGGGTCAAAATTATGGTTTAGGGTTTGAAATAGCGGATTGAGTTAAAAATAGGGGTTTGGGTCAAAATTAGGGTTAAAATTAGGGTTCTGGGTCAAATTTAGGGTTTAGGGTCAAAATTAGGGTTTAGGGTTTGAATTAGGGTTTTGAGTTTAAAAAAGGGTTTTGGTTCAAAAATAGGGTTCGAATTAGTGTTTTGGGTCTAAATTAGGGTTAGGATTAGGGTTTTGGGTCAAAATTTGGGTTTTGGTTCCAAATTTGGGTTTTGGGTCAAAATTAAGGTTTCGGGTTTTGAGTTAAAAAAAGTGTTTTGGGACAAAAATAGAGTTAGAATTAGGGTTTTCGGTCTAAATTAGGGTTAGAATTAGGTTTTGGGACAAATTTAGGGTTTAGGATAAAAATTAGGGTTTAGGGGGCAAAATTAGGGTTTAGGGTTTGAATTAGCATTTTTGTTAAATTAGGGTTTTGGTCAAAATTAGGGTTCTGGGTTACATTTAGGGCTTTGGGTTAAAATTAGGGTTTAGGGTTTGAGTTAGGGTTTTGAGTCAAAATTAGGGTTTTGGGTCAGAGTTAGGGTTTTGGGTCAAAATTAGGGATTTGGGTTAAAATTGGGGTTTTGGGTCAAAATTTGGGTTTTGTGTCGAATTAGAGTTTTGGGTCAAAATTAGGGTTCATGGTTTGAATTAGGGTTTTGAGTAAAAATAGGGTTTTGGGTCCAAATTAGGGTTTTGGGTCAAAATTCGGGCTTTGGGTTAAAATTAGGGTTCGGCTTAAATTTAGGGTTTAGGGTCAAAATTTAGTTTTTGGGTTTGAATTAGGGTTTTGAGTTAAAAATAGGGTTTTGGGTCCAAATTTGGGTTTAGGGTTTGAGTTAGGGTTTTGAGTTAAAAAATGGTTGTTGGACACAATTAGGGTTCGAATTAGGGTTTTCGGTCGAAATGAGGGTTTGAATTATGGTTTTGGGTTAAAAATAGGGTTTTGGGTCTAAACTAGGGTTTTGGGTCAAAATTTGGGTTTTGGGTCAAAATTATGGTTTAGGAGTTTGAAATAGCGGTTTGAGTTAAAAATAGGGGTTTGGGTCAAAATTAGGGTTAAAATTAGGGTTAGGGTCAAATTTAGGGTTTATGGTCAAAATTAGATTTTAGGGTTTGAATTAGGGTTTTGAGTTTAAAATAGGGTTTTGGTTCAAAAATAGGGTTCGAATTAGTGTTTTGGGTCTAAATTAGGGATAGGATTAGGGTTTTGGGTCCAAATTTGGGTTTCGGGTCCAAATTGGGGTTTTAGTCAAAATTAAGGTTTGGATTTTGAGTTAAAAAAGGGGTTTTTGGACAAAAATAGAGTTAGAATTAGGGTTTTGGGTCTAAATTAGGGTTAGAATTAGGTTTTGGGTCAAATTTAGTGTTGAGGATCAAAATTAGGGTTTAGGGGAAAAATAAGGGTAAAGGGTTTTAATTAGCATTTTTGTTAAATTAGGGTTTTGGGTCAAAATTAGGGTTTAGGTTAAATTTAGGGCTTTGTCTTAAAATTAGGGTTTATGGTTTGAGTTTGGGTTTTGAGTCAAAATTAGGGTTTTGGGTCAGAGTTAGGGTTTTGGGTCAAAATTAGGGATTTGGGTTAAAATTGGGGTTTTGGGTCAAAATTTCGGTTGTGTCGGAATTAGAGTTTTGGGTCAAAATTAGGGTTCGGCGTTTGAATTAGGGTTTTGAGTAAAAAATAGGGTTTTGTGTCTAAATTAGGGTACTGGGTCAAAATTCGGGCTTTGGGTTAAATTTAGGGTTCTGGGTTAAATTTAGGGTTTAGGGTCAAAATTTAGGTTTTTGGGTTTGAATTAGGGTTTTGAGTTAAAAATAGGGCTTTGGGTTAAAATTTGGGTTAAGGGTTTGAATTAGGGTTTTGAGTTAAAAAAATGGTTTGGGGACAAAAATACGGTTAGAATTAGGGTTTTGGGTCTAAATTAGGGTTTGAATTATGGTTTTGGGTTAAAAATAGGGTTTTGGGTCTAAACTAGGGTTTTGGGTCAAAATTTGGGTTTTGGGTCAAAATTATGGTTTAGGGTTTGAAATAGCGGATAGAGTTAAAAATAGGGGTTTGGGTCAAAATTAGGGTTAAAATTAGGGTTCTAGGTCAAATTTATGGTTTAGGGTCAAAATTAGGGTTTAGGGTTTGAATTAGGGTTTTGAGTTTAAAAAAGGGTTTTGGTTGAAAAATAGGGTTGAATTAGTGTTTTGGGTCTAAATTAGGGTTAGGATTAGGGTTTTGGGTCAAAATTTGGGTTTTGGTTCCAAATTTGGGTTTTGGGTCAAAATTAAGGTTTCGGGTTTTGAGTTAAAAAAAGTGGTTTGGGACAAAAATAGAGTTAGAATTTGAGTTTTCGGTCTAAATTAGGGTTAGAATTAGGTTTTGGGACAAATTTAGGGTTTAGGATAAAAATTAGGGCTTTGGGTCAAAATTAGGGTTATGGGTTTGAATTAGCATTTTTGTTAAATTAGGGTTTTGGTTACATTTAGGGCTTTGGGGTTAAAATTAGGGTTTAGGGTTTGAGTTAGGGTTTTGAGTCAAAATTAGGGTTTTGGGTCGAGTTAGGGTTTTGGGTCAAAATTAGGGATTTGGGTTAAAAGTGGGGTTTTGGGTCAAATTTTGGGTTTGTGTCGAATTAGAGTTTTGGGTCAAAATTAGGGTTCATGGTTTGAATTAGGGTTTTGAGTAAAAATAGGGTTTTGGGTCTAAATTAGGGTTTTGGGTCAAAATTCGGGCTTTGGGTTAAAATTAGGGTTCTCGGTTAAATTTAGGGTTTAGGGTCAAAATTTAGTTTTTTGGGTTTGAATTAGGGTTTTGAGTTAAAAATAGGGTTTTGGGTCCAAATTTGGGTTTAGGGTTTGAGTTAGGGTTTTGAGTTAAAAAATGGTTTTTGGACAAAATTAGGGTTAGAATTATGGTTTTCGGTCTAAATTAGGGTTTGAATTATGGTTTTGGGTTAAAACTAGGGTTTTGGGTCTAAACTAGGGTTTTGGGTCAAACTCTGGGTTTTGGGTCAAAATTATGGTTTAGGGTTTGAAATAGCGGATTGAGTTAAAAATAGGGGTTTGGGTCAAAATTAGGGTTAAAATTAGGGTTCTGGGTCAAAATTAGGGTTTAGGGTTTGAATTAGGGTTTTGAGTTTAAAAAAGGGTTTTGGTTCAAAAATAGGGTTCGAATTAGTGTTTTGGGTCTAAATTAGGGTTAGGATTAGGGTTTTGGGTCAAAATTTGGGTTTTGGTTCCAAATTTGGGTTTTGGGTCAAAATTAAGGTTTCGGGTTTTGAGTTAAAAAAAGTGTTTTGGGACAAAAATAGAGTTAGAATTAGGGTTTTCGGTCTAAATTAGGGTTAGAATTAGGTTTTGGGACAAATTTAGGGTTTAGGATAAAAATTAGGGTTTAGGGGCAAAATTAGGGTTTAGGGTTTGAATTAGCATTTTTTGTTAAATTAGGGTTTTGGTCAAAATTAGGGTTAGGTTACATTTAGGGCTTTGGGTTAAAATTAGGGTTTAGGGTTTGAGTTAGGGTTTTGAGTCAAAATTAGGGTTTTGGGTCAGAGTTAGGGTTTTGGGTCAAAATTAGGGATTTGGGTTAAAAGTGGGGTTTTGGGTCAAAATTTGGGTTTTGTGTCCGAATTAGAGTTTTGGGTCAAAATTAGGGTTCATGGTTTGAATTAGGGTTTTGAGTAAAAAATAGGGTTTTGGGTCCAAATTAGGGTTTTGGGTCAAAATTCGGGCTTTGGGTTAAAATTAGGGTTACAGCTTAAATTTAGGGTTTAGGGTCAAAATTTAGTTTTTGGGTTTGAATTAGGGTTTTGAGTTAAAAATAGGGTTTTGGGTCCAAATTTGGGTTTAGGGTTTGAGTTAGGGTTTTGAGTTAAAAATAGGGTTTTGGACAAAATTAGGGTTAGAATTATGGTTTTCGGTCTAAATTAGGGTTTGAATTATGGTTTTGGGTTAAAAATAGGGTTTTGGGTCTAAACTAGGGTTTTGGGTCAAAATTTGGGTTTTGGGTCAAAATTATGGTTTAGGGTTTGAAATAGCGGTTTGAGTTAAAAATAGGGGTTTGGGTCAAAATTAGGGTTAAAATTAGGGTTCCGGGTCAAATTTAGGGTTTATGGTCAAAATTAGATTTTAGGGTTTGAATTAGGGTTTTGAGTTTAAAATAGGGTTTTGGTTCAAAAATAGGGTTCGAATTAGTGTTTTGGGTCTAAATTAGGGATAGGATTAGGGTTTTGGGTCCAAATTTGGGTTTCGGTTCCAAATTTGGGTTTTTGGTCAAAATTAAGGTTTCGGATTTTGAGTTAAAAAAAGGGTTTTTGGACAAAAATAGAGTTAGAATTAGGGTTTTGGGTCTAAATTAGGGTTAGAATTAGGTTTTGGGTCAAATTTAGGGTTGAGGATCAAAATTAGGGTTTAGGGGCAAAATTAGGGTTAAGGGTTTGAATTAGCATTTTTTGTTAAATAAGGGTTTTGGGTCAAAATTAGGGTTAAGGGTTAAATTTAGGGCTATATCTTAAAATTAGGGTTTATGGTTTGAGTTTGGGTTTTGAGTCAAAATTAGGGTTTTGGGTCAGAGTTAGGGTTTTGGTTCAAAATTAGGGATTTGGGTTAAATTTGGGGTTTTGGGTCAAAATTTGGTTTTGTGTCGAATTAGAGTTTTGGGTCAAAATTAGGGTTCAGGCGTTTGAATTAGGGTTTTGAGTAAAAAATAGGGTTTTGTGTCTAAATTAGGTCTTGGGTCAAAATTCGGGCTTTGGGTTAAATTTAGGGTTAGGTTAAATTTAGGGTTTAGGGTCAAAATTTAGGTTTTGGGTTTGAATTAGGGTTTTGAGTTAAAAATAGGGTTTAGGGGCAAAATTAGGGTTAAGGGTTTGAATTAGGGTTTTGAGTTAAAAAAATGGTTTGGGGACAAAAATACGGTTAGAATTAGGGTTTTGGGTCTAAATTAGGGTTTGAATTATGGTTTTGGGTTAAAAATAGGGTTTTGGGTCTAAACTAGGGTTTTGGGTCAAACTCCGGGTTTTGGGTCAAAATTATGGTTTAGGGTTTGAAATAGCGGATTGAGTTAAAAATAGGGGTTTGGGTCAAAATTAGGGTTAAAATTAGGGTTCCGGGTCAAATTTAGGGTTTAGGGTCAAAATTAGGGTTTAGGGTTTGAATTAGGGTTTTGAGTTTAAAAAAGGGTTTTGGTTCAAAAATAGGGTTCGAATTAGTGTTTTGGGTCTAAATTAGGGTTAGGATTAGGGTTTTGGGTCAAAATTTGGGTTTTGGATCCAAATTTGGGTTTTGGGTCAAAATTAAGGTTTTGGGTTTTGAGTTAAAAAAAGTGTTTTGGGACAAAAATAGAGTTAGAATTAGGGTTTTCGGTCTAAATTAGGGTTAGAATTAGGTTTTGGGACAAATTTAGGGTTTAGGATAAAAATTAGGGTTTAGGGGCAAAATTAGGGTTTAGGGTTTGAATTAGCATTTTTTGTTAAATTAGGGTTTTGGGTTACATTTAGGGCTTTGGGTTAAAATTAGGGTTTAGGGTTTGAGTTAGGGTTTTGAGTCAAAATTAGGGTTTTGGGTCAGAGTTAGGGTTTTGGGTCAAAATTAGGGATTTGGGTTAAAGTGGGGTTTTGGGTCAAATTTTGGGTTTTTGTGTCGAATTAGAGTTTTGGGTCAAAATTAGGGTTCATGGTTTGAATTAGGGTTTTGAGTAAAAATAGGGTTTTGGGTCTAAATTAGGGTTTTGGGTCAAAATTCGGGCTTTGGAGTTAAAATTAGGGTTCCGGCTTAAATTTAGGGTTTAGGGTCAAAATTTAGTTTTTGGGTTTGAATTAGGGTTTTGAGTTAAAAATAGGGTTTTGGGGCAAAATTTGGGTTTAGGGTTTGAGTTAGGGTTTTGAGTTAAAAAATGGTTTTGGACAAAATTAGGGTTAGAATTATGGTTTTCGGTCTTAATTAGGGTTTGAATTATGGTTTTGGGTTAAAAGGGTTTGAAACTAGGGTTTTGGGTCATGGGTTTTGAGTCAAAAGTATGGTTTAGGGTTTGAAATAGCGGTTTGAGTTAAAAATAGGGGTTTGGGTCAAAATTAGGGTTAAAATTAGGGTTAGGGTCAAATTTAGGGTTTAGGGTCATGGGTTTAGGGTTTGAATTAGGGTTTTGAGTTTAAAAAGGGTTTTGGTTCAAAAATAGGGTTGAATTAGTGTTTTGGGTCTAAATTAGGGTTAGGATTAGGGTTTTGGGTCAAAATTTGGGTTTTGGTTCCAAATTTGGGTTTTGGTCAAAAGTAAGGTTTGGGTTTTGAGTTAAAAAAGTGTTTTGGGACAAAAATAGAGTTAGAATTAGGGTTTTCGGTCTAAATTAGGGTTAGAATTAGGTTTTGGGTCAAATTTAGGGTTTAGGATAAAAATTAGGGTTTAGGGGCAAAATTAGGGTTTAGGGTTTGAATTAGCATTTTTGTTAAATTAGGGTTTTGGTCAAAATTAGGGTTAGGTTACATTTAGGGCTTTGGGTTAAAATTAGGGTTTAGGGTTTGAGTTAGGGTTTTGAGTCAAAATTAGGGTTTTGGGTCGAGTTAGGGTTTTGGGTCAAAATTAGGGATTTGGGTTAAAAGTGGGGTTTTGGGTCAAAATTTGGGTTTTGTGTCGAATTAGGGTTTTGGGTCAAAATTAGGGTTCATGGTTTGAATTAGGGTTTTGAGTAAAAAATAGGGTTTTGGGTCCAAATTAGGGTTTTGGGTCAAAATTCGGGCTTTGGGTTAAAATTAGGGATCTGGCTTAAATTTAGGGTTTAGGGTCAAAATTTAGTTTTTTGGGTTTGAATTAGGGTTTTGAGTTAAAAATAGGGTTTTGGGTCCAAATTTGGGTTTAGGGTTTGAGTTAGGGTTTTGAGTTTAAAAATGGTTTTTGGACAAAATTAGGGTTAGAATTATGGTTTTCGGTCTAAATTAGGGTTTGAATTATGGTTTTGGGTTAAAAATAGGGTTTTGGGTCTAAACTAGGGTTTTGGGTCAAAATTTGGGTTTTGGGTGAAAATTATGGTTTAGGGTTTGAAATAGCGGTTTGAGTTAAAAATAGGGGTTTGGGTCAAAATTAGGGTTAAAATTAGGGTTAGGTTCAAATTTAGGGTTTATGGTCAAAATTAGATTTTAGGGTTTGAATTAGGGTTTTGAGTTTAAAATAGGGTTTTGGTTCAATAATAGGGTTCGAATTAGTGTTTTGGGTCTAAATTAGGGTTAGGATTAGGGTTTTGGGTCAAAATTTGGGTTTTGGTTCCAAATTTGGGTTTTGGGTCAAAATGAAGGTTTCGGTTTTTGAGTTAAAAATGGGTTTTGGGACAAAAATAGAGTTAGAATTAGGGTTTTGGGTCTAAATTAGGGTTAGAATTAGGTTTTGGGTCAAATTTAGGGTTGAGGATCAAAATTAGGGTTTAGGGGCAAAATTAGGGTTAAGGGTTTGAATTAGCATTTTTTGTTAAATTAGGGTTTTGGGTCAAAATTAGGGTTCTGGGTTAAATTTAGGGCTTTGTCTTAAAATTAGGGTTTATGGTTTGAGTTTGGGTTTTGAGTCAAAATTAGGGTTTTGGGTCAGAGTTAGGGTTTTGGGTCAAAATTAGGGATTTGGGTTAAAATTGGGGTTTTGGGTCAAAATTTCGGTTTTGTGTCGGAATTAGAGTTTTGGGTCAAAATTAGGGTTCGGCGTTTGAATTAGGGTTTTGAGTTAAAAATAGGGTTTTGTGTCTAAATTAGGGTACTGGGTCAAAATTCGGGCTTTGGGTTAAATTTACGGTTCTGGGTTAAATTTAGGGTTTAGGGTCAAAATTTAGGTTTTTGGGTTTGAATTAGGGTTTTGAGTTAAAAATAGGGTTAGAATTAGGGTTAAGGGTTTGAATTAGGGTTTTGAGTTAAAAAAATGGTTTGGGGACAAAAATACGGTTAGAATTAGGGTTTTGGGTCTAAATTAGGGTTTGAATTATGGTTTTGGGTTAAAAATAGGGTTTTGGGTCTAAACTAGGGTTTTGGGTCAAACTCGGGTTTTGAGTCAAAATTATGGTTTAGGAGTTTGAAATAGCGGTTTGAGTTAAAAATAGGGGTTTGGGTCAAAATTAGGGTTAAAATTAGGGTTAGGGTCAAATTTAGGGTTTAGGGTCAAAATTAGGGTTTAGGGTTTGAATTAGGGTTTTGAGTTTAAAAAGGGTTTTGGTTCAAAAATAGGGTTCGAATTAGTGTTTTGGGTCTAAATTAGGGTTAGGATTAGGGTTTTGGGTCAAAATTTGGGTTTTGGTTCCAAATTTGGGTTTTGGGTCAAAATTAAGGTTTGGTTTTGAGTTAAAAAGTGTTTTGGGACAAAAATAGAGTTAGAATTAGAGTTTTCGGTCTAAATTAGGGTTAGAATTAGGTTTTGGGACAAATTTAGGGTTTAGGATAAAAATTAGGGTTTAGGGGCAAAATTAGGGTTTAGGGTTTGAATTAGGATTTTTGTTGGTAAATTAGGGTTTTGGTTACATTAAGGGCTATGCGTTAAAATAAGGGTTTACGGATTGAGTAAGGCTTTTGAGTCAAAATTAGGGTTTTGGGTCGAGTTAGGGTTTTAGGTCAAAATTAGGGATTTGGGTTAAAATTGGGGTTTTGGGTCAAATTTTGGGTTTTGTGTCCGAATTAGAGTTTTGGGTCAAAATTAGGGTTCATGGTTTGAATTAGGGTTTTGAGTAAAAAATAGGGTTTTGGGTCTAAATTAGGGTTTTGGGTCAAAATTCGGGCTTTGGGTTAAAATTAGGGTTCTGGCTTAAATTTAGGGTTTAGGGTCAAAATTTAGTTTTTTGGGTTTGAATTAGGGTTTTGAGTTAAAAATAGGGTTTTGGGTCCAAATTTGGGTTTAGGGTTTGAGTTAGGGTTTTGAGTTAAAAAATGGTTTTTGGACAAAATTAGGGTTAGAATTATGGTTTTCGGTCTAAATTAGGGTTTGAATTATGGTTTTGGGTTAAAACTAGGGTTTTGGGTCAAAATTATGGTTTAGGGTTTGAAATAGCGGATTGAGTTAAAAATAGGGGTTTGGGTCAAAATTAGGGTTAAAATTAGGGTTCTGGGTCAAATTTAGGGTTTAGGGTTTGAATTAGGGTTTTGAGTTTAAAAAAGGGTTTTGGTTCAAAAATAGGGTTCGAATTAGTGTTTTGGGTCTAAATTAGGGTTAGGATTAGGGTTTTGGGTCAAAATTTGGGTTTTGGTTCCAAATTTGGGTTTTGGGTCAAAATTAAGGTTTCGGGTTTTGAGTTAAAAAAAGTGTTTTGGGACAAAAATAGAGTTAGAATTAGGGTTTTCGGTCTAAATTAGGGTTAGAATTAGGTTTTGGGACAAATTTAGGGTTTAGGATAAAAATTAGGGTTTAGGGGCAAAATTAGGGTTTAGGGTTTGAATTAGCATTTTTTGTTAAATTAGGGTTTTGGGTCAAAATTAGGGTTCTGGGTTACATTTAGGGCTTTGGGTTAAAATTAGGGTTTAGGGTTTGAGTTAGGGTTTTGAGTCAAAATTAGGGTTTTGGGTCAGAGTTAGGGTTTTGGGTCAAAATTAGGGATTTGGGTTATTTTGGGTCAAAATATTGGTTTTGTGTCTGAATTAGAGTTTTGGGTCAAAATTAGGGTTCGGGGTTTGAATTAGGGTTTTGATTAAAAAATAGGGTTTTGGGTCTAAAGTAGGGTTTTGGGTCAAAATTCGGGCTTTGGGTTAAAATTAGGGTTCGGGGACAAATTTAGGGTTCTTTGTTAAATTTAGGATTTGGGGTCAAAATTTAGCTTTTTGGGTTTGAATTAGGGTTTTGAGTTAAAAATAGGGTTTTGGGTCCAAATTTGGGTTTAGGGTTTGAATTAGGGTTTTGAGTTAAAAAAAGGGTTTTGGGACAAAAATAGAGTTAGAATTAGGGTTTTCGGTCTAAATTAGGGTTTGACTTATGGTTTTGGGTTAAAAATAGGGTTTTGGGTCTAAAGTAGGGTTTTGGGTCCAAATTTGGGTTTCGGTTCAAAATTATGGTTTAGGAGTTTGAAATAGCGGTTTGAGTTAAAAATAGGGGTTTGGGTCAAAATTAGGGTTAAAATTAGGGTTCCGGGTCAAATTTAGGGTTTATGGTCAAAATTAGATTTTAGGGTTTGAATTAGGGTTTTGAGTTTAAAATAGGGTTTTGGTTCAAAAATAGGGTTCGAATTAGTGTTTTGGGTCTAAATTAGGGATAGGATTAGGGTTTTGGGTCCAAATTTGGGTTTCGGTTCCAAATTTGGGTTTTTGGTCAAAATTAAGGTTTCGGATTTTGAGTTAAAAAAAGGGTTTTGGGACAAAAATAGAGTTAGAATTAGGGTTTTGGGTCTAAATTAGGGTTAGAATTAGGTTTTGGGTCAAATTTAGGGTTGAGGATCAAAATTAGGGTTTAGGGGCAAAATTAGGGTTAAGGGTTTGAATTAGCATTTTTTGTTAAATTAGGGTTCTGGGTTAAATTTAGGGCTTTGTCTTAAAATTAGGGTTTATGGTTTGAGTTTGGGTTTTGAGTCAAAATTAGGGTTTTGGGTCCAAATTAGGGTTTTGGGTCAAAATTCGGGCTTTGGGTTAAAGTGGGGTTTTGGGTCAAAATTTGGTTTTGTGTCGAATTAGAGTTTTGGGTCAAAATTAGGGTTAGCGTTTGAATTAGGGTTTTGAGTAAAAATAGGGTTTTGGGTCTAAATTAGGGTTTTGGGTCAAAATTGGGCTTTGGGTTAAATTTAGGGTTTAAGGTTAAATTTAGGGTTTAGGGTCAAAATTTAGGTTTTGGGTTTGAATTAGGGATTTGAGTTAAAAATAGGGTTTAGGGGCAAAATTAGGGTTAAGGTTTTTAATTAGGGTTTTGAGTTAAAAAAATGGTTTGGGGACAAAAATACTGTTAGAATTAGGGTTTTGTGTCTAAATTAGGGTTTGAATTATGGTTTTTTGTTAAAAATAGGGTTTTGGGTCTAAACTAGGGTTTTGGGTCGAACTCTGGGTTTTGTGTCAAAATTATGGTTTAGGGTCTGAAATAGCGGATTGAGTTAAAAATAGGGGTTTGGGTCAAAATTAGGGTTATAATTAGGGTTTTGAGTCAAATTTAGGGTTTAGGGGCAAAATTAGGGTTTAGGGTTTGAATTAGGGTTTTGAGTTTCAAAAAGGGTTTTGGTTCAAAAATAGGGTTCGAATTAGTGTTTTGGGTCTAAATTAGGGTTAGGATTAGGGTTTTGGGTCAAAATTTGGGTTTTGGTTCCAAATTTGGGTTTTGGGTCAAAATTATGGTTTAGGGTTTTGAGTTAAAAAAAGTGTTTTGGGACAAAAATAGAGTTAGAATTAGGGTTTTCGGTCTAAATTAGGGTTAGAATTAGGTTTTGGGACAAATTTAGGGTTTAGGATAAAAATTAGGGTTTAGGGGCAAAATTAGGGTTTAGGGTTTGAATTAGCATTTTTGTTAAATTAGGGTTTTGGGTTTTGGTTACATTTAGGGCTTTGGGTTAAAATTAGGGTTTAGGGTTTGAGTTAGGGTTTTGAGTCAAAATTAGGGTTTTGGGTCAGAGTTAGGGTTTTGGGTCAAAATTAGGGATTTGGGTTAAAATTGGGGTTTTGGGTCAAATTTTGGGTTTTGTGTCCGAATTAGAGTTTTGGGTCAAAATTAGGGTTCATGGTTTGAATTAGGGTTTTGAGTAAAAAATAGGGTTTTGGGTCTAAATTAGGGTTTTGGGTCAAAATTCGGGCTTTGGGTTAAAATTAGGGTTCTGGGTCAAATTTAGGGTTTAGGGTCAAAATTAGATTTTAGGGTTTGAATTAGGGTTTTGAGTTAAAAATAGGGTTTTGGGTCCAAATTTGGGTTTAGGGTTTGAGTTAGGGTTTTGAGTTAAAAAATGGTTTTTGGACAAAATTAGGGTTAGAATTATGGTTTTCGGTCTAAATTAGGGTTTGAATTATGGTTTTGGGTTAAAAATAGGGTTTTGGGTCTAAACTAGGGTTTTGGGTCAAAATTTGGGTTTTGGGTCAAAATTATGGTTTAGGGTTTGAAATAGCGGTTTGAGTTAAAAATAGGGGTTTGGGTCAAAATTAGGGTTAAAATTAGGGTTCCGGGTCAAATTTAGGGTTTAGGGTCAAAATTAGATTTTAGGGTTTGAATTAGGGTTTTGAGTTTAAAAAAGGGTTTTGGTTCAAAAATAGGGTTCGAATTAGTGTTTTGGGTCTAAATTAGGGTTAGGATTAGGGTTTTGGGTCAAAATTTGGGTTTTGGTTCCAAATTTGGGTTTTGGGTCAAAATTAAGGTTTCGGGTTTTGAGTTAAAAAAAGTGGTTTGGGACAAAAATAGAGTTAGAATTAGAGTTTTCGGTCTAAATTAGGGTTAGAATTAGGTTTTGGGACAAATTTAGGGTTTAGGATAAAAATTAGGGTTTAGGGGCAAAATTAGGGTTCAGGGTTTGAATTAGGATTTTTTGTTAAATTAGGGTTTTGGGTCAAAATTAGGGTTCTGGGTTACATTTAGGGCTTTGGGTTAAAATTAGGGTTTAGGGTTTGAGTTAGGGTTTTGAGTCAAAATTAGGGTTTTGGGTCAGAGTTAGGGTTTTGGGTCAAAATTAGGGATTTGGGTTAAAATTGGGGTTTTGGGTCAAAATTTGGGTTTTGTGTCCGAATTAGAGTTTTGGGTCAAAATTAGGGTTCATGGTTTGAATTAGGGTTTTGAGTAAAAAATAGGGTTTTGGGTCTAAATTAGGGTTTTGGGTCAAAATTCGGGCTTTGGGTTAAAATTATGGTTGTGGGTTAATTTTCGGGTGTATGGTGAATATGTGGTTGTTTGGGTTTGAATTAGGGTTTTGAGTTAAAAATAGGGTTTTGGGTCCAAATTTGGGTTTAGGGTTTGAGTTAGGGTTTTGAGTTAAAAAATGGTTTTTGGACAAAATTAGGGTTAGAATTATGGTTTTCGGTCTAAATTAGGGTTTGAATTATGCTTTTGGGTAAAAAATAGGGTTTTGGGTATAAACTAGGGTTTTGGGTCAAAATTTGGGTTTTGGGTCAAAATTATGGTTTAGGGTTTGAAATAGCGGTTTGAGTTAAAAATAGGGGTTTGGGTCAAAATTAGGGTTAAAATTAGGGTTAGGGTCAAATTTAGAGTTTAGGGTCAAAATTAGATTTTAGGGTTTGAATTAGGGTTTTGAGTTTAAAATAGGGTTTTGGTTCAAAAATAGGGTTCGAATTAGTGTTTTGGGTCTAAATTAGGGATAGGATTAGGGTTTTGGGTCCAAATTTGGGTTTTGGTTCCAAATTTGGGTTTTTAGTCAAAATTAAGGTTTGGTTTTGAGTTAAAAAAGGGTTTTTGGACAAAAATAGAGTTAGAATTAGGGTTTTGGGTCTAAATTAGGGTTAGAATTAGGTTTTGGGTCATATTTAGGGTTGAGGATCAAAATTAGGGTTTAGGGGAAAAATTATGGTTTAGGTTTTGAATTAGCATGTTTTGTTAAATTAGGGTTTTGGGTCAAAATTAGGGTTATGGGTTAAATTTAGGGCTTTGTCTTAAAATTAGGGTTTATGGTTTGAGTTTGGGTTTTGAGTCAAAATTAGGGTTTTGGGTCAGAGTTAGGGTTTTGGGTCAAAATTAGGGATTTGGGTTAAAAATGGGGTTTTGGGTCAAAATTTCGGTTTTGTGTCCGAATTAGAGTTTTGGGTCAAAATTAGGGTTCTGCGTTTGAATTAGGGGTTTGAGTAAAACATAGGTTTTTGGGTCTAAATTAGGGTACTGGGTCAAAATTCGGGCTTTGGGTTAAATTTAGGGTTAGGTTAAATTTAGGGTTTAGGGTCAAAATTTAGGTTTTGGGTTTGAATTAGGGTTTTGAGTTAAAAATAGGGTTTTGGGGCAAAATTTGGGTTTAGGGTTTGAATTAGGGTTTTGAGTTAAAAAATGGTTTGGGGACAAAAATACGGTTAGAATTAGGGTTTTGGGTCTAAATTAGGGTTTGAATTATGGTTTTGGGTTAAAAATAGGGTTTTGGGTCTAAACTAGGGTTTTGGGTCAAACTCTGGGTTTTGGGTCAAAATTATGGTTTAGGAGTTTGAAATAGCGGATTGAGTTAAAAATAGGGGTTTGGGTCAAAATTAGGGTTAAAATTAGGGTTAGGGTCAAATTTAGGGTTTAGGGTCAAAATTAGGGTTTAGGGTTTGAATTAGGGTTTTGAGTTTAAAAAGGGTTTTGGTTCAAAAATAGGGTTGAATTAGTGTTTTGGGTCTAAATTAGGGTTAGGATTAGGGTTTTGGGTCAAAATTTGGGTTTTGGTTCCAAATTTGGGTTTTCGGTCAAAATTAAGGTTTCGGGTTTTGAGTTACAAAAAGTGTTTTGGGACAAAAATAGAGTTAGAATTAGAGTTTTCGGTCTAAATTAGGGTTAGAATTAGGTTTTGGGACAAATTTAGGGTTTAGGATAAAAATTAGGGTTTAGGGGCAAAATTAGGGTTTAGGGTTTGAATTAGCATTTTTGTTAAATTAGGGTTTTGGGTTTTGGTTACATTTAGGGCATTGGGTTAAAATTAGGGTTTAGGGTTTGAGTTAGGGTTTTGAATCAAAAGTAGGGTTTTGGGTCGAGTTAGGGTTTTGGGTCAAAATTAGGGATTTGGGTTAAAATTGGGGTTTTGGGTCAAATTTTGGGTTTTGTGTCCGAATTAGAGTTTTGGGTCAAAATTAGGGTTCATGGTTTGAATTAGGGTTTTGAGTAAAAAATAGGGTTTTGGGTCTAAATTAGGGTTTTGGGTCAAAATTCGGGCTTTGGGTTAAAATTAGGGTTCGGGGTCAAATTTAGGGTTTAGGGTCAAAATTTAGTTTTGGGTTTGAATTAGGGTTTTGAGTTAAAAATAGGGTTTTGGGTCCAAATTTGGGTTTAGGGTTTGAGTTAGGGTTTTGAGTTTAAAAATGGCTTTTGGACAAAATTAGGGTTAGAATTATGGTTTTCGGTCTAAATTAGGGTTTGAATTATGGTTTTGGGTTAAAAATAGGGTTTTGGGTCTAAACTAGGGTTTGGGTCAAATCGGGTTTTGGGTCAAAATTATGGTTTAGGGTTTGAAATAGCGGGTTGAGTTAAAAATAGGGGTTTGGGTCAAAATTAGGGTTAAAATTAGGGTTCTGGGTCAAATTTAGGGTTTAGGGTCAAAATTAGGGTTTAGGGTTTGAATTAGGGTTTTGAGTTTAAAAAAGGGTTTTGGTTCAAAAATAGGGTTCGAATTAGTGTTTTGGGTCTAAATTAGGTTTAGGATTAGGGTTTTGGGTCAAAATTTGGGTTTTGGTTCCAAATTTGGGTTTTGGGTCAAAATTAAGGTTTGGGTTTTGAGTTAAAAAAGTGTTTTGGGAAAAAAATAGAGTTAGAATTAGTGTTTTAGGTATAAATTAGGGTTAGAATTAGGTTTTGGGACAAATTTAGGGTTTAGGATAAAAATTAGGGTTTAGGGGCAAAATTAGGGTTTAGGGTTTGAATTAGCATTTTTGTTAGAATTAGGGTTTTGGGTCAAAATTAGGGTTAGGTTACATTTAGGGCTTTGGGTTAAAATTAGGGTTTAGGGTTTGAGTTAGGGTTTTGAGTCAAAATTAGCGTTTTGGGTCAGAGGTAGGGTTTTGGGTCAAAATTAGGGATTTGGGTTAAAATTGGGGTTTTGGGTCAAAATTTTGGTTTTGTGTCCGAATTAGGGTTTTGGGTCAAAATTAGGGTTCATGGTTTGAATTAGGGTTTTGAGTAAAAAATAGGGTTTTGGGTCCAAATTAGGGTTTTGGGTCAAAATTCGGGCTTTGGGTTAAAATTAGGGATATGGCTTAAATTTAGGGTTTAGGGTCAAAATTTAGTTTTGGGTTTGAATTAGGGTTTTGAGTTAAAAATAGGGTTTTGGGTCCAAATTTGGGTTTAGGGTTTGAGTTAGGGTTTTGAGTTAAAAAATGGTTTTTGGACAAAATTAGGGTTAGAATTATGGTTTTCGGTCTAAATTAGGGTTTGAATTATGGTTTTGGGTTAAAAATAGGGTTTTGGGTCTAAACTAGGGTTTTGGGTCAAAATTTGGGTTTTGGGTCAAAATTATGGTTTAGGGTTTGAAATAGCGGTTTGAGTTAAAAATAGGGGTTTGGGTCAAAATTAGGGTTAAAATTAGGGTTAGGGTCAAATTTAGGGTTTATGGTCAAAATTATATTTTAGGGTTTGAATTAGGGTTTTGATTTTAAAATAGGGTTTTGTTTCAAAAATATTGTACGAATTAGTGTTTTGGGTCTAAATTAGGGATAGGATTAGGGTTTTGGGTCAAAATTTGGGTTTCTGTTCCAAATTTGGGTTTTAGTCAAAATTAAGGTTTGGTTTTGAGTTAAAAAAAGGGTTTTGGGACAAAAATAGAGTTCGAATTAGGGTTTTGGGTCTAAATTAGGGTTAGAATTTGGTTTTCGGTCAAATTTAGGGTTGAGGATCAAAATTAGGGTTTAGGGGCAAAATTAGGGTTAAGGGTTTGAATTAGCATTTTTTGTTAAATTAGGGTTTTGGGTCAAAATTAGGGTTCTGGGTTAAATTTAGGGCTTTGTCTTAAAATTAGGGTTTATGGTTTGAGTTAGGGTTTTGAGTCAAAATTAGGGTTTTGGGTCAGAGTTAGGGTTTTGGGTCAAAATTAGGGATTTGGGTTAAAAATGGGGTTTTGGGTCAAAATTTCGGTTTTGTGTCCGAATTAGAGTTTTGGGTCAAAATTAGGGTTCGGCGTTTGAATTAGGGTTTTGAGTAAAAAATAGGGTTTTGGGTCTAAATTAAGTCTTGGGTCAAAATTCGGGCTTTGGGTTAAATTTAGGGTTAAGGTTAAATTTAGGGTTTAGGGTCAAAATTTAGGTTTTGGGTTTGAATTAGGCTTAAGAGTCAAAAATAGGGTTTAGGGGCAAAATTAGGGTTAAGGGTTTGAATTAGGGTTTTGAGTTAAAAAAATGGTTTGGGGACAAAAATACGGTTAGAATTAGGGTTTTGGGTCTAAATTAGGGTTTGAATTATGGTTTTGGGTTAAAAATAGGGTTTTGGGTCTAAACTAGGGTTTTGGGTCAAACTCTGGGTTTTGGGTCAAAATTATGGTTTAGGAGTTCGAAATAGCGGATTGAGTTAAAAATAGGGGTTTGGGTCAAAATTAGGGTTAAAATTAGGGTTCTGGGTCAAATTTAGGGTTTAGGGTCAAAATTAGGGTTTAGGGTTTGAATTAGGGTTTTGAGTTTAAAAAAGGGTTTTGGTTCAAAAATAGGGTTAGAATTAGTGTTTTGGGTCTAAATTAGGGTTAGGATTAGGGTTTTGGGTCAAAATTTGGGTTTTGGTTCCAAATTTGGGTTTTGGGTCAAAATTAAGGTTTGGGTTTTGAGTTAAAAAAGTGTTTTGGGACAAAAATAGAGTTAGCATTAGGGTTTTCTGTGTATAGTAAGGAGTGAATTAGGTTTTTGTTCAGATTTAGGGTTTAGGATAAAAATTAGGGTTTAGGGGCAAAATTAGGGTTTAGGGTTTGAATTAGCATTTTTGGTTAAATTAGGGGGTTAGGGTTAAGGTTACATTTAGGGCTTTGGGTTAAAATTAGGGTTTATGGTTTGATTTAGGTTTTTGAGTCAAAATTAGTGTTTTTGGTCAGAGTTAGGGTTTTGTGTCAAAATTAGGGATGTGGGTTAAAATTGGGTTTTTGGGTCAAAATTTCGGTTTTGTGTACGAATTAGAGTTTTGGGTCAAAATTAGGGTTCATGGTTTGAATTAGGGTTTTGAGTAAAAATAGGGTTTTGGGTCCAAATTAGGGTTTTGGGTCAAAATTCGGGCTTTGGGTTAAAATTAGGGTTCGGCTTAAATTTAGGGTTTAGGGTCAAAATTTAGTTTTTGGGTTTGAATTAGGGTTTTGAGTTAAAAATAGGGTTTTGGGTCCAAATTTGGGTTTAGGGTTTGAGTTAGGGTTTTGAGTTAAAAAATGGTTTTGGCACACAATTAGGGTACGAATTATGGTTTTCGGTCTACATTAGGGTTTGAATTATGGTTTTGGGTAAAAAATAGGGTTTTGGGTCTAAACTAGGGTTTTGGGTCAAAATTTGGGTTTTAGGTCAAAATTATGGTTTAGGATTTGAAATAGCGGTTTGAGTTAAAAATAGGGGTTTGGGTCAAAATTAGGGTTAAAATTAGGGTTAGGGTCAAATTTAGGGTTTAGGGTCAAAATTAGATTTTAGGGTTTGAATTAGGGTTTTGAGTTTAAAATAGGGTTTTGGTTCAAAAATAGGGTTCGAATTAGTGTTTTGGGTCTAAATTAGGGATAGGATTAGGGTTTTGGGTCCAAATTAGGGTTACGGTTCCAAATATTGTTTATTGGTCAAAATTAAGTTATCGGATTATGAGTTAAAAAAAGGGTTTTGGGACAAAAATAGAGTTAGAATTAGGGTTTTGGGTCTAAATTAGGGTTAGTCGTAGGATTTGGGTAAAATTTAGGGTTGAGGATCCAAATTCGGGTTGAGGGGCAAAAATAGGGTGATGGGTGTGAATTAGCAATTTTTGTTTCATTTGGGTGTTGGGTAAAAATTAGGGTTCTGGGTTAAATTTAGGGCTTTGTCTTAAAATTAGGGTTTATGGTTTGAGTTAGGGTTTTGAGTCAAAATTAGGGTTTTGGGTCAGAGTTAGGGTTTTGGGTCAAAATTAGGGATTTGGGTTAAAATTGGGGTTTTGGGTCAAAATTTCGGTTTTGTGTCCGAATTAGAGTTTTGGGTCAAAATTAGGGTTCGGCGTTTGAATTAGGGTTTTGAGTAAAAAATAGGGTTTTGGGTCTAAATTAGGGTACTGGGTCAAAATTCGGGCTTTGGGTTAAATTTAGGGTTCTGGGTTAAATTTAGGGTTTAGGGTCAAAATTTAGGTTTTTGGGTTTGAATTAGGGTTTTGAGTTAAAAATAGGGTTTAGGGGCCAAATTTGGGTTAAGGGTTTGAATTAGGTTTTTGAGTTAAAAAAATGGTTTGGGGACAAAAATACGGTTAGAATTAGGGTTTTGGGTCTAAATTAGGGTTTGAATTATGGTTTTGGGTTAAAAATAGGGTTTTGGGTCTAAACTAGGGTTTTGGGTCAAACTCTGGGTTTTGGGTCAAAATTATGGTTTAGGAGTTTGAAATAGCGGATTGAGTTAAAAATAGGGGTTTGGGTCAAAATTAGGGTTAAAATTAGGGTTAGGGTCAAATTTAGGGTTTAGGGTCAAAATTAGGGTTTAGGGTTTGAATTAGGGTTTTGAGTTTAAAAAAGGGTTTTGGTTCAAAAATAGGGTTCGAATTAGTGTTTTGGGTCTAAATTAGGGTTAGGATTAGGGTTTTGGGTCAAAATTTGGGTTTTGGTTCCAAATTTGGGTTTTGGGTCAAAATTAAGGTTTGGGTTTTGAGTTAAAAAAGTGTTTTGGGACAAAAATAGAGTTAGAATTAGGGTTTTCGGTCTAAATTAGGGTTAGAATTAGGTTTTGGGACAAATTTAGGGTTTAGGATAAAAATTAGGGTTTAGGGGCAAAATTAGGGTTTAGGGTTTGAATTAGCATTTTTGTTAAATTAGGGTTTTGGGTCAAATTAGGGTTCTGGGTTACATTTAGGGCTTTGGGTTAAAATTAGGGTTTAGGGTTTGAGTTAGGGTTTTGAGTCAAAATTAGGGTTTTGGGTCAGAGTTAGGGTTTTGGGTCAAAATTAGGGATTTGGGTTAAAATTGGGGTTTTGGGTCAAAATTTGGGTTTTGTGTCGAATTAGAGTTTTGGGTCAAAATTAGGGTTCATGGTTTGAATTAGGGTTTTGAGTAAAAATAGGGTTTTGGGTCTAAATTAGGGTTTTGGGTCAAAATTATGGCTTTGGGTTACAATGAGGCGTATTGATTAAATTAAGGATTTAGGTTCATATTTTAGTAGGTAGGGATTGAATTAGGGTTTTGAGTTAAAAATAGGGTTTTGGGTCCAAATTTGGGTTTAGGGTTTGAGTTAGGGTTTTGAGTTAAAAAATGGTTTTTGGACAAAATTAGGGTTAGAATTATGGTTTCGGTCTAAATTAGGGTTTGAATTATGGTTTTGGGTTAAAAATAGGGTTTTGGGTCTAAACTAGGGTTTTGGGTCAAAATTTGGGTTTTGGGTCAAAATTATGGTTTAGGGTTTGAAATAGCGGTTTGAGTTAAAAATAGGGGTTTGGGTCAAAATTAGGGTTAAAATTAGGGTTCCGGGTCAAATTTAGGGTTTATGGTCAAAATTAGATTTTAGGGTTTGAATTAGGGTTTTGAGTTTAAAATAGGGTTTTGGTTCAAAAATAGGGTTCGAATTAGTGTTTTGGGTCTAAATTAGGGATAGGATTAGGGTTTTGGGTCCAAATTTGGGTTTCGGTTCCAAATTTGGGTTTTTGGTCAAAATTAAGGTTTGGGTTTTTGAGTTTAAAAGGGTTTTGGGACAAAAATAGAGTTAGAATTAGGGTTTTGGGTCTAAATTAGGGTTAGAATTAGGTTTTGGGTCAAATTTAGGGTTGAGGATCAAAATTAGGGTTTAGGGGCAAAATTAGGGTTAAGGGTTTGAATTAGCATTTTTTGTTAAATTAGGGTTTTGGGTCAAAATTAGGGTTCAGGGTTAAATTTAGGGCTTTGTCTTAAAATTAGGGTTTATGGTGAGAGTTAGGGTTTTGAGTCAAAATTAGGGTTGTGGGACAGAGTTAGGGTTTTGGGTCAAAATTAGGGATTTGGGTTAAAATTGGGGTTTTGGGTCAAAATTTGGTTTTGTGTCGAATTAGAGTTTTGGGTCAAAATTAGGGTTCAGGCGTTTGAATTAGGGTTTTGAGTAAAAAATAGGGTTTTGGGTCTAAATTAGGGTTTTGGGTCAAAATTCGGGCTTTGGGTTAAATTTAGGGTTAAGGTTAAATTTAGGGTTTAGGGTCAAAATTTAGGTTTTGGGTTTGAATTAGGGTTTTGAGTTAAAAATAGGGTTTTGGGGCCAAATTTGGGTTTAGGGTTTGAATTAGGGTTTTGAGTTAAAAAATGGTTTGGGGACAAAAATACGGTTAGAATTAGGGTTTTGGGTCTAAATTAGGGTTTGAAGTATGGTTTTGGGTTAGATATAGGGTTTGGTGTCTAGTCTCGGGTTTTGGGTCAATCTGTGGGTGTTGGGTCAAAATTATGGTTTAGGAGTTTGAAATAGCGGATTGAGTTAAAAATAGGGGTTTGGGTCAAAATTAGGGTTAAAATTAGGGTTAGGGTCAAATTTAGGGTTTAGGGTCAAAATTAGGGTTTAGGGTTTGAATTAGGGTTTTGAGTTTAAAAAGGGTTTTGGTTCAAAAATAGGGTTCGAATTAGTGTTTTGGGTCTAAATTAGGGTTAGGATTAGGGTTTTGGTTCAAAATTAGGGTTTTGGTTCAAAATTAGGGATTTGGGTAAAAATTAGGGTTTGGGTTTTGAGTTAAAAAAGTGTTTTGGGACAAAAATAGAGTTAGAATTAGGGTTTTCGGTCTAAATTAGGGTTAGAATTAGGTATTGGGACAAATTTAGGGTTTAGGATAAAAATTAGGGTTTAGGGGCAAAATTAGGGTTTAGGGTTTGAATTAGCATTTTTGTTAAATTAGGGTTTTGGGTCAAAATTAGGGTTAAGGTTACATTTAGGGCTTTGGGTTAAAATTAGGGTTTAGGGTTTGAGTTAGGGTTTTGAGTCAAAATTAGGGTTTTGGGTCAGAGTTAGGGTTTTGGGTCAAAATTAGGGATTTGGGTTAAAATTGGGGTGTTGGGTCTAAATTGGGGTTTTGTGTCGAATTAGAGTTTTGGGTCAAAATTAGGGTTCATGGTTTGAATTAGGGTTTTGAGTAAAAATAGGGTTTTGGGTCTAAATTAGGGTTTTGGGTCAAAATTGGGCTTTGGTTAAAATTAGGGTTAGGCTTAAATTTAGGGTTTAGGGTCAAAATTTAGTTTTGGGTTTGAATTAGGGTTTTGAGTTAAAAATAGGGTTTTGGGTCCAAATTTGGGTTTAGGGTTTGAGTTAGGGTTTTGAGTTAAAAAATGGTTTTTGGACAAAATTAGGGTTAGAATTATGGTTTTCGGTCTAAATTAGGGTTTGAATTATGGTTTTGGGTTAAAAATAGGGTTTTGGGTCTAAACTAGGGTTTTGGGTCAAAATTTGGGTTTTGGGTCAAAATTATGGTTTAGGGTTTGAAATAGCGGTTTGAGTTAAAAATAGGGGTTTGGGTCAAAATTAGGGTTAAAATTAGGGTTCCGGGTCAAATTTAGGGTTTAGGGTCAAAATTAGATTTTAGGGTTTGAATTAGGGTTTTGAGTTTAAAATAGGGTTTTGGTTCAAAAATAGGGTTCGAATTAGTGTTTTGGGTCTAAATTAGGGATAGGATTAGGGTTTTGGGTCCAAATTTGGGTTTCGGTTCCAAATTTGGGTTTTTGGTCAAAATTAAGGTTTCGGATTTTGAGTTAAAAAAAGGGTTTTGGGACAAAAATAGAGTTCGAATTAGGGTTTTGGGTCTAAATTAGGGTTAGAATTTGGTTTTCGGTCAAATTTAGGGTTGAGGATCAAAATTAGGGTTTAGGGGCAAAATTAGGGTTAAGGGTTTGAATTAGCATTTTTTGTTAAATTAGGGTTTTGGGTCAAAATTAGGGTTCTGGGTTAAATTTAGGGCTTTGTCTTAAAATTAGGGTTTATGGTTTGAGTTAGGGTTTTGAGTCAAAATTAGGGTTTTGGGTCAGAGTTAGGGTTTTGGGTCAAAATTAGGGATTTGGGTTAAAAATGGGGTTTTGGGTCAAAATTTCGGTTTTGTGTCCGAATTAGAGTTTTGGGTCAAAATTAGGGTTCGGCGTTTGAATTAGGGTTTTGAGTAAAAAATAGGGTTTTGGGTCTAAATTAGGGTACTGGGTCAAAATTCGGGCTTTGGGTTAAATTTAGGGTTAGGTTAAATTTAGGGTTTAGGGTCAAAATTTAGGTTTTGGGTTTGAATTAGGGTTTTGAGTTAAAAATAGGGTTTAGGGGCAAAATTTGGGTTAGGGTTTGAATTAGGGTTTTGAGTTAAAAAATGGTTTGGGGACAAAAATACGGTTAGAATTATGGTTTTCAGTCTAAATTAGGGTTTGAATTATGGTTTCGGGTTAAAAATAGGGTTTTGGGTCTAAACTAGGGTTTTGGGTCAAAATTTGGGTTTTAGGTCAAAATTATGGTTTAGGGTTTGAAATAGCGGATTGAGTTAAAAATAGGGGTTTGGGTCAAAATTAGGGTTAAAATTAGGGTTCTGGGTCAAATTTAGGGTTTAGGGTCAAAATTAGGGTTTAGGGTTTGAATTAGGGTTTTGAGTTTAAAAAAGGGTTTTGGTTCAAAAATAGGGTTCGAATTAGTGTTTTGGGTCTAAATTAGGGTTAGGATTAGGGTTTTGGGTCAAAATTTGGGTTTTGGTTCCAAATTTGGGTTTTGGGTCAAAATTAAGGTTTAGGGTAATGAGTTAAAAAAAGTGTTTTGGGACAAAAATAGAGTTAGAATTAGGGTTTTCGGTCTAAATTAGGGTTAGAATTAGGTTTTGGGACAAATTTAGGGTTTAGGATAAAAATTAGGGTTTAGGGGCAAAATTAGGGTTTAGGGTTTGAATTAGCATTTTTTGTTAAATTAGGGTTTTGGGTCAAAATTGGGGTTAAGGTTACATTTAGGGCTTTGGGTTAAAATTAGGGTTTAGGGTTTGAGTTAGGGTTTTGAGTCAAAATTAGGGTTTTGGGTCAGAGTTAGGGTTTTGGGTCAAAATTAGGGATTTGGGTTAAAATTGGGGTTTTGGGTCAAAATTTGGGTTTTGTGTCCGAATTAGAGTTTTGGGTCAAAATTAGGGTTCATGGTTTGAATTAGGGTTTTGAGTAAAAATTAGGGTTTTGGGTCTAAATTAGGGTTTTGGGTCAAAATTGGGCTTTGGGTTAAAATTAGGGTTTGGCTTAAATTTAGGGTTTAGGGTCAAAATTTAGTTTTGGGTTTGAATTAGGGTTTTGAGTTAAAAATAGGGTTTTGGGTCCAAATTTGGGTTTAGGGTTTGAGTTAGGGTTTGAGTTAAAAATGGTTTTGGACAAAATTAGGGTTAGAATTATGGTTTCGGTCTAAATTAGGGTTTGAATTATGGTTTTGGGTTAAATATAGGGTTTTGGGTCTAAACTAGGGTTTTGGGTCAAATTTTGGGTTTTAGGTCAAAATTATGGTTTAGGATTTGAAATAGCGGTTTGCGTTAAAAATAGGGGTTTGGGTCAAAATTAGGGTTAAAATTAGGGTTAGGTTCAAATTTAGGGTTTAGGGTCAAAATTAGATTTGAGGGTTTGAATTAGGGTTTTGAGTTTAAAATAGGGTTTTGGTTCAAAAATAGGGTTCGAATTAGTGTTTTGGGTCTAAATTAGGGATAGGATTAGGGTTTTGGGTCCAAATTTGGGTTTGGTTCCAAATTTGGGTTTTAGTCAAAATTAAGGTTTGGTTTTGAGTTAAAAAGGGGTTTAATGACAACAATAGCGTTATCATTAGGGTTTTGGGTCTAAATTAGGGTTACAATTAGGTTTTGGGTCAAATTTAGGGTTGAGGATCAAAATTAGGGTTTAGGGGCAAAATTAGGGTTAAGGGTTTGAATTAGCATTTTTGTTAAATTAGGGTTTTGGGTCAAAATTAGGGTTAGGTTAAATTTAGGGCTTTGTCTTAAAATTAGGGTTTATGGTTTGAGTTAGGGTTTTGGGTCAAAATTAGGGTTTTGGGTCAGGGTTAGGGTTTTGGGTCAAAATTAGGGATTTGGTTTAAAATTGGGGTTTTGGGTCAAAATTTCGGTTTTGTGTCTGAAATAGAGTTTTGGGTCAAAATTAGGGTTCGGCGTTTGAATTAGGGTTTTGAGTAAAAAATAGGGTTTTGGGTCTATATTAGGGTACTGGGTCAAAATTCGGGCTATGGGTTAAATTTAGGGTTCTGGGTTAAATTTAGGGTTTAGGGTCAAAATTTAGGTTTTTGGGTTTGAATTAGGGTTTTGAGTTAAAAATAGGGTTTTGGGTCCAAATTTGGGTTTAGGGTTTGAATTAGGGTTTTGAGTTAAAAAAAATGGTTTTGGGACAAAAATACGGTTAGAATTAGGGTTTTGGGTCTAAATTAGGGTTTGAATTATGGTTTTGGGTTAAAAATAGGGTTTTGGGTCTAAACTAGGGTTTTGGGTCAAACTCTGGGTTTTGGTTCAAAATTATGGTTTAGGAGTTTGAAATAGCGGTTTGAGTTAAAAATAGGGGTTTGGGTCAAAATTAGGGTTAAAATTAGGGTTAGGGTCAAATTTAGGGTTTAGGGTCAAATTAGGGTTTAGGGTTTGAATTAGGGTTTTGAGTTTAAAAAGGGTTTTGGTTCAATAATAGGGTTCGAATTAGTGTTTTGGGTCTAAATTAGGGTTAGGATTAGGGTTTTGGGTCAAAATTTGGGTTTTGGTTCCAAATTTGGGTTTTGGTCAAAATTAAGGTTTGGGTTTTGAGTGACAAAAAGTGTTTTGGGACAAAAATAGAGTTAGAATTAGAGTTTTCGGTCTAAATTAGGGTTAGAATTAGGTTTTGGGACAAATTTAGGGTTTAGGATAAAAATTAGGGTTTAGGGGCAAAATTAGGGTTTAGGGTTTGAATTAGCATTTTTGTTAAATTAGGGTTTTGGGTCAAAATTAGGGTTTAGGTTACATTTAGGGCTTTGGGTTAAAATTAGGGTTTAGGGTTTGAGTTAGGGTTTTGAGTCAAAATTAGGGTTTTGGGTCGAGTTAGGGTTTTGGGTCAAAATTAGGGATTTGGGTTAAAAGTGGGGTTTTGGGTCAAAATTTGGGTTTTGTGTCGAATTAGAGTTTTGGGTCAAAATTAGGGTTCATGGTTTGAATTAGGGTTTTGAGTAAAAATAGGGTTTTGGGTCTAAATTAGGGTTTTGGGTCAAAATTCGGGCTTTGGGTTAAAATTAGGGTTGGCTTAAATTTAGGGTTTAGGGTCAAAATTTAGTTTTGGGTTTGAATTAGGGTTTTGAGTTAAAAATAGGGTTTTGGGTCCAAATTTGGGTTTAGGGTTTGAGTTAGGGTTTTGAGTTAAAAAATGGTTTTGGACAAAATTAGGGCTAGACTTATGGGTTTCTGTCTAAATTAGGGTTTGAATTATGGTTTTGGGTTAAAAATAGGGTTTTGGGTCAAAACTAGGGTTTTGGGTCAAAATATTGGTTTTAGGTCAAAATTATGGTTTAGGAAAGCAAATAGCGGTGTGAGTTAAAAATAGGGGGTTGGGTCAAAATATGGGTTAAAATAAGGGTTAGGGTCAAATTTAGGGTTTATGGTCAAAATTAGATTTTAGGGTTTGAATTAGGGTTTTGAGTTTAAAATAGGGTTTTGGTTCAAAAATAGGGTTCGAATTAGTGTTTTGGGTCTAAATTAGGGATAGGATTAGAGTTTTGGGTCCAAATTTGGGTTTCGGTTCCAAATTTGGGTTTTGGTCAAAATTAAGGTTTGGATTTTGAGTTAAAAAATGGGTTTTGGTACAATAATAGATTTAGATTTATGGTTTTGGGTCTTTATTAGGGTTAGAATTAGGTTTTGGGTCAAATTTAGGGTTGAGGATCAAAATTAGGGTTTAGGGTCAAAATTAAGGTTAAGGGTTTGAATTAGCATTTTTGTTAAATTAGGGTTTTGGGTCAAAATTAGGGTTAGGTTAAATTTAGGGCTTTGTCTTAAAATTAGGGTTTATGGTTTGAGTTAGGGTTTTGAGTCAAAATTAGGGTTTTGGGTCAGAGTTAGGGTTTTGGGTCAAAATTAGGGATTTGGGTTAAAATTGGGGTTTTGGGTCAAAATTTCCGTTTGTGTCCGAATTAGAGTTTTGGGTCAAAATTAGGGTTCGGCGTTTGAATTAGGGTTTTGAGTAAAAAATAGGGTTTTGGGTCTAAATTAGGGTACTGGGTCAAAATTCGGGCTTTGGGTTAAATTTAGGGTTCTGGGTTAAATTTAGGGTTTAGGGTCAAAATTTAGGTTTTTGGGTTTGAATTAGGGTTTTGAGTTAAAAATAGGGTTTAGGGGCCAAATTTGGGTTAAGGGTTTGAATTAGGTTTTTGAGTTAAAAAAATGGTTTGGGGACAAAAATACGGTTAGAATTAGGGTTTTGGGTCTAAATTAGGGTTTGAATTATGGTTTTGGGTTAAAAATAGGGTTTTGGGTCTAAACTAGGGTTTTGGGTCAAACTATGTGTTTTGGGTCAAAATTATTGTATACGTTTTGAAATAGCGGATTGAGTTAAAAATAGGGGTTTGGGTCAAAATTAGGGTTAAAATTAGGGTTCCGGGTCAAATTTAGGGTTTAGGGTCAAAATTAGGGTTTAGGGTTTGAATTAGGGTTTTGAGTTTAAAAAAGGGTTTTGGTTCAAAAATAGGGTTCGAATTAGTGTTTTGGGTCTAAATTAGGGTTAGGATTAGGGTTTTGGGTCAAAATTTGGGTTTTGGTTCCAAATTTGGGTTTTGGGTCAAAATTAAGGTTTCGGGTTTTGAGTTAAAAAAAGTGTTTTGGGACAAAAATAGAGTTAGAATTAGGGTTTTCGGTCTAAATTAGGGTTAGAATTAGGTTTTGGGACAAATTTAGGGTTTAGGATAAAAATTAGGGTTTAGGGGCAAAATTAGGGTTTAGGGTTTGAATTAGCATTTTTTGTTAAATTAGGGTTTTGGGTCAAAATTAGGGTTCTGGGTTACATTTAGGGCTTTGGGTTAAAATTAGGGTTTAGGGTTTGAGTTAGGGTTTTGAGTCAAAATTAGGGTTTTGGGTCAGAGTTAGGGTTTTGGGTCAAAATTAGGGATTTGGGTTAAAATTGGGGTTTTGGGTCAAAATTTGGGTATTTGGGCCGAATTAGAGTTTTGGGTCAAAATTAGGGTTCATGGTTTGAATTAGGGTTTTGAGTAAAAAATAGGGTTTTGGGTCTAAATTAGGGTTTTGGGTCAAAATTCGGGCTTTGGGTTAAAATTAGGGTTCTGGCTTAAATTTAGGGTTTAGGGTCAAAATTTAGTTTTTTGGGTTTGAATTAGGGTTTTGAGTTAAAAATAGGGTTTTGGGTCCAAATTTGGGTTTAGGGTTTGAGTTAGGGTTTTGAGTTAAAAAATGGTTTTTGGACAAAATTAGGGTTAGAATTATGGTTTTCGGTCTAAATTATGGTTTGAATTATGGTTTTGGGTTAAAAATAGGGTTTTGGGTCTAAACTAGGGTTTTGGGTCAAAATTATGGTTTAGGGTTTGAAATAGCGGTTTGAGTTAAAAATAGGGGTTTGGGTCAAAATTAGGGTTAAAATTAGGGTTCCGGGTCAAATTTAGGGTTTAGGGTCAAAATTAGATTTTAGGGTTTGAATTAGGGTTTTGAGTTTAAAATAGGGTTTTGGTTCAAAAATAGGGTTCGAATTAGTGTTTTGGGTCTAAATTAGGGATAGGATTAGGGTTTTGGGTCCAAATTTGGGTTTCGGTTCCAAATTTGGGTTTTTGGTCAAAATTAAGGTTTCGGATTTTGAGTTAAAAAAAGGGTTTTGGGACAAAAATAGAGTTAGAATTAGGGTTTTGGGTCTAAATTAGGGTTAGAATTAGGTTTTGGGTCAAATTTAGGGTTGAGGATCAAAATTAGGGTTTAGGGGCAAAATTAGGGTTAAGGGTTTGAATTAGCATTTTTGTTAAATTAGGGTTTTGGGTCAAAATTAGGGTTTAGGTTAAATTTAGGGCTTTGTCTTAAAATTAGGGTTTATGGTTTGAGTTAGGGTTTTGAGTCAAAATTAGGGTTTTGGGTCAGAGTTAGGGTTTTGGGTCAAAATTAGGGATTTGGGTTAAAAATGGGGTTTTGGGTCAAAATTTCGGTTTTGTGTCGAATTAGAGTTTTGGGTCAAAATTAGGGTTAGGCGTTTGAATTAGGGTTTTGAGTAAAAAATAGGGTTTTGGGTCTAAATTAGGTCTTGGGTCAAAATTCGGGCTTTGGGTTAAATTTAGGGTTAAGGTTAAATTTAGGGTTTAGGGTCAAAATTTAGGTTTTGGGTTTGAATTAGGGTTTTGAGTTAAAAATAGGGTTTTGGGGCCAAATTTGGGTTTAGGGTTTGAATTAGGGTTTTGAGTTAAAAAATGGTTTGGGGACAAAAATACGGTTAGAATTAGGGTTTTGGGTCTAAATTAGGGTTTGAATTATGGTTTTGGGTTAAAAATAGGGTTTTGGGTCTAAACTAGGGTTTTGGGTCAAACTTTGGGTTTTAGGTCAAAATTATGGTTTAGGAGTTTGAAATAGCGGATTGAGTTAAAAATAGGGGTTTGGGTCAAAATTAGGGTTAAAATTAGGGTTAGGGTCAAATTTAGGGTTTAGGGTCAAAATTAGGGTTTAGGGTTTGAATTAGGGTTTTGAGTTTAAAAAGGGTTTTGGTTCAAAAATAGGGTTCGAATTAGTGTTTTGGGTCTAAATTAGGGTTAGGATTAGGGTTTTGGGTCAAAATTTGGGTTTTGGTTCCAAATTTGGGTTTTGGGTCAAAATTAGGGTTTCGGGTTTTGAGTTAAAAAAGTGTTTTGGGACAAAAATAGAGTTAGAATTAGGGTTTTCGGTCTAAATTAGGGTTAGAATTAGGTTTTGGGACAAATTTAGGGTTTAGGATAAAAATTAGGGTTTAGGGGCAAAATTAGGGTTTAGGGTTTGAATTAGCATTTTTGTTAAATTAGGGTTTTGGGTCAAAATTAGGGTTTAGGTTACATTTAGGGCTTTGGGTTAAAATTAGGGTTTAGGGTTTGAGTTAGGGTTTTGAGTCAAAATTAGGGTTTTGGGTCGAGTTAGGGTTTTGGGTCAAAATTAGGGATTTGGGTTAAAAGTGGGGTTTTGGGTCAAAATTTGGGTTTTGTGTCGAATTAGGTTTTGGGTCAAAATTAGGGTTCATGGTTTGAATTAGGGTTTTGAGTAAAAATAGGGTTTTGGGTCTAAATTAGGGTTTTGGGTCAAAATTGGGCTTTGGGTTAAAATTAGGGTTGGGTTAAATTTAGGGTTTAGGGTCAAAATTTAGTTTTGGGTTTGAATTAGGGTTTTGAGTTAAAAATAGGGTTTTGGGTCCAAATTGGGTTTAGGGTTTGAGTTAGGGTTTTGAGTTAAAAATGGTTTTGGACAAAATTAGGGTTAAATTAGGGTTTTCGGTCTAAATTAGGGTTTGAATTATGGTTTGGGTTAAAAATAGGGTTTTGGGTCTAAACTAGGGTTTTGGGTCAAAATTTGGGTTTTGGTCAAAATTATGGTTTAGGGTTTGAAATAGCGGTTTGAGTTAAAAATAGGGGTTTGGGTCAAAATTAGGGTTAAAATTAGGGTTAGGGTCAAATTTAGGGTTTAGGGTCAAAATTAGGTTTTAGGGTTTGAATTAGGGTTTTGAGTTTAAAAAGGGTTTTGGTTCAAAAATAGGGTTCGAATTAGTGTTTTGGGTCTAAATTAGGGTTAGGATTAGGGTTTTGGGTCCAAAATTTGGGTTTTGGTTCCAAATTTGGGTTTTGGTCAAAATTAAGGTTTGGGTTTTGAGTTAAAAAAAGGGTTTTGGGACAAAAATAGGGTTAGAATTAGGGTTTTGTGTCTAAAATAGGGTTAGAATTAGGTTTTGGGTCAAATTTAGGGTTTAGGATAAAAATTAGGGTTTATGGTCAAAAATAGGGGTTAGGGTTTGAATTAGCATTTTTGTTAAATTAGGGTTTTGGGTCAAAATTAGGGTTGGGTTACATTTAGGGCTTTGGGTTAAAATTAGGGTTTAGGGTTTGAGTTAGGGTTTGAGTCAAAATTAGGGTTTTGGGTGAGTTAGGGTTTGGGTCAAAATAGGGATTTGGGTTAAAAGTGGGGTTTTGGGTCAAAATTGGGTTTTGTCGAATTAGAGTTTTGGGTCAAAATTAGGGTTCATGGTTTGAATTAGGGTTTTGAGTAAAAATAGGGTTTTGGGTCCAAATTAGGGTTTTGGGTCAAAATTGGGCTTTGGGTTAAATTAGGGTTCGGGTTAAATTTAGGGTTTAGGGTCAAAATTTAGTTTTTTGGGTTTGAATTAGGGTTTTGAGTTAAAAATAGGGTTTTGGGTCCAAATTTGGGTTTAGGGTTTGAGTTAGGGTTTTGAGTTTAAAAATGGGTTTTGGACAAAATTAGGGTTAGAATTATGGTTTTCGGTCTAAATTAGGGTTTGAATTATGGTTTTGGGTTAAAAATAGGGTTTTGGGTCTAAACTAGGGTTTTGGGTCAAAATTTGGGTTTTAGGTCAAAATTATGGTTTAGGGTTTGAAATAGCGGTTTGAGTTAAAAATAGGGGTTTGGGTCAAAATTAGGGTTAAAATTAGGGTTAGGGTCAAATTTAGGGTTTAGGGTCAAAATTAGATTTTAGGGTTTGAATTAGGGTTTTGAGTTTAAAATAGGGTTTTGGTTCAAAAATAGGGTTCGAATTAGTGTTTTGGGTCTAAATTAGGGATAGGATTAGGGTTTTGGGTCCAAATTTGGGTTTCGGTTCCAAATTTGGGTTTTGGTCAAAATTAAGGTTTGGGTTTTGAGTTAAAAAAGGGTTTTGGGACAAAAATAGAGTTAGAATTAGGGTTTTGGGTCTAAATTAGGGTTAGAATTAGGTTTTGGGTCAAATTTAGGGTTGAGGATCAAAATTAGGGTTTAGGGGCAAAATTAGGGTTAAGGGTTTGAATTAGCATTTTTGTTAAATTAGGGTTTTGGGTCAAAATTAGGGTTTGGGTTAAATTTAGGGCTTTGTCTTAAAATTAGGGTTTATGGTTTGAGTTAGGGTTTTGAGTCAAAATTAGGGTTTTGGGTCAGAGTTAGGGTTTTGGGTCAAAATTAGGGATGTGGGTTAAAATTGGGGTTTTGCGTCAAAATTTGGGTTTTGTGTCGAATTAGAGTTTTGGGTCAAAATTAGGGTTAGGCGTTTGAATTAGGGTTTTGAGTAAAAAATAGGGTTTTGGGTCTAAATTAGGTTTTGGGTCAAAATTGGGCTTTGGGTTAAATTTAGGGTTAAGGTTAAATTTAGGGTTTAGGGTCAAAATTTAGGTTTTGGGTTTGAATTAGGGTTTTGAGTTAAAAATAGGGTTTTGGGTCAAAATTTGGGTTTAGGGTTTGAATTAGGGTTTTGAGTTAAAAAATGGTTTGGGGACAAAAATACGGTTAGAATTAGGGTTTTGGGTCTAAATTAGGGTTTGAATTATGGTTTTGGGTTAAAAATAGGGTTTTGGGTCTAAACTAGGGTTTTGGGTCAAACTTTGGGTTTTGGGTCAAAATTATGGTTTAGGAGTTTGAAATAGCGGATTGAGTTAAAAATAGGGGTTTGGGTCAAAATTAGGGTTAAAATTAGGGTTGGGTCAAATTTAGGGTTTAGGGTCAAAATTAGGGTTTAGGGTTTGAATTAGGGTTTTGAGTTTAAAAAAGGGTTTTGGTTCAAAAATAGGGTTCGAATTAGTGTTTTGGGTCTAAATTAGGGTTAGGATTAGGGTTTTGGGTCAAAATTTGGGTTTTGGTTCCAAATTTGGGTTTTGGGTCAAAATTAGGGTTTCGGGTTTTGAGTTAAAAAAGTGTTTTGGGACAAAAATAGAGTTAGAATTAGGGTTTTCGGTCTAAATTAGGGTTAGAATTAGGTTTTGGGACAAATTTAGGGTTTAGGATAAAAATTAGGGTTTAGGGGCAAAATTAGGGTTTAGGGTTTGAATTAGCATTTTTTGTTAAATTAGGGTTTTGGGTCAAAATTAGGGTTCTGGGTTACATTTAGGGCTTTGGGTTAAAATTAGGGTTTAGGGTTTGAGTTAGGGTTTTGAGTCAAAATTAGGGTTTTGGGTCAGAGTTAGGGTTTTGGGTCAAAATTAGGGATTTGGGTTAAAATTGGGGTTTTGGGTCAAAATTTGGGTTTTGTGTCCGAATTAGAGTTTTGGGTCAAAATTAGGGTTCATGGTTTGAATTAGGGTTTTGAGTAAAAAATAGGGTTTTGGGTCTAAATTAGGGTTTTGGGTCAAAATTCGGGCTTTGGGTTAAAATTAGGGTTCTGGCTTAAATTTAGGGTTTAGGGTCAAAATTTAGTTTTTCGGGTTTGAATTAGGGTTTTGAGTTAAAAATAGGGTTTTGGGTCCAAATTTGGGTTTAGGGTGTGAATTAGGGTTTTGAGTTAAAAAATGGTTTTAGGACAAAATTAGGGTTAGAATTATGGTTTTCGGTCTAAATTAGGGTTTGAATTATGGTTTTGGGTTAAAAATAGGGTTTTGGGTCTAAACTAGGGTTTTGGGTCAAAATTTGGGTTTTGGGTCAAAATTATGGTTTATGGTTTGAAATAGCGGTTTGAGTTAAAAATAGGGGTTTGGGTCAAAATTAGGGTTAAAATTAGGGTTAGGGTCAAATTTAGGGTTTAGGGTCAAAATTAGATTTTAGGGTTTGTATTTGGGTTTTGAGTTTAAAATAGGTTTTTGGTTCAAAATTATGTTTCGATTTAGTGTTTTGGGTCTAAATTAGTGATATGATTAGGGTTTTGGGTCAAAATTAGGGATTCGGATCCAAATTAGGGTTATTTGTCAAAATTAATGTTTAGGATTTTGAGTTAAAAAATGGGTTTTGGGACAAAAATAGAGTTAGAATTAGGGTTTTGGGTCTAAATTAGGGTAAGCATTAGGTTTTGGGTCAAATTTAGGGTTGAGGATCAAAATTAGGGTTTAGGGGCAAAATTAGGGTTAAGGGATTGAATTAGCATTTTTGTTAAAATAGGGTTTTGGGTCAAAATTCGGGTTCTGGGTTAAATATAGTGCTTTGTCTTAAAATTAGGCTTAATGGATTGAGTTATGGTAGTTAGTCAAAATTAGGGTTTTGGGTCAGAGTTAGGGTTTTGGGTCAAAATTAGGGATTTGGGTTAAAAATGGGGTTTTGGGTCAAAATTTCGGTTTTGTGTCCTAATTAGAGTTTTGGGTCAAAATTAGGGTTCGGCGTTTGAATTAAGGTTTTGAGTAAAAAATAGGGTTTTGGTTCTAAATTAAGTTTTGGGTCAAAATTCGGGCTTTGGGTTAAATTTAGGGTTAGGTTAAATTTAGGGTTTAGGGTCAAAATTTAGGTTTTGGGTTTGAATTAGGGTTTTGAGTTAAAAATAGGGTTTAGGGGCCAAATTTGGGTTAAGGGTTTGAATTAGGGTTTTGAGTTAAAAAATGGTTTGGGGACAAAAATACGGTTAGAATTAGGGTTTTGGGTCTAAATTAGGGTTTGAATTATGGTTTTGGGTTAAAAATAGGGTTTTGGGTCTAAACTAGGGTTTTGGGTCAAACTTTGGGTTTTAGGTCAAAATTATGGTTTAGGAGTTTGAAATAGCGGATTGAGTTAAAAATAGGGGTTTGGGTCAAAATTAGGGTTAAAATTAGGGTTAGGGTCAAATTTAGGGTTTAGGGTCAAAATTAGGGTTTAGGGTTTGAATTAGGGTTTTGAGTTTAAAAAGGGTTTTGGTTCAAAAATAGGGTTCGAATTAGTGTTTTGGGTCTAAATTAGGGTTAGGATTAGGGTTTTGGGTCAAAATTTGGGTTTTGGTTCCAAATTTGGGTTTTGGGTCAAAATTAGGGTTCGGGTTTTGAGTTAAAAAAGTGTTTTGGGACAAAAATAGAGTTAGAATTAGGGTTTTCGGTCTAAATTAGGGTTAGAATTAGGTTTTGGGACAAATTTAGGGTTTAGGATAAAAATTAGGGTTTAGGGGCAAAATTAGGGTTTAGGGTTTGAATTAGCATTTTTGTTAAATTAGGGTTTTGGGTCAAAAGTGGGGTTAAGGTTACATTTAGGGCTTTGGGTTAAAATTAGGGTTTAGGGTTTGAGTTAGGGTTTTGAGTCAAAATTAGGGTTTTGGGTGAGTTAGGGTTTTGGGTCAAAATTAGGGATTTGGGTTAAAATTGGGGTTTTGGGTCAAAATTTGGGTTTTGTGTCAGAATTAGAGTTTTGGGTCAAAATTAGGGTTCATGGTTTGAATTAGGGTTTTGAGTAAAAAATAGGGTTTTGGGTCTAAATTAGGGTTTTGGGTCAAAATTCGGGCTTTGGGTTAAAATTAGGGTTCTGGCTTAAATTTAGGGTTTCTGGTCAAAATTTAGCTTTTTGGGTTTGAATTAGGGTTTTGAGTTAAAAATAGGGTTTTGGGTCCAAATTTGGGTTTAGGGTTTGAGTTAGGGTTTTGAGTTAAAAAATGGTTCTTGGACAAAATTAGGGTTAGAATTATGGTTTTCGGTCTAAATTAGGGTTTGAATTATGGTTTTGGGTTAAAAATAGGGTTTTGGGTCTAAAATAGGGTTTTGGGTCAAAATTTGGGTTTTGGGTCAAAATTATGGTTTAGGGTTTGAATTAGAGGTTTGTGTTAATAATAGGGGTTTGGTTCAAAATTAGGGTTATAATTAGGTTTTGGGTCAAATTTAGGGTTTAGGGTCAAAATTAGATTTTAGGGTTTGAATTAGGGTTTTGAGTTTAAAATAGGGTTTTGGTTCAAAAATAGGGTTCGAATTAGTGTTTTGGGTCTAAATTAGGGATAGGATTAGGGTTTTGGGTCCAAATTTGGGTTTCGGTTCCAAATTTGGGTTTTTGGTCAAAATTAAGGTTTCGGATTTTGAGTTAAAAAAAGGGTTTTTGGACAAAAATAGAGTTAGAATTAGGGTTTTGGGTCTAAATTAGGGTTAGAATTAGGTTTTGGGTCAAATTTAGGGTTGAGGATCAAAATTAGGGTTTAGGGGCAAAATTAGGGTTAAGGGTTTGAATTAGCATTTTTTGTTAAATTAGGGTTTTGGGTCAAAATTAGGGTTAGGTTAAATTTAGGGCTTTGTCTTAAAATTAGGGTTTATGGTTTGAGTTAGGGTTTTGAGTCAAAATTAGGGTTTTGGGTCAGAGTTAGGGTTTTGGGTCAAAATTAGGGATTTGGGTTAAAAATGGGGTTTTGGGTCAAAATTTCGGTTTTGTGTCCGAATTAGAGTTTTGGGTCAAAATTAGGGTTAGCGTTTGAATTAGGGTTTTGAGTAAAAATAGGGTTTTGGGTCTAAATTAAGTCTTGGGTCAAAATTCGGGCTTTGGGTTAAATTTAGGGTTAAGGTTAAATTTAGGGTTTAGGGTCAAAATTTAGGTTTTGGGTTTGAATTAGGGTTTTGAGTTAAAAATAGGGTTTAGGGGCCAAATTTGGGTTAAGGGTTTGAATTAGGGTTTTGAGTTAAAAAATGGTTTGGGGACAAAAATACGGTTAGAATTAGGGTTTTGGGTCTAAATTAGGGTTTGAATTATGGTTTTGGGTTAAAAATAGGGTTTTGGGTCTAAACTAGGGTTTTGGGTCAAACTACGGGTTTTGGGTCAAAATTATGGTTTAGGAGTTTGAAATAGCGGATTGAGTTAAAAATAGGGGTTTGGGTCAAAATTAGGGTTAAAATTAGGGTTAGGGTCAAATTTAGGGTTCTGGGTCAAAATTAGGGTTTAGGGTATGAATTAGGGTTTTGAGTTTAAAATAGGGTTTTGGTTCAAAAATAGGGTTCG
>JAUPTC010000011.1:2691624-2724724 GCA_030762895.1 Sophora flavescens | reverse complement strand
ACCCTAATTCAAACCCGAAAACCCTAATTTTAACCCAAAGCCCGAATTTTGACCCAAAGCCCTAATTTAGACCCAAAACCCTATTTTTTACTCAAAACCCTAATTCAAACCTTGAACCCTAATATTGACCCAAAACTCTAATTCGGACACAAAACCCAAATTTTGACCCAAAACCCCAATTTTAACCCAAATCCCTAATTTTGACCCAAAACCCTAACTCTGACCCAAAACCCTAATTTTGACTCAAAACCCTAACTCAAACCCTAAACCCTAATTTTAACCCAAAGCCCTAAATGTAACCTAACCTATTTGACCCCCTTCAATCCCAAACCATTTTATCCTAACCTAAATTTGCCCAAACCTAATCAACCTAATTTAGACCAAAACTCTAATTCTAACTCTATTTTTGTCCCAAAACCTTTTGTAACTCAAAACCCAAACCTAATTTTGACCGAAAACCCAAATTTGGAACCAAAACCCAAATTTTGACCCAAACCCTAATCCTAACCTAATTTAGACCCAAACACTAATTGAACCCTATTTTTGAACCAAACCCTTTAAACTCAAACCCTAATTCAAACCCTAAAATCTAATTTTGACCCTAAACCTAATTTTGACCCAAACCCTATTTTTAACTCAAACCCTATTTCAAACCCTAAACCATAATTTTGAAACAATTTTGACCCAAAACCCTAGTTTAGACCCAAACCCTATTTTTAACCCAAAACCATAATTCAAACCCTAATTTAGACCAAAACCATAATTCTAACCTAATTTTGTCCAAAACCATTTTTAACTCAAACCCTAACTCAAACCCTAAACCCAAATTTGGACCCAAACCCTATTTTAACTCAAACCCTAATTCCCAAAACTAAATTTTGACCCTAAACCCTAAATTTAACCAAACCTAATTTTAACCCAACCAATTTTGACCCAAAATCCTAATTTAGACCCAAACCCTATTTTTACTCAAAACCCTAATTCAAACCATGAACCCTAATTTTGACCCAAAACTCTAATTGGACACAAAACCCAAATTTTGACCCAAAACCCCAATTTTAACCCAAATCCTAATTTTGACCCAAAACCCTAACTCGACCCAAAACCCTAATTTTGACCCAAAACCCTAACTCAAACCCTAAACCCTAATTTTAACCCAAAGCCTAAATTAACCCAACCCTAATTTTGACCCAAAACCCTAATTTAACAAAATCCTAATTCAAACCCCAAACCCTAATTTTGCCCTAAACCCTAATTTTATCCTAAACCCTAAATTTGTCCCAAAACCTAATTCTAACCCTAATTTAGACCAAAACTCTAATTCTAACTCTATTTTTGTCCCAAATTGTAACTCAAACCCAAACCTAATTTTGACCAAAACCCAAATTTGGAACCAAAACCCAAATTTTGACCCAAACCCTAATCCTAACCCTAATTTAGACCCAAAACACTAATTGAACCCTATTTTTGAACCAAAACCCTTTTAAACTCAAAACCCTAATTCCCTAAAACCTATTCCCCTTTACCTTTTTCCCTATTTTGACCCAACCCCTATTTTTAACTCAAACCGCTATTTCAAATCCTAAACCATAATTTTGACCCAAAACCCAAATTTTGACCCAAAACCCTAGTTTAGACCCAAAACCCTATTTTTAACCCAAAACCATAATTCAAACCCTAATTTAGACCAAAAACCATTTTTTAACTCAAAACCCTAACTCAAACCCTAAACCCAAATTTGGACCCAAAACCCTATTTTTAACTCAAAACCCCAATTCAAACCCAAAAAACTAAATTTTGACCCTAAACCCTAAATTTAACCTAACCCTAATTTTAACCCAAGCCGAATTTTGACCCAAAATCCTAATTTAGACCCAAACCCTATTTTTACTCAAACCCTAATTCAAACCATGAACCCTAATTTTGACCCAAAACTCTAATTGGACACAAACCCAAATTTTGACCCAAACCCCAATTTTAACCCAAATCCTAATTTTGACCCAAACCTTTCCCAAACCCTAATTTTGACTCAAACCCTAACTCAAACCTAAACCCTAATTTTAACCCAAAGCCCTAAATGTAACCTAACCCTAATTTTGACCCAAAACCCTAATTTAACAAAATGCTAATTCAAACCCTTAACCCTAATTTTGCCCTAAACCCTTTATCCTCAACCTAAATTGTCCCAAAACCTAATTCTAACCTAATTTAGACCCAAAACCCTAATTCTAACTCTATTTTTGTCCCAAACCCTTTTTAACTCAAACAAACCTAATTTTGACAAAACCCAAATTTGGAACCAAACCCAAATTTTGACCCAAAACCCTAATCCTAACCCTAATTTAGACCCAAAACACTAATTGAACCCTATTTTTGAACCAAAACCCTTTTTTAAACTCAAAACCCTAATTCAAACCCTAAAATCTAATTTTGACCCTAAACCTAAATTTGACCTAACCCTAATTTTAACCCTAATTTTGACCCAAACCACTATTTTTAACTCAACCCGCTTTTTCAAACCCTAAACCATAATTTTGACCTAAAACCCAAATTTTGACCCAAAACCCTAGTTTAGACCCAAAACCCTATTTTTAACCCGAAACCATAATTCAAACCCTAATTTAGACCGAAACCATAATTCTAACCCTTTTGTCCAAAACCATTTTTAACTCAAAACCCTAATTCAAACCCTAAACCCAAAACCCTATTTTTAACTCAAAACCCTAATTCAAACCCAAAACTAAATTTTGACCCTAAACCTAAATTTAACCAACCCTAATTTAACCCCCTTTTGACCCAAAACCCTAATTTAGACCCAAACCCTATTTTTACTCAAACCCTAATTCAAACCATGAACCCTAATTTTGACCCAAAACTCTAATTCGGACACAAACCCAAATTTTGACCCAACCCCCAATTTTAACCCAAATCCCTAATTTTGACCCAAAACCCTAACTCGACCCAAACCCTAATTTTGACTCAAACCCTAACTCAAACCTAAACCCTAATTTTAACCCAAAGCCCTAAATGTAACCTAACCCTAATTTTGACCCAAACCCTAATTTAACAAATTTAAACCCTAAACCTAATTTTCCTAAACCCTAAATTTGTCCCAAAACCTAATTCTAACCCTAATTTAGACCAAAACCCTAATTCTAACTCTATTTGTCCCAAAACCTTTTAACTCAAAACATTTGACCCAAAACCCAAATTTGGAACCAAAACCAAATTTGACCCAAAACCCTAATCCTAACCCTAATTTAGACCCAAACACTAATTAACCCTATTTTTGAACCAAAACCCTTAAACTCAAACCTAATTCAAACCCTAAACCCTAATTTTGACCTAAACCTAAATTTGACAACCTAATTTAACCCTAATTTTGACCCAAACCCTATTTTTAACTCAACTATTTCAAACCCTAAACCATAATTTTAAATTAAAACCCTAGTTTAGACCCAAAACCCTATTTTAAACCCAAACCATAATTCAAACCTAATTTAGACCCAAAACCCTAATTCTAACCTATTTTGTCCCCAAACCATTTTTTAACTCAAACCCTAATTCAAACCCTTAACCCAAATTTGACCCTAAACCCTATTTTTAACTCAAACCTAATTCAAACCCAAAACCTAAATTTTGACCCTAAACCCTAAATTTAACTAACCCTAAATTTAACCCAAAGCAATTTTGACCCAATACCTAATTTAGACCCAAAACCCTATTTTTACTCAAACCCTAATTCAAACGAACCCTAATTTTGACTCAAAACTCTAATTGGACACAACAAATTTTGACCCAAAACCCAATTTTAACCCAAATCCCTAATTTTGACCCAAAACCCTAATGACCCAAACCCTAATTTTGACTCAAACCCTAACTCAAACCATAAACCTAATTTTAAGACAAACCCTAAATTTAACCTAACCCTAATTTTGACCCAAAACCCTAATTTAACAAAAATGCTAATTCAAACCCTTAACCCTAAATTTGCCCTAAATCCCTAATTTTGATCCACTACCATCACTTTGACCCAAAACCTAATTCTAACCCTAATTTAGACCCAAAACCCTAATTCTAACTCTATTTTTGTCCCAAAACCCTTTTTAACTCAAACAAACCTAATTTTGACCAAAACCCAAATTTGGAACCAAACCCAAATTTGGACCCAAAACCCTAATCCTATCCTAATTTAGACCCAAAACACTAATTGAACCCTATTTTTGAACCAAAACCCTATTTTAAACTCAAAACCCTAATTCCAACCCTAAAATCTAATTTTGACCCTAAACCCTAAATTTGACCCTAACCCTAATTTTAACCCTAATTTTGACCCAAACCCCTATTTATAACTCAAACCGCTATTTCAAACCCTAAACCATTATTTTGTCCGTCAACCCAAATTTTGACCCAAAACCCTAGTTTAGACCCAAAACCCTATTTTAGACCCAAAACACTAATTCTAACCCTAATTTAGACCAAAACCATAATTCTAACCCTAATTTTGTCCCAAAACCATTTTTTAACTCAAAACCCTAACTCAAACCCTAAACCCAAATTTGGACCCAAACCCTATTTTTAACTCAAACCCTAATTCAAACCCAAAACTAAATTTTGACCCTAAACCCTAAATTTAGCCTAACCCTAATTTAACCCAAACCAATTTTGACCCAAAACCCTAATTTAGACCCAAAACCCTATTTTTACTCAAAACCCTAATTCAAACCATGAACCCTAATTTTGACCCAAAACTCTAATTCGGACACAAACCCAAATTTTGACCCAAAACCCCAATTTTAACCCAAATCCCTAATTTTGACCCAAAACCCTAACTCGACCCAAACCCTAATTTTGACTCAAAACCCTAACTCAAACCCTAAACCCTAATTTTAACCCAAAGCCCTAAATGTAACCTAACCCTAATTTTGACCCAAAACCCTAATTTAACAAAAATGCTAATTCAAACCCTAAACCCTAATTTTGCCCCTAAACCCTAATTTTATCCTAAACCCTAAATTTGTCCCAAAACCTAATTCTAACCCTAATTTAGACCGAAAACCCTAATTCTAACTCTATTTTTGTCCCAAAACACTTTTTTAACTCAAAACCCAAACCTTAATTTTGACCCAAAACCCAAATTTGGAACCAAAACCCAAATTTTGACCCAAAACCCGAATCCTAACCCTAATTTAGACCCAAAACACTAATTCGAACCCTATTTTTGAACCAAAACCCGGTTTTAAACTCAAAACCCTAATTCAAACCCTAAACCCTAATTTTGACCCTAAACCCTAAATTTGACCCAGAACCCTAATTTTAACCCTAATTTTGACCCAAACCCCTATTTTTAACTCAATCCGCTATTTCAAACCCTAAACCATAATTTTGACCCAAAACCCAGAGTTTGACCCAAAACCCTAGTTTAGACCCAAAACCCTATTTTTAACCCAAAACCATAATTCAAACCCTAATTTAGACCCAAAACCCTAATTCTAACCGTATTTTTGTCCCAAAACCATTTTTTTTTACTCAAAACCCTAATTCAAACCCTAAACCCAAATTTGGACCCAAAACCCTATTTTTAACTCAACCCTAATTCAAACCCAAAAAACTAAATTTTGACCCTAAACCCTAAATTTAAGCCAGAACCCTAATTTTAACCCAAAGCCCGAATTTTGACCCAAAACCCTAATTTGGACCCAAAACCCTATTTTTTACTCAAAACCCTAATTCAAACGCCGAACCCTAATTTTGACCCAAAACTCTAATTCGGACACAAAACCGAAATTTTGACCCAAAACCCCAATTTTAACCCAAATCCCTAATTTTGACCCAAAACCCTAACTCTGACCCAAAACCCTAATTTTGACTCAAAACCCTAACTCAAACCATAAACCCTAATTTTAAGACAAAGCCCTAAATTTAACCCAGAACCCTAATTTTGACCCAAAACCCTAATTTAACAAAAAATGCTAATTCAAACCCTTAACCCTAATTTTGCCCCTAAACCCTAATTTTGATCCTCAACCCTAAATTTGACCCAAAACCTAATTCTAACCCTAATTTAGACCCAAAACCCTAATTCAAACTCTATTTTTGTCCCAAAACCCTTTTTTTAACTCAAAATCCGAAATTTGGAACCGAAACCCAAATTTGGAACCGAAACCCAAATTTGGACCCAAAACCCTAATCCTATCCCTAATTTAGACCCAAAACACTAATTCGAACCCTATTTTTGAACCAAAACCCTATTTTAAACTCAAAACCCTAATTCAAACCCTAAAATCTAATTTTGACCCTAAACCCTAAATTTGACCCGGAACCCTAATTTTAACCCTAATTTTGACCCAAACCCCTATTTTTAACTCAAACCGCTATTTCAAACCCTAAACCATAATTTTGACCTAAAACCCAAATTTTGACCCAAAACCCTAGTTTAGACCCAAAACCCTATTTTTAACCCAAAACCATAATTCAAACCCTAATTTAGACCGAAAACCATAATTCTAACCCTAATTTTGTCCAAAAACCATTTTTTAACTCAAAACCCTAACTCAAACCCTAAACCCAAATTTGGACCCAAAACCCTATTTTTAACTCAAAACCCTAATTCAAACCCAAAAAACTAAATTTTGACCCTAAACCCTAAATTTAAGCCAGAACCCTAATTTTAACCCAAAGCCCGAATTTTGACCCAAAACCCTAATTTAGACCCAAAACCCTATTTTTTACTCAAAACCCTAATTCAAACCATGAACCCTAATTTTGACCCAAAACTCTAATTCGGACACAAAACCCAAATTTTGACCCAAAACCCCAATTTTAACCCAAATCCCTAATTTTGACCCAAAACCCTAACTCTGACCCAAAACCCTAATTTTGACTCAAAACCCTAACTCAAACCCTAAACCCTAATTTTAACCCAAAGCCCTAAATGTAACCCAGAACCCTAATTTTGACCCAAAACCCTAATTTAACAAAAAATGCTAATTCAAACCCTAAACCCTAATTTTGCCCCTAAACCCTAATTTTTATCCTAAACCCTAAATTTGTCCCAAAACCTAATTCTAACCCTAATTTAGACCGAAAACCCTAATTCTAACTCTATTTTTGTCCCAAAACACTTTTTTTAACTCAAAACCCGAAACCTTAATTTTGACCCAAAACCCAAATTTGGAACCAAAACCCAAATTTTGACCCAAAACCCTAATCCTAACCCTAATTTAGACCCAAAACACTAATTCGAACCCTATTTTTGAACCAAAACCCTTTTTTAAACTCAAAACCCTAATTCGAACCCTAAACCCTAATTTTGACCCTAAACCCTAAATTTGACCCAGAACCCTAATTTTAACCCTAATTTTGACCTAAACCCCTATTTTTAACTCAATCCGCTATTTCAAACCCTAAACCATAATTTTGACCCAAAACCCAGAGTTTGACCCAAAACCCTAGTTTAGACCCAAAACCCTATTTTTAACCCAAAACCATAATTCAAACCCTAATTTAGACCCAAAACCCTAATTCTAACCGTATTTTTGTCCCCAAACCATTTTTTAACTCAAAACCCTAATTCAAACCCTTAACCCAAATTTGGACCCAAAACCCTATTTTTAACTCAAAACCCTAATTCAAACCCAAAAACCTAAATTTTGACCCTAAACCCTAAATTTAACCCAGAACCCTAAATTTAACCCAAAGCCCGAATTTTGACCCAAAACCTAATTTAGACCCAAAACCCTATTTTTTACTCAAAACCCTAATTCAAACGCTCGAACCCTAATTTTGACCCAAAACTCTAATTCGGACACAAACGGAAATTTTGACCCAAAACCCCAATTTTAACCCAAATCCCTAATTTTGACCCAAAACCCTAACTCTGACCCAAAACCCTAATTTTGACTCAAAACCCTAACTCAAACCATAAACCCTAATTTTAAGACAAAGCCCTAAATTTAACCCAGAACCCTAATTTTGACCCAAAACCCTAATTTAACAAAAAATGCTAATTCAAACCCTTAACCCTAATTTTGCCCCTAAACCCTAATTTTGATCCTCAACCCTAAATTTGACCCAAAACCTAATTCTAACCCTAATTTAGACCCAAAACCCTAATTCAAACTCTATTTTTGTCCCAAAACCCTTTTTTTAACTCAAAATCCGAAATTTGGAACCGAAACCCAAATTTGGAACCGAAACCCAAATTTGGACCCAAAACCCTAATCCTATCCCTAATTTAGACCCAAAACACTAATTCGAACCCTATTTTTGAACCAAAACCCTATTTTAAACTCAAAACCCTAATTCAAACCCTAAAATCTAATTTTGACCATAAACCCTAAATTTGACCCGGAACCCTAATTTTAACCCTAATTTTGACCCAAACCCCTATTTTTAACTCAAACCGCTATTTCAAACCCTAAACCATAATTTTGACCTAAAACCCAAATTTTGACCCAAAACCCTAGTTTAGACCCAAAACCCTATTTTTAACCCAAAACCATAATTCAAACCCTAATTTAGACCGAAAACCATAATTCTAACCCTAATTTTGTCCTAAAACCATTTTTTAACTCAAAACCCTAATTCAAACCCTAAACCCAAATTTGGACCCAAAACCCTATTTTTAACTCAAAACCCTAATTCAAACCCGAAAAACTAAATTTTGACCCTAAACCCTAAATTTAAGCCAGAACCCTAATTTTAACCCAAAGCCCGAATTTTGACCCAAAACCCTAATTTAGACCCAAAACCCTATTTTTTACTCAAAACCCTAATTCAAACCATGAACCCTAATTTTGACCCAAAACTCTAATTCGGACACAAAACCCAAATTTTGACCCAAAACCCCAATTTTAACCCAAATCCCTAATTTTGACCCAAAACCCTAACTCTGACCCAAAACCCTAATTTTGACTCAAAACCCTAACTCAAACCCTAAACCCTAATTTTAACCCAAAGCCCTAAATGTAACCCAGAACCCTAATTTTGACCCAAAACCCTAATTTAACAAAAAATGCTAATTCAAACCCTAAACCCTAATTTTGCCCCTAAACCCTAATTTTTATCCTAAACCCTAAATTTGTCCCAAAACCTAATTCTAACCCTAATTTAGACCGAAAACCCTAATTCTAACTCTATTTTTGTCCCAAAACACTTTTTTTAACTCAAAACCCGAAACCTTAATTTTGACCCAAAACCCAAATTTGGAACCAAAACCCAAATTTTGACCCAAAACCCTAATCCTAACCCTAATTTAGACCCAAAACACTAATTCGAACCCTATTTTTGAACCAAAACCCTTTTTTAAACTCAAAACCCTAATTCAAACCCTAAACCCTAATTTTGACCCTAAACCCTAAATTTGACCCAGAACCCTAATTTTAACCCTAATTTTGACCCAAACCCCTATTTTTAACTCAATCCGCTATTTCAAACCCTAAACCATAATTTTGACCCAAAACCCAGAGTTTGACCCAAAACCCTAGTTTAGACCCAAAACCCTATTTTTAACCCAAAACCATAATTCAAACCCTAATTTAGACCCAAAACCCTAATTCTAACCGTATTTTTGTCCCCAAACCATTTTTTTAACTCAAAACCCTAATTCAAACCCTTAACCCAAATTTGGACCCAAAACCCTATTTTTAACTCAAAACCCTAATTCAAACCCAAAAACCTAAATTTTGACCCTAAACCCTAAATTTAACCCAGAACCCTAAATTTAACCCAAAGCCCGAATTTTGACCCAGTACCCTAATTTAGACCCAAAACCCTATGTTTTACTCAAACCCCTAATTCAAACGCCGAACCCTAATTTTGACCCAAAACTCTAATTCGGACACAAAACCGAAATTTTGACCCAAAACCCCAATTTTAACCCAAATCCCTAATTTTGACCCAAAACCCTAACTCTGACCCAAAACCCTAATTTTGACTCAAAACCCTAACTCAAACCATAAACCCTAATTTTAAGACAAAGCCCTAAATTTAACCCAGAACCCTAATTTTGACCCAAAACCCTAATTTAACAAAAAATGCTAATTCAAACCCTTAACCCTAATTTTGCCCCTAAACCCTAATTTTGATCCTCAACCCTAAATTTGACCCAAAACCTAATTCTAACCCTAATTTAGACCCAAAACCCTAATTCTAACTCTATTTTTGTCCCAAAACCCTTTTTTTAACTCAAAATCCGAAACCTTAATTTTGACCAAAAACCCAAATTTGGAACCGAAACCCAAATTTGGACCCAAAACCCTAATCCTATCCCTAATTTAGACCCAAAACACTAATTCGAACCCTATTTTTGAACCAAAACCCTATTTTAAACTCAAAACCCTAATTCAAACCCTAAAATCTAATTTTGACCCTAAACCCTAAATTTGACCCGGAACCCTAATTTTAACCCTAATTTTGACCCAAACCCCTATTTTTAACTCAAACCGCTATTTCAAACCCTAAACCATAATTTTGACCCAAAACCCAAATTTTGACCCAAAACCCTAGTTTAGACCCAAAACCCTATTTTTAACCCAAAACCATAATTCAAACCCTAATTTAGACCGAAAACCATAATTCTAACCCTAATTTTGTCCAAAAACCATTTTTTAACTCAAAACCCTAACTCAAACCCTAAACCCAAATTTGGACCCAAAACCCTATTTTTAACTCAAAACCCTAATTCAAACCCAAAATACTAAATTTTGACCCTAAACCCTAAATTTAAGCCATAACCCTAATTTTAACCCAAAGCCCGAATTTTGACCCAAAACCCTAATTTAGACCCAAAACCCTATTTTTTACTCAAAACCCTAATTCAAACCATGAACCCTAATTTTGACCCAAAACTCTAATTCGGACACAAAACCCAAATTTTGACCCAAAACCCCAATTTTAACCCAAATCCCTAATTTTGACCCAAAACCCTAACTCTGACCCAAAACCCTAATTTTGACTCAAAACCCTAACTCAAACCCTAAACCCTAATTTTAACCCAAAGCCCTAAATGTAACCGAGAACCCTAATTTTGACCCAAAACCCTAATTTAACAAAAAATGCTAATTCAAACCCTAAACCCTAATTTTGCCCCTAAACCCTAATTTTTATCCTAAACCCTAAATTTGTCCCAAAACCTAATTCTAACCCTAATTTAGACCGAAAACCCTAATTCTAACTCTATTTTTGTCCCAAAACACTTTTTTTAACTCAAAACCCGAAACCTTAATTTTGACCCAAAACCCAAATTTGGAACCAAAACCCAAATTTTGACCCAAAACCCTAATCCTAACCCTAATTTAGACCCAAAACACTAATTCGAACCCTATTTTTGAACCAAAACCCTTTTTTAAACTCAAAACCCTAATTCAAACCCTAAACCCTAATTTTGACCCTAAACCCTAAATTTGACCCAGAACCCTAATTTTAACCCTAATTTTGACCCAAACCCCTATTTTTAACTCAATCCGCTATTTCAAACCCTAAACCATAATTTTGACCCAAAAACCCAGAGTTTGACCCAAAACCCTAGTTTAGACCCAAAACCCTATTTTTAACCCAAAACCATAATTCAAACCCTAATTTAGACCCAAAACCCTAATTCTAACCGTATTTTTGTCCCCAAACCATTTTTTTTAACTCAAAACCCTAATTCAAACCCTTAACCCAAATTTGGACCCAAAACCCTAATTCAAACCCAAAAACCTAAATTTTGACCCTAAACCCTAAATTTAACCTTAACCCTAAATTTAACCCAAAGCCCGAATTTTGACCCAAGCACCTAATATAGACCCCAAACCCTATTTTTTACTCAAAACCCTAATTCAAACGCTGAACCCTAATTTTATCCCAAAACTCTAATTCGGACACAAAACCGAAATTTTGACCCAAAACCCCAATTTTAACCCAAATCCCTAATTTTGACCCAAAACCCTAACTCTGACCCAAAACCCTAATTTTGACTCAAAACCCAAACTCAAACCATAAACCCTAATTTTAAGACAAAGCCCTAAATTTAACCTTAACCCTAATTTTGACCCAAAACCCTAATTTAACAAAAAATGCTAATTCAAACCCTTAACCCTAATTTTGCCCCTAAACCCTAATTTTGATCCTCAACCCTAAATTTGACCCAAAACCTAATTCTAACCCTAATTTAGACCCAAAACCCGAATTCAAACTCGATTTGTGTCCCAAAACACTTTTTGTAACTCAAAACCCGAAACCTTAATTTTGACCGAAAACCCAAATTTGGAACCAAAACCCAAATTTTGACCCAAAACCCTAATCCTAACCCTAATTTAGACCCAAAACACTAATTCGAACCCTATTTTTGAACCAAAACCCTTTTTTAAACTCAAAACCCTAATTCAAACCCTAAAATCTAATTTTGACCCTTAACCCTAATTTTGACCCAAACCCCTATTTTTAACTCAAACCGCTATTTCAAACCCTAAACCATAATTTTGACCTAAAACCCAAATTTTGACCCAAAACCCTAGTTTAGACCCAAAACCCTATTTTTAACCCAAAACCATAATTCAAACCCTAATTTAGACCGAAAACCATAATTCTAACCCTAATTTTGTCCAAAAACCATTTTTTAACTCAAAACCCTAACTCAAACCCTAAACCCAAATTTGGACCCAAAACCCTATTTTTAACTCAAAACCCTAATTCAAACCCAAAAAACTAAATTTTGACCCTAAACCCTAAATTTAAGCCAGAACCCTAATTTTAACCCAAAGCCCGAATTTTGACCCAAAACCCTAATTTAGACCCAAAACCCTATTTTTTACTCAAAACCCTAATTCAAACCATGAACCCTAATTTTGACCCAAAACTCTAATTCGGACACAAAACCCAAATTTTGACCCAAAACCCCAATTTTAACCCAAATCCCTAATTTTGACCCAAAACCCTAACTCTGACCCAAAACCCTAATTTTGACTCAAAACCCTAACTCAAACCCTAAACCCTAATTTTAACCCAAAGCCCTAAATGTAACCCAGAACCCTAATTTTGACCCAAAACCCTAATTTAACAAAAAATGCTAATTCAAACCCTAAACCCTAATTTTGCCCCTAAACCCTAAATTTGTCCCAAAACCTAATTCTAACCCTAATTTAGACCGAAAACCCTAATTCTAACTCTATTTTTGTCCCAAAACACTTTTTTTAACTCAAAACCCGAAACCTTAATTTTGACCCAAAACCCAAATTTGGAACCAAAACCCAAATTTTGACCCAAAACCCTAATCCTAACCCTAATTTAGACCCAAAACACTAATTCGAACCCTATTTTTGAACCAAAACCCTTTTTTAAACTCAAAACCCTAATTCAAACCCTAAAATCTAATTTTGACCATAAACCCTAAATTTGACCCGGAACCCTAATTTTAACCCTAATTTTGACCCAAACCCCTATTTTTAACTCAACCCGCTATTTCAAACCCTAAACCATAATTTTGACCCAAAACCCAAATTTTGACCCAAAACCCTAGTTTAGACCCAAAACCCTATTTTTAACCCAAAACCATAATTCAAACCCTAATTTAGACCCAAAACCCTAATTCTAACCGTATTTTTGTCCCCAAACCATTTTTTGTACTCAAAACCCTAATTCAAACCCTTAACCCAAATTTGGAACCAAAACCCTATTTTTAACTCAAAACCCTAATTCAAACCCAAAAACCTAAATTTTGACCCTAAACCCTAAATTTAACCTAAACCCTAAATTTAACCCAAAGCCCGAATTTTGACCCAAAACCCTTATTTAGACCCAAAACCCTATTTTTTACTCAAAACCCTAATTCAAACCCCGAACCCTAATTTTGACCCAAAACTCTAATTCGGACACAAACCGAAATTTTGTTCCAAAACCCATATATTAAACCAACTACCTAATTTTGACCCAAAACCCTAACCCTGACCCAAAACCCTAAATATGACTCAAAACCCTAACTCAAACCATAAACCCTAATTTTAATACAAAGCCCTAAATTTAACCTAACCCTAATTTTTACCCAAAACCCTAATTTAAACCAAACTGCTAATTCAAACCCTAAACCCTAATTTTTCCCCTAAACCCTAATTTTGACCCTAAACCCTAAATTTGACCCAAAACCTAATTCTAACACTAATTTAGACCCAAAACCCTAATTCAAACTCTATTTTTGTCCCAAAACACTTTTTTTAACTCTAAATCCTAAACCTTAATTTTGACCAAAACCCAAATTTGGAACCAAAACCCAAATTTGGACCCAAAACCCTAATCCTATCCCTAATTTAGACCCAAAACACTAATTCGAACCCTATTTTTGAACCAAAACCCTATTTTAAACTCAAAACCCTAATTCAAACCCTAAAATCTAATTTTGACCCTAAACCCTAAATTTGACCCAGAACCCTAATTTTAACCCTAATTTTGACCCAAACCCCTATTTTTAACTCAAACCGCTATTTCAAATCCTAAACCATAATTTTGACCTAAAACCCAAAATTTGACCCAAAACCCTAGTTTAGACCCAAAACCCTAATTTTAACACAAAACCATAATTCAAACCCTAATTTAGACCCAAAACCATAATTCAAACCCTAATTTAGACCGAAAACCATTTTTTAACTCAAAACCCTAACTCAAACCCTAAACCCAAATTTGGACCCAAAACCCTATTTTTAACTCAAAACCCTAATTCAAACCCAAAAAACTAAATTTTGACCCTAAACCCTAAATTTAAGCCGTAACCCCAATTTTAACCCAAAGCCCGAATTTTGACCCAACATCCTAACTTAGACCCAAATCCCTAATTATTACTCAAAACCCTAATTCAAACCATGAACCCTAATTTTGACCCAAAACTCTAATTCGGACACAAAACCCAAATTTTGACCCAAAACCCCAATTTTAACCCAAATCCCTAATTTTGACCCAAAACCCTAACTCTGACCCAAAACCCTAATTTTGACTCAAAACCCTAACTCAAACCCTAAACCCTAATTTTAACCCAAAGCCCTAAATGTAACCCAGAACCCTAATTTTGACCCAAAACCCTAATTTAACAAAAAATGCTAATTCAAACCCTAAACCCTAATTTTGCCCCTAAACCCTAATTTTTATCCTAAACCCTAAATTTGTCCCAAAACCTAATTCTAACCCTAATTCAGACCCAAAACCCTAATTCTAACTCTATTTTTGTCCCAAAACACTTTTTTTAACTCAAAACCCAAACCTAATTTTGACCCAAAACCCAAATTTGGAACCAAAACCCAATTTTGACCCAAAACCCTAATCCTAACCCTAATTTAGACCCAAAACACTAATTCGAACCCTATTTTTGAACCAAAACCCTTTTAAACTCAAAACCCTAATTCAAACCCTAAACCCTAATTTTGACCCTAAACCCTAAATTTGACCTAACCCTAATTTTAACCCTAATTTTGACCCAAACCCCTATTTTTAACTCAATCCGCTATTTCAAACTCCTAAACCATAATTTTGACCCAAAACCCGTAGTTTGACCCAAAACCCTAGTTTAGACCCAAAACCCTATTTTTAACCCAAAACCATAATTCAAACCCTAATTTAGACCCAAAACCCTAATTCTCACCGTCTTTTTGTCCCAAAACCATTTTTTTTTACTCAAAACCCTAATTCAAACCCTAAACCCACATTTGGACCCAAAACCCTATTTTTCACTCAAAACCCTAATTCAAACCCACAAACCTAAATTTTGACCCTAAACCCTAAATTTAAGACAGAACCCTAATTTTAACACAAAGCCCGAATTTTTACACAAAACCCTAATTTAGACCCAAAACCGTATTTTTTAATCAAAACCATAATTCAAACCATGAACCCTAATTTTGACCCAAAACTCTAATTCGGACACAAAACCCAAATTTTGACCCAAAACCCCAATTTTAACCCAAATCCCTAATTTTGACCCAAAACCCTAACTCTGACCCAAAACCCTAATTTTGACTCAAAACCCTAACTCAAACCCTAAACCCTAATTTTAACCCAAAGCCCTAAATTTAACCTTAACCCTAATTTTGACCCAAAACCCTAATTTAACAAAAAATGCTAATTCAAACCCTTAACCCTAATTTTGCCCCTAAACCCTAATTTTGATCCTCAACCCTAAATTTGACCCAAAACCTAATTCTAACCCTAATTTAGACCCAAAACCCTAATTCTAACTCTATTTTTGTCCCAAAACACTTTTTTTAACTCAAAACCGAAACCTTAATTTGGACCAAAACCCAAATTTGGAACCAAACCCAAATTTGGACCCAAAACCCTAATCCTATCCCTAATTTAGACCCAAAACACTAATTCGAACCCTATTTTTGAACCAAAACCCTATTTTAAACTCAAAACCCTAATTCAAACCCTAAACTCTAATTTTGACCCTAAACCCTAAATTTGACCCTAACCCTAATTTTAACCCTAATTTTGACCCAAACCCCTATTTTTAACTCAAACCGCTATTTCAAACCCTAAACCATAATTTTGACCAAAACCCAAATGTTGACCCAAAACCCTAGTTTAGACCCAAAACCCTATTTTTAACCCAAAACCATAATTCAAACCCTAATTTAGACCCAAAACCATAATTCTAACCCTAATTTTGTCCAAAACCATTTTTTAACCAAACCCTAACTCAAACCCTAAACCCAAATTTGGACCCAAACCCTATTTTTAACTCAAAACCCTAATTCAAACCCAAAAACTAATTTTGACCCTAAACCCTAAATTTAAGCCAGAACCCTAATTTTAACCCAAAGCCCGAATTTTGACCCAAAACCCTAATTTAGACCCAAAACCCTATTTTTTACTCAAAACCCTAATTCAAACCATGAACCCTAATTTTGACCCAAAACTCTAATTGGACACAAACCCAAATTTTGACCCAAAACCCCAATTTTAACCCAAATCCCTAATTTTGACCCAAAACCCTAACTCTGACCCAAAACCCTAATTTTGACTCAAAACCCTAACTCAAACCCTAAACCCTAATTCTAACCCAAAGCCCTAAATGTAACCCAGAACCCTAATTTTGACCCAAAACCCTAATTTAACAAAAAATGCTAATTCAAACCCTAAACCCTAATTTTGCCCCTAAACCCTAATTTTTATCCTAAACCCTAAATTTGTCCCAAAACCTAATTCTAACCCTAATTTAGACCGAAAACCCTAATTCTAACTCTATTTTTGTCCCAAAACACTTTTTTAACTCAAAACCCAAACCTTAATTTTGACCCAAACCCAATTTGGCCAACCCATTGACCCAAACACTAATCCTAACCCTAATTTAGACCCAAAACACTAATTCGAACCCTATTTTTGAACCAAAATCCTTTTTTAAACTCAAAACCCTAATTCAAACCCTAAACCCTAAATTTGACCCAGAACCCTAATTTTAACCCTAATTTTGACCCAAACCCCTATTTTTAACTCAATCCGCTATTTCAAACCCTAATCCATAAATTTAACCCATAACCCTTATTTTGACCCAAAACCCTAGTTTAGACCCAAAACCCTATTTTTAACCCAAAACCATAATTCAAACCCTAATTTAGACCCAAAACCCTAATTCTAACCGTATTTTGTCCCCAAAACCATTTTTTAACTCAAAACCCTAATTCAAACCCTTAACCCAAATTTGGACCCAAAACCCTATTTTTAACTCAAAACCCTAATTCAAACCCAAAACCTAAATTTTGACCCTAAACCCTAAATTTAACCTTAACCCTAAATTTAACCCCTAATTTTGACCCAAGACCCTAATTTAGACCCAAAACCCTATTTTTTACTCAAAACCTTAATTCAAACCTTGAACCCTAATTTTGACCCAAAACTCTAATTCGGACACAAAACCCAAATTTTGACCCAAAACCCAAATTTTAACCCAAATCCCTAATTTTGACCCAAACCCTAACTCGACCCAAAACCCTAATTTTGACTCAAAACCCTAACTCAAACCCCAAACCCTAATTTTAAGCCAAAGCCCTAAATTTAACCTAACCCTAACTTGACCCAAAACCCTAATTTAACAAAAATGCTAATTCAAACCCTTAACCCTAATTTTGCCCCTCAACCCTAATTTTGATCCTCAACCCTAAATTTGACCCAAAACCTAATTCTAACCCTAATTTAGACCCAAAACCCTAATTCTAACTCTATTTTTGTCCCAAAACCTATTTTTAACTCAAAACCCAAAAATTTTGACCAAAACCCAAATTTGGAACCAAAACCCAAATTTGGACCCAAAACCCTAATCCTATCCCTAATTTAGACCCAAAACACTAATTCAACCCTATTTTTGAACCAAAACCCTTTTTTAAACTCAAAACCCTAATTCAAACCCTAAAATCTAATTTTGACCCTTAACCCTAATTTTGACCCAAACCCCTATTTTTAACTCAAACCGCTATTTCAAACCCTAAACCATAATTTTGACCCAAAACCCAAATTTTGACCCAAAACCCTAGTTTAGACCCAAAACCCTATTTTTAACCCAAAACCATAATTGAAACCCTAATTTAGACCAAAACCCTAATTCTAACCCTATTTTGTCCAAAACCATTTTTACTCAAACCCTACTCACCCTAAACCCAAATTTCCCAAAACCCTATTTTTAACTCAACCCTAATTCAAACCCAAACCTAAATTTTGACCCTAAACCCTAAATTTAACCTTAACCCTAATTTTAACCCAAAGCCCGAATTTTGACCCAAAACCCTAATTTAGACCCAAACCCTATTTTTACTCAAAACCCTAATTCAAACCATGAACCCTAATTCTGACCCAAAACTCTAATTCGGACACAAACCCAAATTTTGACCCAAAACCCCAATTTTAACCCAAATCCCTAATTTTGACCCAAAACCCTAACTCGACCCAAAACCCTAATTTTGACTCAAAACCCTAACTCAAACCCTAAACCCTAATTCTAACCCAAAGCCCTAAATGTAACCCTAACCCTAATTTTGACCCAAAACCCTAATTTAACAAAAATGCTGATTCAAACCCTAAACCCTAATTTTGCCCCTAAACCCTAATTTTGATCCTAAACCCTAAATTTGTCCCAAAACCTAATTCTAACCCTAATTTAGACCCAAAACCCTAATTCTAACTCTATATTAGACCCAAAACACTTTTTTTAAATCAAAACCCGAAACCATAATTTTGACCAAACCCATTCCAACCCAATTTGGACCCAAAACCCTAATCCTAACCCTAATTTAGACCCAAAACACTAATTCGAACCCTATTTTTGAACCAAAACCCTATTTTAAACTCAAAACCCTAATTCAAAACCCTAAACCCTAATTTTGACCCTAAACCCTAAATTTGACCATAACCCTAATTTTAACCCTAATTTTGACCCAAACCCCTATTTTTAACTCAAACCGCTATTTCAAACCCTAAACCATAATTTTGACCCCAAACCCAGATTTTGACCCAAAACCCTAGTTTAGACCCAAAACCCTATTTTTAACCCAAAACCATAATTCAAACCCTAATTAAGACCCAAAACCCTAATTCTAACCGTATTTTTGTCCCCAAACCATTTTTTAACTCAAACCCTAATCAAACCCTAAACCCAAATTTGGACCCAAAACCCTATTACTAACTCAATACCCTAATTCAAACCCAAAACCTAAATTTTGACCCTAAACCCTAAATTTAACCTAACCCTAATTTTAACCCAAAGCCCGAATTTTGACCCAAAACCCTAATTTAGACCCAAAACCCTATTTTTACTCAAACCCTAATTCAAACCGAACCCTAATTTTATCCCAAAACTCTAATTCGGACACAAAACCGAAATTTTGACCCAAAACCCCAATTTTAACCCAAATCCCTAATTTTGACCCAAAACCCTAACTCTGACCCAAAACCGTAATTTTGACTCAAAACCCTAATTCAAACCCTAAACCCTAATTTTAACCCAAAGCCCTAAATTTAACCCAGAACCCTAATTTTGACCCAAAACCCTAATTTAACACAAAATGCTAATTCAAACCCTTAACCATAATTTTGCCCCTAAACCCTAATTTTGATCCTCAACCCTAAATTTGACCCAAAACCTAATTCTAACCCTAATTCTAACTCTATTTTTGTCCCAAAACCATTTTTTTAACTCAAAACCCGAAACCTTAATTTTGACCAAACCATGCCCCTTTGGACCCAACCCTAATCCTACCCTAATTTAGACCCAAAACACTAATTCGAACCCTATTTTTGAACCAAAACCCTATTTTAAACTCAAACCCTAATTCAAACCCTAAAATCTAATTTTGACCCTAAACCCTAAATTTGACCCTAACCCTAATTTTAACCCTAATTTTGACCCAAACCCCTATTTTTAACTCAAACCGCTATTTCAAACCCTAAACCATAATTTTGACACAAAACCCAAATTTTGACCCAAAACCCTATTTAAGACACTAAACACTATTGTTATCCCAAAACCATAATTCAAACCCTAATTTAGACCCAAAACCATAATTCTAACCCTATTTTGTCCAAAACCATTTTTTAACTCAAACCCTAACTCAAACCCTAAACCCAAATTTGGACCCAAAACCCTATTTTTAACTCAAAACCCTAATTCAAACCCAAAAACTAAATTTTGACCCTAAACCCTAAATTTAAGCCGTAACCCTAATTTTAACCCAAAGCCCAATTTTGACCCAAAACCCTAATTTAGACCCAAAACCCTATTTTTACTCAAAACCCTAATTCAAACCAGGAACCCTAAATTTGACCCAAAACTCTAATTCGGACACAAAACCCAAATTTTGACCCAAAACCCCAATTTTAACCCAAATCCCTAATTTTGACCCAAAACCCTAACTCTGACCCAAAACCCTAATTTTGACTCAAAACCCTAACTCAAACCCTAAACCCTAATTTTAACCCAAAGCCCTAAATTTAACCTAGAACCCTAATTTTGACCCAGAACCCTAATTTAACAAAAATGCTACATCAAACCCTAAACCCGAATTTTGCCCCTAAAACCTACTTTTTAACCTCAACACAAAATTTGACCCAAAACCTCCTTCTAACCATAATTTAGACCCAAAACCCTAATTCTAACTCTATTTTTGTCCCAAAACCCTTTTTTAACTCAAAACCCAAACCTAATTTTGACCCCCCAACCAACCCAAATTTGGACCCAAAACCCTAATCCTAACCCCTAATTTAGACCCAAAACACTAATTCGAACCCTATTTTGAACCAAACCCTTAAACTCAACCCTAATTCAACCCTAACCTAATTTACCCTAACCCAAATTCCCAAACCCAATTTAACCCTAATTTTGACCCAAACCCCTATTTTTAACTCAAACCGCTATTTCAAACCCTAAACCATAATTTTGACCCAAAACCCAAATTTTGACCCAAAACCCTATATAAGACCCAAAACCCTAATTTTGACACAAAAACATAATTCAATCCCTAATTTAGACCCAAAACCCTAATCTACCTTTCCAACCATTTTTAACCAAACCCAATCAAACCCAAACCCAATTTGACCCAAAACCCATTTTTAACTCAAAACCCTAATTCAACCCAAAACCAAATTTTGACCCAAACCCTAAATTCTTAACCCTAAATTTAACCCAAAGCCCAATTTTGACCCAACCCTATTTTAGACCCAAAACCCTATTTTTTTCTCAAAACCCTAATTCAAACTCCGAACCCTGATTTTGACTCAAAACTAATTCGGACACAAAACCCAAATTTTGACCCAAAACCCCAATTTTAACCCAAATCCCTAATTTTGACCCAAAACCCTAACTCTGACCCAAAACCCTAATTTTGACTCAAAACCCTAACTCAAACCCTAAACCCTAATTTTAACCCAAAGCCCTAAATGTAACCCAGAACCCTAATTTTGACCCGAAACCCTAATTTAACAAAAAATGCTAATTCAAACCCTAAACCCTAATTTTGCCCCTAAACCCTAATTTTGATCCTCAACCCTAAATTTGACCCAAAACCTAATTCTAACCCTAATTTAGACCGAAAACCCTAATTCTAACTCTATTTTTGTCCAAAAACCCTTTTTTTAACTCAAAATCCGAAACCTTAATTTTGACCAACCCTTACCAAACCCAAATTTTGACCCAAAACCCTAATCCTAACCTTAATTTAGATCCAAAACCCTAATTCGAACCCTATTTTTGAACCAAAACCCTATTTTAAACTCAAAACCCTAATTCAAACCCTAAACCCTAATTTTGACCCGAAACCCTAAATTTGAACCAGAACACTAATTTTAACCCTAAACCATATTTTTAACTCAAACCGCTATTTCAAACCCTAAACCATAATTTTGACCCAAAACCCAAATTTTGACCCAAAACCCTAGTTTAGACCCAAAACCCTATTTTTAACCCAAAACCATAATTCAAACCCTAATTTAGACCCAAAACCCTAATTCTAACCGTATTTTTGTCCCAAAACCATTTTTTTAACTCAAAACCCTAATTCAAACCCTACACCCAAATTTGGACCCAAACCCCTATTTTTAACTCAAAACCCTAATTCAAACCCAAAAACCTAAATTTTGACCCAAAACCCAAAATTTAACCCAGAACCCTAAATTTAACCCAAAGCCCGAATTTTGACGCAGTACCCTAATTTAGACCCAAAACCCTATTTTTTACTCAAAACCCTAATTCAAACCCTATACCCTAATTTTGACCCAATCCCCTAATTTTGACCCAAAAGCCAAATTTTGACCCAAAACCCCAATTTTAACCCAAACCCTAATTTTGACCCAAAACCCTAATTCCAACCCTAATTTTAACTCAAAACCCTAACTCAAACCATAAACCCTAATTTTAACCCAAAGCCCTAAATTTAACCCAACCCTAATTTTGACCCAAAACCCTAATTTAACAAAAATGCTAATTCAAACCCTAAACCCTAATTTTGCCCCTAAACCCTAATTTTGATCCTAAACCCTAAATTTGTCCCAAAACCTAATTCTAACCCTAATTTAGACCCAAAACCCTAATTCAAACTCTATTTTTGTCCCAAAACCCTTTTTTAACTCAAAATCCAAACCTTAATTTTGACCCAAAACCCAAATTTGGAACCAAAACCCAAATTTTGACCCAAAACCCTAATCCTAACCCTAATTTAGACCCAAAACACTAATTCAACCCTATTTTTGAACCAAACCCTATTTTAAACTCAAAACCCTAATTCAAACCCTAAACCCTAATTTTGACCCTAAACCCAAATTTGACCCGAACCCTAATTTTAACCCTAATTTTGACCCAAACCCTATTTTTAACTCAAACCGCTATTTCAAACCCTAAACCATAATTTTGACCCAAACCCAAATTTTGACCCAAAACCCTAGTTTAGACCCAAAACCCTATTTTTAACCCAAAACCATAATTCAAACCCTAATTTAGACCAAAAACCCTAATTCTAACCCTATTTTGTCCCAAAACCATTAAACTCAAACCCTAACTCAACCCTAAACCCAAATGGACCCAAAACCCTATTTTAACTCAAAACCCTAATTCAAACCCAAACCTAAATTTTGACCCTAAACCCTAAATTTAACCCAAACCCATTTAACCCAAAGCCCGAATTTTGACCCAGTACCCTAATTTAGACCCAAAACCCTATTTTTTACTCAAAAGCCTAATTCAAACCCCGAACCCTAATTTTGACCCAAAACTCTAATTCGGACACAAAACCGAAATTTTGACCCAAAACCCCAATTTTAACCCAAATCCCTAATTTTGACCCAAAACCCTAACTCTGACCCAAAACCCTAATTTTGACTCAAAACCCTAATTCAAACCCTAAACCCTAATTTTAACCCAAAGCCCTAAATTTAACCCAGAACCCTAATTTTGACCCAAAACCCTAATTTAACCCAAAATGCTAATTCAAACCCTAAACCCTAATTTTGCCCCTAAACCCTAATTTTGATCCTAAACCCTAAATTTGACCCAAAACCTAATTCTAACCCTAATTTAGACCCAAAACCCTAATTCTAACTCTATTTTTGTCCCAAAACCCTTTTTTTAACTCAAAACCCGAAACCTTAATTTTGGACCCAAAACCCTAATCCTAACCCTAATTTAGACCCAAAACACTAATTCGAACCCTATTTTTGAACCAAAACCCTATTTTAAACTCAAAACCCTAATTCAAACCCTAAACCCTAATTTTGACCCTAAACCCTAAATTTGACCCAGAACCCTAATTTTAACCCTAATTTTGACCCAAACCCCTATTTTTAACTCAAACCGTTATTTCAAACCCTAAACCATAATTTTGACCCCAAACCCAGATTTTGACCCAAAACCCTAGTTTAGACCCAAAACCCTATTTTTAACCCAAAACCATAATTCAAACCCTAATTTAGACCCAAAACCCTAATTCTAGCCGTATTTTTGTCCCAAAACCATTTTTTTAACTCAAAACCCTAATTCAAACCCTAAACCCAAATTTGGACCCAAAACCCTATTTTTAACTCAAAACCCTAATTCAAACCCTAAGCCCTAATTTTGACCCAAAACCCTAAATTTAACCGTAACCCTAAATTTAACCCAAAGCCCGAATTCTGACCCAGTACACTAATTTAGACCCAAAACCCTATTTATGACTCAAAACCCTAATTCAAACGCCGAACCCAAATTTTGACCCAAAACTCTAATTCGGACACAAAACCCAAATTTTGACCCAAAACCCCAATTTTAACCCTAAACCCTAAATTTGACCCGGAACCCTAACTCTGACCCAAAACCCTAATTTTGACTCAAAACCCTAACTCAAACCCTAAACCCTAATTTTAACCCAAAGCCCTAAATTTAACCCAGAACCCTAATTTTGACCCAAAACCCTAATTTAACAAAAAATGCTAATTCAAACCCTAAACCCTAATTTTGTCCCTAAACCCTAATTTTGATCCTAAACCCTACATTTGTCCCAAAACCTAATTCTAACCCTAATTTAGACCCAAAACCCTAATTCTAACTCTATTTTTGTCCCAAAACCTTTTTCTAAACTCAAAACCAGAAACCTTAATTTTGACCCAAAACCCAAATTTGGAACCAAACCCCAAATTTTGACCCAAAACCCTAATCATAACCCTAATTTAGAACCAAAACACTAATTCGAACCCTATTTTTGAACCAAAACCCTATTTTAAACTCAAAACCCTAATTCAAACCATAAACCCTAATTTTGACCCTAAACCCTAAATTTGACCCATAACCCTAATTTTAACCCTAATTTTGACCCAAAGCCCTAATTTTAACTCAAACCGCTATTTCAAACCCTAAACCATAATTTTGACCCAAAACCCAAATTTTGACCCAAAACCCTAGTTTAGACCCAAAACCCTATTTTTAACCCAACCATAATTCAAACCCAAATTTAGACCCAAAACCCTAATTCTACCCAATTTTGTCCCAAAACCATTTTTAACTCAAAACCCTAATTCAAACCCTAAACCCAAATTTGGACCCAAAACCCTATTTTTAACTCAAAACCCTAATTCAAACCCAAAACCTAAATTTTGACCCTAAACCCTAAATTTAACCTTAACCCTAAATTTAACCCAAATCCGAATTTTGACCCAATACCCTAATTTAGACCCAAAACCCTATTTTTACTCAAAACCCTAATTCTTACCCTCAACCCTAATTTTGACCCAAAACTCTAATTCGGACACAAAACCGAAATTTTGACCCAAAACCCCAATTTTAACCCAAATCCCTAATTTTGACCCAAAACCCTAACTCTGACCCAAAACCCTAATTTTGACTCAAAACCTAATTCAAACCCTAAACCCTAATTTTAACCCAAAGCCCTAAATTTAACCCAGAACCCTAATTTTGACCCAAAACCCTAATTTAACACAAAATGCTAATTCAAACCCAGAACCCTAATTTTGCCCCTAAACCCTAATTTTGATGCTCAACCCTAAATGTGACCCAAAACCTAATTCTAACCCTAATTTAGACCCAAAACCCTAATTCTAACTCTATTTTTGTCCCAAAATCCTTTTTTTAACTCAAACCAAAACCCTAATTGACCAAAACCCAAATTTTGACCCAAAGCCCTAATCCTAACCCTAATTTAGACCCAAAACACTAATTCGAACCCTATTTTTTAACCAAAACCCTGTTTTAAACTCAAAACCCTAATTCAAACCCTAAACCCTAATTTTGACCCTAAACCCTAAATTTGACCCAGAACCCTAATTTTGACCCAAACCCCTATTTTTTAGTCAAACCGCTATTTCAAACCCTAAACCATAATTTTGACCCAAAACCCTAGTTTAGACCCAAAACCCTATTTTTAACCCAAAACCATAATTCAAACCCTAATTTAGACCTAAAACACTAATTCTAACCGTATTTTTGTCCCAAAACCATTTTTTAACTCAAAACCCTAATTCAAACCCTAAACCCAAATTTGGACCCAAAACCCTATTTTTAACTCAAAACCCTAATTCAAACCCAAAAACCTAAATTTTGACCCTAAACCCTAAATTTAACCCAGAACCCTAAATTTAACCCAACCCAATTTTGACCCAAAACCTAATTTAGATCCAAAACCCTATTTTTACTCAAAACCCTAATTCAAACCCGAACCCTAACTTTGACCCAAAACTCTAATTCGACACAAAACCCAAATTTTGACCCAAAACCCCAATTTTAACCCAAAACCCTAATTTTGACCCAAAACCCTAACTCGACCCAAAACCCTAATTTTGACCCAAACCCTAACTCAAACCATAACCCCTAATTTTAACCCAAAGCCCTAAATTTCACCTAACCCTAATTTTGACCCAAAACCCTAATTTAACAAAAATGCTAATTCAAACCCTAAACCCTAATTTTCCCCTAAACCCTAATTTTGATCCTAAACCCTAAATTTGTCCCAAAACCTAATTCAAACCCTAATTTAGACCCAAAACCCTAATTCAAACTCTATTTTTGTCCCAAAACCCTTTTTCTAACTCAAAACCAAAACCTTAATTTTGACCCAAAACCCAATTTGACCAAACCCAAATTTTGACCCAAAACCCTAATCCTAAGCCTAATTTAGACCCAAAACACTAATTAGAACCCTATTATTTAACCAAAACCCTGATTTAAACTCAAAAACCTAATTCAAACACTAAACCCTAATTTTGACCCTAAACCCTAAATTTGACCTAACCCTAATTTTAACCCTAATTTTGACCCAAACCCTATTTTTAACTCAAACCCTATTTCAAACCCTAAACCATAATTTTGACCCAAACCCAAATTTTGACCCAAAACCCTAGTTTAGACCCAAAACCCTATTTTTAACCCAAAACCATAATTCAAACCCTAATTCTAACCAAAAACCCTATTTCTCACCATATTTTGTCCCAAAACCATTTTTAAACTCAAAACCCTAATTCAAACCCTAAACCCAAATTTACCCAAAACCCTATTTTTAACTCAAAACCCTAATTCAAACCCAAAACCTAAATTTTGACCCTAAACCCTAAATTTAACCTTAACCCTAAATTTAACCCAAAACCCAATTTTGACCCAATACCCTAATTTAGACCCAAAACCCTATTTTTACTCAAAACCCTAATTCAAACGCCAACCCTAATTTTGACCCAAAACTCTAATTCTGACACAAAACGAAATTTTGACCCAAAACCCCAATTTTAACCCAAATCCCTAATTTTGACCCAAAACCCGATCCGACCCAAAACCCTAATTTTAAACTCAAAACCCTAATTCAAACCCTAAACCCTAATTTTAACCCAAAGCCCTAAATTTAACCCGAACCCTAATTTGACGCAAAACCCTAATTTAACACAAAATGCTAATTCAAACCCTTAACCCTAATTTTGCCCCTAAACCCTAATTTTGATCCTCAACCCTAAATTTGACCCAAAACCTAATTCTAACCCTAATTTAGACCCCAAAACCCTAATTCTAACTCTATTTTTGTCCCAAAACCCTTTTTAACTCAAAACCAAAACCTAATTTTGACCAAAACCCAAATTTTGACCCAAAACCCTAATCCTAACCCTAATTTAGACCCAAAACACTAATTCGAACCCTATTTTTGAACCAAAACCCTATTTTAAACTCAAAACCCTAATTCAAACCCTAAACCCTAATTTTGACCCTAAACCCAAAATTTGACCCGGAAACCTAATTTTAACCCTAATTTTGACCCAAACCCCTTTTTTTTAACTCAAACCGCTATTTCAAACCCTAAACCATAATTTTGACCCAAAACCCAGATTTTGACCCAAAACCCTAGTTTAGACCCAAAACCCTATTTTTAACCCAAAACCATAATTCAAACCCTAATTTAGACCCAAAACCCTATCTATCTAACCTATTTTTGTCCCAAAACCAATTTATTCACACAAAACCCTAATTCAAACCCTAAACCCAAATTTGGACCCAAAACCCTATTTTTAACTCAAAACCCTAATTCAAACCCAAAAACCTAAATTTTGACCCTAAACCCTAAATTTAACACAGAACCCTAAATTTAACCCAAAGCCCGAATTTTGACCCAAAGACCTAATTCTAGATCCAAAACCCTATTTTTTACTCAAAACCCTAATTCAAACGCTTGAACCCTAATTTTGACCCAAAACTCTAATTTGGACACAAAACCGAAATTTTGACCCAAAACCACAATTTTAACACAAAACCCTAATTTTGACCCAAAACCCTAACTCTGACCCAAAACCCTAATTTTGACTCAAATCCCTAACTCAAACCATAAACCCTAATTTTAACCCAAAGCCCTAAATTTCACCGTAACCCTAATTTTGACCCAAAACCCTAATTTAACAAAAATGCTAATTCAAACCCTAAACCCTAATTTTGCGCCTAAACCCTAATTTTGATCCTAAACCCTAAATTTGTCCCAAAACCTAATTCTAACCATAATTTAGACCCAAAACCCTAATTCAAACTCTATTTTTGTCCCAAAACCCTTTTTTTAACTCAAAATCCAAACCTTAATTTTGACCAAAACCCAAATTTGGAACCAAAACCCAAATTTTGACCCAAAACCCTAATCCTAAGCCTAATTTAGACACAAAACACTAATTCGAACACTATTTTTGAACCAAAACCCTATTTTAAATCAAAACCCTAATTCAAACCCTAAAAACTAAGTTTGACACTAAACCCTAAATTTGAACCGGAACCCTAATATAAACCATAATTTTGACCCAAACACAAATTTTAAACTCAAACAGCTATTTCAAACCCTAAACCATAATTCAAACCCTAATTTTGACCCAAAACCCTAGTTTAGACCCAAAACCCTATTTTTAACCCAAAACCATAATTCAAACCCTAATTTAGACCAAAACCCTAATTCTATATTTTTGTCCCAAAACCATTTTTTAAACTCAAAACCCTAATTCAAACCCTAAACCCAAATTTGGACCCAAAACCCTATTTTTAACTCAAAACCCTAATTCAAACCCAAAAACCTAAATTTTGACCCTAAACCCTAAATTTAACCCAGAACCCTAAATTTAACCCAAATCCCGAATTTTGACCCAATACCCTAATTTAGACCCAAAACCCTATTTTTTACTCAAAACCCTAATTCAAACGCCGAACCCTAATTTTGACCCAAAACTCTAATTCGGACACAAAAACGAAATTTTGACCCAAAACCCCAATTTTAACCCAAATCCCTAATTTTGACCCAAAAACCTGACTCTGACCCAAAACCCTAATTTTAAACTCAAAACCCTAATTCAAACCCTAAACCCTAATTTTAACCCAAAGCCCTAAATTTACCCTAATTTTGACCCAAAACCCTAATTTAACACAAAATGCTAATTCAAACCCTTAACCCTAATTTTGCCCCTAAACCCTAATTTTGATCCTCAACCCTAAATTTGACCCAAAACCTAATTCTAACCCTAATTTAGACCCAAAACCCTAATTCTAACTCTATTTTTGTCCCAAAACCCTTTTTTTAACTCAAAACCAAAAACCTTAATTTTGACCAAAAACCCAAATTTTGACCCAAAACCCTAATCCTATCCCTAATTTAGACCCAAAACACTAATTCGAACCCTATTTTTGAACCAAAACCCTATTTTAAACTCAAAACCCTAATTCAAACCCTAAACCCTAATTTTGACCCTAAACCCAAAATTTGACCCGGAAACCTAATTTTTAACCCTAATTTTGACCCAAACCCCTTTTTTTTAACTCAAACCGCTATTTCAAACCCTAAACCATAATTTTGACCCAAAACCCAGATTTTGACCCAAAACCCTAGTTTAGACCCAAAACCCTATTTTTAACCCAAAACCATAATTCAAACCCTAATTTAGACCCAAAACCCTAATTCTAACCGTATTTTTGTCCCAAAACCATTTTTTTAACTCAAAACCCTAATTCAAACCCTAAACCCAAATTTGGACCCAAAACCCTATTTTTAACTCAAAACCCTAATTCAAACCCAAAAACCTAAATTTTGACCCTAAACCCTAAAATTAACGTAACCCTAAATTTAACCCAAAGCCCGAATTTTGACCCAAGACCTAATTTAGATCCAAAACCCTATTTTTTACTCAAAACCCTAATTCAAACGCCGAACCCTAATTTTGACCCAAAACTCTAATTCGGACACAAAACCGAAATTTTGACCCAAAACCACAATTTTAACACAAAACCCTAATTTTGACCCAAAACCCTAACTCTGACCCAAAACCCTAATTTTGACTCAAAACCCTAACTCAAACCATAAACCCTAATTTTAACCCAAAGCCCTAAATTTCACCCAGAACCCTAATTTTGACCCAAAACCCTAATTTAACAAAAAATGCTAATTCAAACCCTAAACCCTAATTTTGCGCCTAAACCCTAATTTTGATCCTAAACCCTAAATTTGTCCCAAAACCTAATTCTAACCATAATTTAGACCCAAAACCCTAATTCAAACTCTATTTTTGTCCCAAAACCCTTTTTTTAACTCAAAATCCGAAACCTTAATTTTGACCCAAAACCCAAATTTGGAACCAAAACCCAAATTTTGACCCAAAACCCTAATCCTAAGCCTAATTTAGACACAAAACACTAATTCGAACACTATTTTTGAACCAAAACCCTATTTTAAACTGAAAACCCTAATTCAAACCCTAAACCCTAATTTTGACCCTAAACCCTAAATTTGACCCGGAACCCTAATTTTAACCCTAATTTTGACCCAAACGCCTATTTTTAACTCAAACCTCTATTTCAAACCCTAAACCATAATTTTGACCCAGGACCCGCATTTTTGACCCAAAACCCTAGTTTAGACCCAAAACCCTATTTTTAACCCAAAACCATAATTCAAACCCTAATTTAGACCAAAAACCCTAATTCTAGCAGTATTTTTGTCCCAAAACCATTTTTTAAACTCAAAACCCTAATTCAAACCCTAAACCCAAATTTGGACCCAAAACCCTATTTTTAACTCAAAACCCTAATTCAAACCCAAAACCTAAATTTTGACCCTAAACCCTAAATTTAACCTTAACCCTAAATTTAACCCAAATCCCGAATTTTGACCCAATACCCTAATTTAGACCCAAAACCCTATTTTTACTCAAAACCCTAATTCAAACGCCGAACCCTAATTTTGACCCAAAACTCTAATTCGGACACAAAACGAAATTTTGACCCAAAACCCCAATTTTAACCCAAATCCCTAATTTTGACCCAAAACCCGACTCACCCAAAACCCTAATTTTAAACTCAAAACCGTAATTCAAACCCTAAACCCTAATTTTAACCCAAAGCCCTAAATTTAACCTTAACCCTAATTTTGACCCAAAACCCAAATTTAACACAAAATGCTAATTCAAACCCTTAACCCTAATTTTGCCCCTAAACCCTAATTTTGATCCTCAACCCTAAATTTGACCCAAAACCTAATTCTAACCCTAATTTAGACCCAAAACCCTAATTCTAACTCTATTTTTGTCCCAAAACCCTTTTTTAACTCAAAACCCAAAACCTTAATTTTGACCCAAAACCCAAATTTTGACCCAAAACCCTAATCCTATCCCTAATTTAGACCCAAAACACTAATTCGAACCCTATTTTTGAACCAAAACCCTATTTTAAACTCAAAACCCTAATTCAAACCCTAAACCCTAATTTTGACCCTAAACCCAAAATTTGACCCGGAAACCTAATTTTAACCCTAATTTTGACCCAAACCCATATTTTTAACTCAAACCGCTATTTCAAACCCTAAACCATAATTTTGACCCAAAACCCAGATTTTGACCCAAAACCCTAGTTTAGACCCAAAACCCTATTTTTAACCCAAAACCATAATTCAAACCCTAATTTAGACCCAAAACCCTAATTCTAACCGTATTTTTGTCCCAAAACCATTTTTTTAACTCAAAACCCTAATTCAAACCCTAAACCCAAATTTGGACCCAAAACCCTATTTTTAACTCAAAACCCTAATTCAAACCCAAAAACCTAAATTTTGACCCTAAACCCTAAATTTAACACAGAACCCTAAATTTAACCCAAAGCCCGAATTTTGACCCAGTACCCTAATTTAGATCCAAAACCCTATTTTTTACTCAAAACCCTAATTCAAACGCCGAACCCTAATTTTGACCCAAAACTCTAATTCGGACACAAAACCGAAATTTTGACCCAAAACCACAATTTTAACACAAAACCCTAATTTTGACCCAAAACCCTAACTCTGACCCAAAACCCTAATTTTGACTCAAAACCCTAACTCAAACCATAAACCCTAATTTTAACCCAAAGCCCTAAATTTCACCTAACCCTAATTTTGACCCAAAACCCTAATTTAACAAAAAATGCTAATTCAAACCCTAAACCCTAATTTTGCGCCTAAACCCTAATTTTGATCCTAAACCCTAAATTTGTCCCAAAACCTAATTCTAACCATAATTTAGACCCAAAACCCTAATTCAAACTCTATTTTTGTCCCAAAACCCTTTTTAACTCAAAACCAAACCTTAATTTTGACCCAAAACCCAAATTTGGAACCAAAACCCAAATTTTGACCCAAAACCCTAA
>JAUPTC010000011.1:2642538-2691124 GCA_030762895.1 Sophora flavescens | reverse complement strand
TTTTAAACTCAAAACCCTAATTCAAACCCTAAAGCCTAATTTTGATCCTAAACCCTAATTTGACCCAAAACCTAATTCTAACCTAATTTAGACCCAAAACCCTAATTCTAACCCTATTTTTGACTCAAACCCTTTTTAATTCAAACCCGAAACCTTAATTTTCACCCCCTAATTTGGAACCAAAACCCAAATTTTGACCCAAAACCTAATTTGAACCCTATTTTTGAACCAAAACCCTATTTTAAACTCAAAACCCTAATTCAAACCTAAACCCTAATTTTGACCTAAACCCTAAATTTGACCCATAACCTTAATTTTAACCCTATTTTTGACACAAAATCCTATTATTAACTCAAAACGCTATTTCAAACCCTAAACCATAGTTTTGACCCAAAACCCTAGTTTAGACCCAAAACCTATTTTTAACCCAAAACCATAATTCAAACCCTAATTTAGACCCAAAACCCTAATTCTAACCCTATTTTTGTCCCAAACCCATTTTTTAACTCAAAACCCTAAACCTTAATTTTGACCAAAAACTAAAATTTTGACCCAAAACCTAATTTAGACCCAAACCCTAATTCTAACCCTATTTTTAACTCAAAACCCTAATTCAAACCCTAAACCCTAATTTTGACCCTAAACCCTAAATTTGAACCAGAACCCTAATTATGACCCGAAACCCTAATTTCAACCCAAAGCCCTAATTTAAACCCAAAACCCTAATTCTGACCCTATTTTTCTCCCAAAACCCTATTTTTAACTCAACCCTAATTCTAACCGTCAACCCAAATTTTGACCCTAAATCCTAAATTGAACCCAAAACCCTAATTTTGACCCGAAAACCTAATTTTAACCCAAATCCGAAATTCTAACCCTATTTTTGACCCAAAACCCTATTTTTGACTCAAAACCCAAATTCAAACCCAAATCCATAATTTTGACCCAAAGCCCTAATCTTGATCGAAAACCCTAATTATGACCCAAAATCCTAATTTAGACCATAAACCCTAATTTTGACCCAAAACCCTAATTCAAACCCTAAACCCTAACTCGAACCCTATTTTTGACCCAAAACCCTATTTTAAACTCGAAACCCTAATTCAAACCCTAAACCCTAAATTTGACCCAAACCCCTAATTAGGACTCAAACCCTAATTTTGACCCAAAACCCTATTTTTAACGCAAAACCCTAATTCAAACCACGAAACCTATTTCTAACCATGTTTTTTCCCAAAACCCTAATTCTAACCCTGTTTTGTCCCAAACACCTTTTTTTAACTCAAACCCAAACCTTAATTTTGAACCCAACCCCTAATTCTAACCCTATTTTTATCCCAAAACCCTATTTTTAACTCAAAATCCTAATTCAAACCCAAAAAATCTAAATTTTGAACCTTAAACCTAAATTTAACACAAACCCTAAATTTGACCAGAACCCTAATTTTAACCCAAAGCCCTAATTTTGACCCAAAACCCTAATTTAGACCCTGAACCCTAATTTTGACCCAAAACTCTAATTTGGACCCAACCAAAATTTTGACCCAAAACCCCAATTTTAACCAAAATCCCTAATTTTGTCCCAAAACCCTAATTATGACCCAAAACCCTAATTTTGACACAACCCAAATTTTGACCCAAAGTCCTAAATTTAACCCAGAACCCTAATTTTGACCCAAAACCCTAATTTAACCCAAAACCCTAATTTAACCCAAAACCCTAATTTAGACCCTAAACCCTAATTTTGATCCTAAACCCTAATTTTGATCCTAAACCCTAATTTAGGCCTAAAACCCTAATTCGAACCCTATTTTTGAACCAAAACCCTATTTTAAAATGAAAACCCTAATTCAAACCCTAAAGCCTAACTTTGATCCTAAACCCCAAATTTGACCCAAAACCTAATTCTAACCCTAATTTAGACCCAAAACCCTAATTCTAACCCTATTTTTGTCCCAAACTCCTTTTTAATCGAAAACCGAAACCTTAATTTTCACCCAAAACCCAAATTTGGAACCAAAACCCAAATTTTGACCCAAAAACCTAATTTGAACCCTATTTTTGAACCAAAACCCTATTTTAAACTCAAAACCCTAATTCAAACCCTAAACCCTAATTTTGACCCTAAACCCTAAATTTGACCCATAACCCTAATTTTAACCCTATTTTTGACACAAAATCCTATTATTAACTCAAAACGCTATTTCAAACCCTAAACCATAGTTTTGACCCAAAACCCTAGTTTAGATCCAAAACCCTATTTTTAACCCAAAACCATAATTCAAACCCTAATTTAGACCCAAAACCTTAATTCTAACCCTATTTTTGTCCCAAAACCATTTTTTTAACTCAAAACCCTAAACCTTATTTTGACTAAAAACTAAAATTTTGACCCAAAACCCTAATTTAGACCCAAACCCCTAATTCTAACCCTATTTTTAACTCAAAACCCTAATTCAAACCCTAAACCCTAATTTTGACCCTAAACCTAAATTTGAACCAGACCCTAATTTTGACCCAAACCCTAATTTCAACCCAAAGCCTAATTTAAACCCAAAACCCTAATTAGACCTATTTTTGTCCCAAAACCCTATTTTTAACTCAACTCTAATTCTAACCGTCAACTCAAATTTTGACCCTAAATCCTAAATTTAACCCAAAACCCTAATTTTGACCCGAAAACCTAATTTTAACCCAAATCCGAAATTCTAACCCTATTTTGACCCAAAACCCTATTTTTAACTCAAAACCCAAATTCAAACCCAAATCCATAATTTTGACCCAAAGCCCTAATCTTGATCGGCAACCCTAATTCTGACCCAAAATCCTAATTTAGACCATAAACCCTAATTTTGACCCAAAACCCTAATTCAAACCCTAAACCCTAACTCGAACCCTATTTTTGACCCAAAACCCTATTTTAAACTCGAAACCCTAATTCAAACCCTAAACCCTAAATTTGACCCAAACCCTAATTCGACTCAAACCTAATTTTGACCCAAAACCCTATTTTTAGCATGAAAACCCTAATTCAAACCACTGAGACCTATTTCTAACCTGTTTTTGTCCCAAAACCCTAATTCTAACCCTGTTTTGTCCCAAACACCTTTTTTTAACTCAAAACCCAAACCTTAATTTTGACCCCAACCCTAATTCTAACCCTATTTTTGTCCCAAAACCTATTTTTAACTCAAAATCCTAATTCAAACCCAAAAACCTAAATTTTGACCCTTAACCTAAATTTAACACAACCCTAAAACCAAACCAATTTAAAACAATTGACCAAACCCTAATTAGACCCTGAACCTAATTTTGACCCAAAACTCTAATTTGGACCCAACCAAAATTTTGACCCAAAACCCCGATTTTAACCAAAATCCCTAATTTTGTCCCAAAACCCTAATTCTGACCCAAAACCCTAATTTTGACACAAAACCCAAATTTTGACCCAAAGTCCTAAATTTAACCCAGAACCTAATTTTGACCCAAAACCTAATTTAACCCAAAACCTAATCAAACCCTTAACCCTAATTTAGACCCTAAACCCTAATTTTGATCCTAAACCCTAAATTTGACCCTAAACCCTAATCCTAACCCTAATTTAGGCCTAAAACCCTAATTCGAACCCTATTTTTGAACCAAAACCCTATTTTAAACTGAAATCCCTAATTCAAACCCAAAACCCTAATTCAAACCCTAAAGCCTAACTTTGATCCTAAACCCCAAATTTGACCCAAAACCTAATTCTAACCCTAATTTAGACCCAAAACCCTAATTCTAACCCTATTTTTGTCCCAAACTCCTTTTTTTAACTGAAAACCCGAAACCTTAATTTTCACCCAAAACCCAAATTTGGAACCAAAACCCAAATTTTGACCCAAAAACCTAATTTGAACCCTATTTTTGAACCAAACCCCTATTTTAAACTCAAAACCCTAATTCAAACCCTAAACCCTAATTTTGACCCTAAACCCTAAATTTGACCCATAACCCTAATTTTAACCCTATTTTTGACACAAAATCCTATTATTAACTCAAAACGCTATTTCAAAACATAAACCAAAGTTTTGACCCAAAACCTAGTTTAGACCCAAAACCCTATTTTTAACCCAAAACCATAATTCAAACCCTAATTTAGACCCAAAACCCTAATTCTAACCCTATTTTTGTCCCAAAACCATTTTTTTAACTCAAAACCCTAAACCTTAATTTTGACCAAAAACTAAAATTTTGACCCAAAACCCTAATTTAGACCCAAACCCCTAATTCTAACCCTTTTAACTCAAAACCCTAATTGAAACCCTAAACCCTAATTTTGACCCTAAACCCTAAATTTGAACCAGAACCCTAATTTTGACCCGAAACCCTAATTTCAACCCAAAGCCCTAATTTAAACCCAAAACCCTAATTAGACCCTATTTTTGTCCCAAAACCCTATTTTTAACTCAACCCTAATTCTAGGTCAACCCAAATTTTGACCCTAAATCCTAAATTTAACCCAAAACCCTAATTTTGACCGAAAACCTAATTTTAACCCAAATCAAAATTCTAACCCTATTTTTGACCCAAAACCCTATTTTTAACTCAAAACCCAAATTCAAACCCAAATCCATAATTTTGACCCAAAGCCCTAATCTTGATGAAAACCTAATTCGACCAAAATCCTAATTTAGACCCTAAACCCTAATTTTGACCCAAAACCCTAATTCAGACCTAAACCCTAACTCGAACCCTATTTTTGACCCAAAACCCTATTTTAAACTCGAGACCCTAATTCAGACCCTAAACCTAAATTTGACCCAAACCCTAATTCGGCTCAAAACCCTAATTTTGACCCAAAACCCTATTTTTAACGCAAAACCCTAATTCAGACCACTGAGACCTATTTCTAACCTGTTTTTGTCCCAAAACCCTAATTCTAACCCTGTTTTGTCCCAAACACCTTTTTTTTTAACTCAAAACCCGAAACCTTAATTTTGACCCCAACCCCTAATTCTAACCCTATTTTTGTCCCAAAACCCTATTTTTAACTCAAAATCCTAATTCAAACCCAAAAACCTAAATTTTGACCCTTAACCCTAAATTTAACACAGAACCCTAAATTTGTCCCAGAACCCTAATTTAGACCCTGAACCCTAATTTTGACCGAAAACTCTAATTTGGACCCAACCAAAATTTTGACCCAAAACCCCAATTTTAACCAAAATCCCTAATTTTGTCCCAAAACCCTAATTCTGACCCAAAACCCTAATTTTGACACAAAACCCAAATTTTGACCCAAAGTCCTAAATTTAACCCAGAACCCTAATTTTGACCCAAAACCCTAATTTAACCCAAAACCCTAATCAAACCCTTAACCTAATTTAGACCCTAAACCTAATTTTGATCCTAAACCTAAATTTGACCTAAACCTAATCCTAACCCTAATTTGGGCCTAAAACCTAATTCGAACCCTATTTTTGAACCAAAACCCTATTTTAAAGAAACCCTAATTCAAACCCAAAACCCTAATTCAAACCCTAAAGCCTAATTTTGATCCTAAACCCTAAATTTGACCCAAAACCTAATTCTAACCCTAATTTAGACCCAAAACCTAATTCTAACCCTATTTTTGTCCCAAAATCCTTTTTAATCGAAAACCGAAACCTTAATTTTCACCCAAAACCCAAATTTGGAACCAAAACCCAAATTTTGACCCAAAAACCTAATTTGAACCCTATTTTTGAACCAAAACCCTATTTTAAACTCAAATCCCTAATTCAAACCCTAAACCTAATTTTGACCCTAAACCTAAATTTGACCCATAACCCTAATTTTAACCTATTTTTGACACAAAATCCTATTATTAACTCAAAGCTATTTCAAACCCTAAACCATAGTTTTGACCCAAAACCCTAGTTTAGACCCAAAACCCTATTTTTAACCCAAAACCATAATTCAAACCCTAATTTAGACCCAAACCCTAATTCTAACCCTATTTTTGTCCCAAAACCATTTTTTAACTCAAAACCCTAAACCTTAATTTTGACCAAAAACTAAAATTTTGACCCAAAACCCTAATTTAGACCCAAACCCCTAATTCTAACCTATTTTTAACTCAAAACCCTAATTCAAACCCTAAACCCTAATTTTGACCCTAAACCCTAAATTTGAACCAGAACCTAATTTTGACCAAACCCTAATTTCAACCCAAAGCCCTAATTTAAACCCAAAACCCTAATTCGACCTATTTTTGTCCCAAAACCCTATTTTTAACTCAACCCTAATTCTATCAACCCAAATTTTGACCTAAATCCTAAATTTAACCCAAAACCCTAATTTTGACCAAAACCTAATTTTGACCCAAATCAAAATTCTAACCCTATTTTTGACCCAAAACCCTATTTTTAACTCAAAACCCAAATTCAAACCCAAATCCATAATTTTGACCCAAAGCCCTAATCTTGATGAAAACCCTAATTGACACAAAATCCTAATTTAGACCCTAAACCCTAATTTTGACCCAAAACCTAATTCAAACCCTAAACCCTAACTCGAACCTATTTTTGACCCAAAACCTATTTTAAACTCGAAACCCTAATTCAAACCCTAAACCCTAAATTTGACCAGACCCTAATTCGACTCGAAACCCTAATTTTGACCCAAAACCTATTTTTAGCAAAACCCTAATTCAAACCACGAACCTATTTCTAACCTGTTTTTGTCCCAAAACCCTAATTCTAACCCTGTTTTGTCCCAAACACCTTTTTTTTAACTCAAAACCCGAAACCTTAATTTTGACCCACCCTAATTCTAACCTATTTTTGTCCCAAAACCCTATTTTTAACTCAAAATCTAATTCAAACCCAAAAACCTAAATTTTGACCCTAACCTAAATTTAACACAGAACCCTAAACCCTAATTTGACCACGAACCTAATTTTGACCCAAAACTCTAATTTGGACCCAACCAAAATTTTGACCCAAAACCCCAATTTTAACCAAAATCCCTAATTTTGTCCCAAAACCCTAATTCGACCCAAAACCCTAATTTTGACACTAAACCCAAATTTTGACCCAAAGTCCTAAATTTAACCTGAACCCTAATTTTGACCCAAAACCTAATTTAACCCAAAACCCTAATCAAACCCTTAACCCTAATTTAGACCCTAAACCTAATTTTGATCCTAAACCCTAAATTTGACCTAAACCCTAATCCTAACCTAATTTGGGCCTAAAACCTAATTCGAACCCTATTTTTGAACCATATCCCTATTTTAAACTGTAAACCCTAATTAAAACCCAAAACACTAATTCAAACCCTAAAGCCTAATTTTGATACTAAACCCTAAATTTGACCCAAAACCTAATTATAACCCTAATTTAGACCCAAAACCTTAATTCTAACCCTATTTTGGTCCCAAAATCCTTTTTTTAACTGGAAACCCGAAACCTTAATTTTCACCCAAAACCCAAATTTGGAACCAAAACCCAAATTTTGTCCCAAAAACCTAATTTGAACCCTATTTTTGAACCAAAACCCTATTTTAAACTCAAAACCCTAATTCAAACCCTAAACCCTAATTTTGACCCTAAACCCTAAATTTGACCCATAACCCTAATTTTAACCCTATTTTTGACACAAAATCCTATTATTAACTCAAAACGCTATTTCAAACCCTAAACCATAGTTTTGACCCAAAACCCTAGTTTAGATCCAAAACCCTATTTTTAACCCAAAACCATAATTCAAACCCTAATTTAGACCCAAAACCCTAATTCTAACCCTATTTTTGTCCCAAAACCATTTTTTTAACTCAAAACCCTAAACCTTATTTTGACTAAAAACTAAAATTTTGACCCAAAACCATTATTTAGACCCAACACCCTAATTCTAACCCTATTTTTAACTCAAAACCCTAATTCAAACCCTAAACCCTAATTTTGACCCTAAACCCTAAATTTGAACCGAACCCTAATTTTGACCGAAACCTAATTTCAACCCAAAGCCCTAATTTAAACCCAAAACCCTAATTCGACCTATTTTTGTCCCAAAACCCTATTTTTAACTCAACCCTAATTCTAAGTCAACCCAAATTTTGACCCTAAATCCTAAATTTAACCCAAAACCTAATTTTGACCAAAACCTAATTTTGACCCAAATCCAAATTCTTACCCTATTTTTGACCCAAATCCCTATTTTTAACTCAAAACCCTAATTCAAACCCAAATCCATAATTTTGACCCAAAGCCCTAATCTTGATGAAAACCCTAATTCGACACAAAATCCTAATTTAGACCCTAAACCCTAATTTTGACCCAAAACCTAATTCAAACCCTAAACCCTAACTCGAACCCTATTTTTGACCCAAAACCTATTTTAAACTCGAAACCTAATTCAAACCCTAAACCTAAATTTGACCCAAACCCTAATTCGACTCGAAACCTAATTTTGACCCAAAACCCTATTTTTAACGCAAAACCCTAATTCAAACCACAAAACCTATTTCTAACCTGTTTTGTCCCAAAACCCTAATTCTAACCCTGTTTTGTCCCAAACACCTTTTTTTAACTCAAAACCGAAACCTTAATTTTGACCCCCCCTAATTCTAACCTATTTTTGTCCCAAAACCCTATTTTTAACTCAAAATCCTAATTCAAACCCAAAAACCTAAATTTTGACCCTTAACCTAAATTTAACACAGAACCCTAAAAAAACCCCTAATTTGACCACAACCTAATTTTGACCCAAAACTCTAATTTGGACCCAACCAAAATTTTGACCCAAAACCCCAATTTTAACCAAAATCCCTAATTTTGTCCCAAAACCCTAATTGACCCAAAACCTAATTTTGACACAAAACCCAAATTTTGACCCAAAGTCCTAAATTTAACCTAGACCCTAATTTTGACCCAAAACCTAATTTAACCCAAAACCCTAATCAAACCCTTAACCCTAATTTAGACCCTAAACCCTAATTTTGATCCTAAACCTAAATTTGACCTAAACCCTAATCTAACCTAATTTGGGCCTAAAACCCTAATTCGAACCTATTTTTGAACCAAAACCCTATTTTAAATGAAAACCTAATTCAACCCAACTAATTCAAACCCTAAAGCCTAATTTTGATCCTAAACCCTAAATTTGACCCAAAACCTAATTCTAACCTAATTTAGACCCAAAACCCTAATTCTAACCCTATTTTTGTCCCAAAATCCTTTTTAATGAAAACCGAAACATTAATTTTCACCCAAACCCAAATTGGAAAAAACCCAAATTTTGACCCAAAACCTAATTTGAACCCTATTTTTGGAACCAAAACCTATTTTAAACTCAAAACCCTAATTCAAACCCTAAACCCTAATTTTGACCCTAAACCTAAATTTGACCCATAACCCTAATTTTAACCTATTTTTGACACAAAATCCTATTATTAACTCAAACGCTATTTCAAACCCTAAACCATAGTTTTGACCCAAAACCTAGTTTAGACCCAAAACCCTATTTTTAACCCAAAACCATAATTCAAACCTAATTTAGACCCAAAACCTAATTCTAACCCTATTTTTGTCCCAAAACCATTTTTTAACTCAAAACCCTAAACCTTAATTTTGACCAAAAACTAAAAATTTGACCCAAAACCTAATTTAGACCCAAACCCTAATTCTAACCCTATTTTTAACTCAAAACCCTAATTCAAACCCTAAACCCTAATTTTGACCCTAAACCTAAATTTGAACCGAACCCTAATTTTGACCAAAACCTAATTTCAACCCAAAGCCTAATTTAAACCCAAAACCCTAATTCGACCCTATTTTTGTCCCAAAACCCTATTTTTAACTCAACCCTAATTCTAGGTCAACCCAAATTTTGACCTAAATCCTAAATTTAACCCAAAACCCTAATTTTGACCAAAACCTAATTTTAACCCAAATCAAATTCTAACCCTATTTTTGACCCAAAACCCTATTTTTAACTCAAAACCCAAATTCAAACCCAAATCCATAATTTTGACCCAAACCTAATCTTGATGAAAACCTAATTCGACACAAAATCCTAATTTAGACCTAAACCCTAATTTTGACCCAAACCCTAATTCAGACCCTAAACCCTAACTCGAACCCTATTTTTGACCCAAAACCCTATTTTAAACTCGAAACCTAATTCAAACCCTAAACCCTAAATTTGACCCAAACCCTAATTCGACTCAAACCTAATTTTGACCCAAAACCCTATTTTTAACGCAAAACCCTAATTCAAACCCTGAAACCTATTTCTAACCCTGTTTTTGTCCCAAAACCCTAATTCTAACCCTGTTTTGTCCCAAACACCTTTTGTTTTAACTCAAAACCCGAAACCTTAATTTTGACCCGAAACCCTATTTTTAACTCAAAATCCTAATTCAAACCCAAAAACCTAAATTTTGACCCTTAACCCTAAATTTAACACAGAACCCTAAACCCTAATTTAGACCCTGAACCCTAATTTTGACCCAAAACTCTAATTTGGACCCAACCAAAATTTTGACCCAAAACCCCAATTTTAACCAAAATCCCTAATTTTGTCCCAAAACCCTAATTCTGACCCAAAACCCTAATTTTGACACAAAACCCAAATTTTGACCCAAAGTCCTAAATTTAACCCAGAACCCTAATTTTGACCCAAAACCCTAATCAAACCCTTAACCCTAATTTAGACCCTAAACCCTAATTTTGATCCTAAACCCTAAATTTGACCCTAAACCCTAATCCTAACCCTAATTTAGGCCTAAAACCCTAATTCGAACCCTATTTTTGAAGCAAAACCCTATTTTAAACTGAAAACCCTAATTCAAACCCAAAACCCTAATTCAAACCCTAAAGCCTAATTTTGATCCTAAACCCTAAATTTGACCCAAAACCTAATTCTAACCCTAATTTAGACCCAAAACCCTAATCCTAACCCTATTTTTGTCCCAAAATCCTTTTTTTAACTGAAAACCCGAAACCTTAATTTTCACCCAAAACCCAAATTTGGAACCAAAACCCAAATTTTGACCCAAAAACCTAATTTGAACCCTATTTTGGAACCAAAACCCTATTTTAAACTCAAAACCCTAATTCAAACCCCAAACCCTAATTTTGACCCATAACCCTAATTTTAATCCTATTTTTGACACAAAATCCTATTATTAACTCAAAACGCTATTTCAAACCCTAAACCATAGTTTTGACCCAAAACCCTAGTTTAGACCCAAAACCCTATTTTTAACCCAAAACCATAATTCAAACCCTAATTTATACCCAAAACCCTAATTCTAACCCTATTTTTGTCCCAAACCCATTTTTTTAACTCAAAACCCTAAACCTTAATTTTGACCAAAAACTAAAATTTTGACCCAAACCCCTAATTCTAACCCTATTTTTAACTCAAAACCCTAATTCAAACCCTAAACCCTAATTTTGACCCTAAACCCTAAATTTGAACCAGAACCCTAATTTTGACCCGAAACCCTAATTTCAACCCAAAGCCCTAATTTAAACCCAAAACCCTAATTCTGACCCTATTTTTGTCCCAAAACCCTATTTTTAACTCAACCCTAATTCTAACAGTCAACCCAAATTTTGACCCTAAATCTTCAATTTAACCCAAAACCCTAATTTTGACCCGAAAACCAAATTTTAACCCAAATCCGAAATTCTAACCCTATTTTTGACCCAAAACCCTATTTTTAACTCAAAATCCTAATTCAAACCCAAATCCATTATTTTGACCCAAAGCCCTAATCTTGACCGAAAACCCTAATTCTGACCCAAAATCCTGATTTAGACCATAAACCCTAATTTTGACCCAAAACCCTAATTCAAACCCTAAACCCTAACTCGAACCCTATTTTTGACCCAAAACCCTATTTTAAACTCGAAACCCTAATTCAAACCCTAAACCCTAAATTTGACCCAGAACCCTAATTCGGCTCAAACCCTAATTTTGACCCAAAACCCTATTTTTAACGCAAAACCCTAATTCAAACCACGGAACCTATTTCTAACCTGTTTTTGTCCCAAAACCCTAATTCTAACCCTGTTTTGTCCCAAACACCTTTTTTTAACTCAAAACCCGAAACCTTAATTTTGACCCAACCCCTAATTCTAACCCTATTTTTGTCCCAAAACCCTATTTTTAACTCAAAATCCTAATTCAAACCCAAAAACCTAAATTTTGACCCTTAACCTAAATTTAACACGAACCCTAAAAACAAAAAACCAAGACCAAAACCCTAATTTAGACCACAAACCTAATTTTGACCCAAAACTCTAATTTGGACCCAACCAAAATTTTGACCCAAAACCCCAATTTTAACCAAAATCCCTAATCTTGTCCCAAAACCCTAATTTTGACCCAAAACCCTAATTTTGACACAAAACCCAAATTTTGACCCAAAGTCCTAAATTTAACCCAGAACCCTAATTTTGACCCAAAACTCTAATTTAACCCAAAACCCTAATCAAACCCTTAACCCTAATTTAGACCCTAAACCCTAATTTTGATCCTAAACCCTAAATTTGACCCTAAACCCTAATCCTAACCCTAATTTAGGCCTAAAACCCTAATTCGAACCCTATTTTTGAACCAAAACCCTATTTTAAACTGAAAACCCTAATTCAAACCCAAAACCCTAATTCAAACCCTAAAGCCTAATTTTGATCCTAAACCCTAAATTTGACCCAAAACCTAATTCTAACCCTAATTTAGACCCAAAACCCTAATCCTAACCCTATTTTTGTCCCAAAATCCTTTTTTTAACTGAAAACCCGAAACCTTAATTTTCACCCAAAACCCAAATTTGGAACCAAAACCCAAATTTTGACCCAAAAACCTAATTTGAACCCTATTTTTGAACCAAAACCCTATTTTAAACTCAAAACCCTAATTCAAACCCTAAACCCTAATTTTGACCCTAAACCCTAAATTTGACCCATAACCCTAATTTTAACCCTATTTTTGACACAAAATCCTATTATTAACTCAAAACGCTATTTCAAACCCTAAACCATAGTTTTGACCCAAAACCCTAGTTTAGACCCAAAACCCTATTTTTAACCCAAAACCATAATTCAAACCCTAATTTAGACCCAAAACCCTAATTCTAACCCTACTTTTGTCCCAAAACCATTTTTTTAACTCAAAACCCTAAACCTTAATTTTGACCAAAAACTAAAAATTTGACCCAAAACCCTAATTTAGACCCAAACCCCTAATTCTAACCCTATTTTTAACTCAAAACCCTAATTCAAACCCTAAACCCTAATTTTGACCCTAAACCCTAAATTTGAACCAGAACCCTAATTTTGACCCGAAACCCTAATTTCAACCTAAAGCCTTAATTTAAACCCAAAACCCTAATTCTGACTCTATTTTTGTCCCAAAACCCTATTTTTAACTCGACCTAATTCTAACGTCAACCCAAATTTTGACCCTAAATCCTAAATTTAACCCAAAACCCTAATTTTGACCAAAACCTAATTTTAACCCAACAATTTAATACTAACCCTATTTTTGACCCAAAACCCTATTTTTAACTCAAAACCCAAATTCAAACCCAAATCCATAATTTTGACCCAAAGCCCTAATCTTGATGAAAACCCTAATTCGACACAAAATCCTAATTTAGACCCTAAACCTAATTTTGACCCAAAACCTAATTCAAACCCTAAACCCTAACTCGAACCCTAATTTTGACCCAAAACCCTATTTTAAACACGAAACCCTAATTCAAACCCTATACCCTAAATTTGACCCAAACCCCTAATTCGACTCAAACCCTAATTTTGACCCAAAACCCTATTTTTACGCAAAACCCTAATTCAAACCACTGAACCTATTTCTAACCTGTTTTTGTCCCAAAACCCTAATTCTAACCCTGTTTTGTCCCAAACACCTTTTTTAACTCAAAACCAAACCTTAATTTTGACTACCTAATTCTAACCTATTTTTGTCCCAAAACCCTATTTTTAACTCAAAATCCTAATTCAAACCCAAAAACCTAAATTTTGACCCTTAACCCTAAATTTAACACAACCCTAAAAAACCCCCCTAATTTGACCCAGCCTATTTTGACCCAAAACTCTAATTTGGACCCAAAATTTTGACCCAAAACCCCAATTTTAACCAAAATCCTAATTTTGTCCCAAAACCCTAATTCTGACCCAAAACCCTAATTTTGACACAAAACCCAAATTTTGACCCAAAGTCCTAAATTTAACCCAAAACCCTAATTTAACCCAAAACCCTAATCAAACCCTTAACCCTAATTTAGACCCTAAACCCTAATTTTGATCCTAAACCCTAAATTTGACCTAAACCCTAATCCTAACCTAATTTAGGCCTAAAACCCTAATTGAACCCTATTTTTGAACCAAAACCCTATTTTAAACTGAAAACCCTAATTCAAACCCTAAAGCCTAATTTTGATCCTAAACCCTAAATTTGACCCAAAACATAATTCTAACCCTAATTTAGACCCAAAACCCTAATTCTAACCCTATTTTTGTCCCAAAATCCTTTTTAATGAAAACCAAACTTAATTTTCACCCAAACCCAAATTGACCCAAATTTGACCCAAAACCTAATTTGAACCCTATTTTGGAACCAAAACCCTATTTTAAACTCAAAACCCTAATTCAAACCCTAAACCCTAATTTTGACCCTAAACCCTAAATTTGACCCATAACCCTAATTTTAACCCTATTTTTGACACAAAATCCTATTATTAACTCAAAACGCTATTTCAAACCCTAAACCATAGTTTTGACCCAAAACCCTAGTTTAGACCCAAAACCCTATTTTTAACCCAAAACCATAATTCAAACCTAATTTAGACCCAAAACCCTAATTCTAACCCTATTTTTGTCCCAAAACCATTTTTTAACTCAAAACCCTAAACCTTAATTTTGACCAAAAACTAAAATTTTGACCCAAAACCCTAATTTAGACCCAAACCCCTAATTCTAACCCTATTTTTAACTCAAAACCCTAATTCAAACCCTAAACCCTAATTTTGACCCTAAACCCTAAATTTGAACCAGAACCCTAATTTTGACCCGAAACCCTAATTTCAACCCAAAGCCCTAATTTAAACCCAAAACCCTAATTCTGACCCTATTTTTGTCCCAAAACCCTATTTTTAACTCAACCCTAATTCTAACCAAACCCAAATTTTGACCCTAAATCCTAAACTTAACCCAAAACCCTACTATTGACCCGAAAACCTAATTTTCACACAAATCCAAAATTCTAACCCTATTTTTGACCCAAAACCCTATTTTTAACTCAAAACCCAAATTCAAACCCAAATCCATAATTTTGACCCAAAGCCCTAATCTTGACCGAAAACCCTAATTCTGACCCAAAATCCTAATTTAGACCCTAAACCCTAATTTTGACCCAAAACCCTAATTCAAACCCTAAACCCTATCTCCAACCCTCATTATGACCCCAAATCCTATTTTAAAGTCTAAACCCTAATTCAAACCCTAAACCCTAAATTTGACCCAAACCCCTAATTCTGACTCGAAACCCTAATTTTGACCCAAAACCCTATTTTTAACGCAAAACCATAATTCAAACCATGAAACCAATTTCTAACCCTGTTTTTGTCCCAAAACCCTAATTCTAACCCTGTTTTGTCCCAAACACCTTTTTTAACTCAAAACCGAAACCTTAATTTTGACCCAACCCCTAATTCTAACCTATTTTTGTCCCAAAACCCTATTTTTAACTCAAAATCCTAATTCAAACCCAAAAACCTAAATTTTGACCCTTAACCCTAAATTTAACACAGGACCCTAAACCCTAATTTAGACCCGGAACCCTAATTTTGACCCAAAACTCTAATTTGGACCCAACCAAAATTTTGACCCAAAACCCCAATTTTAACCAAAATCCCTAATTTTGTCCCAAAACCCTAATTCTGACCCAAAACCCTAATTTTGACACAAAACCCAAATTTTGACCCAAAGTCCTAAATTTAACCCAGAACCCTAATTTTGACCCAAAACCCTAATTTAACCCAAAACCCTAATCAAACACTTAACCCTAATTTAGACCCTAAACCCTAATTTTGATCCTAAACCCTAAATTTGACCCTAAACCCTAATCCTAACCCTAATTTAGGCCTAAAACCCTAATTCGAACCCTATTTTTGAACCAAAACCCTATTTTAAACTGAAAACCCTAATTCAAACCCTAAAGCCTAATTTTGATCCTAAACCCTAAATTTGACCCAAAACCTAATTCTAACCCTAATTTAGACCCAAAACCCTAATTCTAACCCTATTTTTGTCACAAAATCCTTTTTTTAACTGAAAACCCGAAACATTAATTTTCACCCAAAACCCAAATTTTGACCCAAAAACCTAATTTGAACCCTATTTTGGAACCAAAACCCTATTTTAAACTCAAAACCCTAATTCAAACCCTAAACCCTAATTTTGACCCTAAACCCTAAATTTGACCCATAACCCTAATTTTAACCCTATTTTTGACACAAAATCCTATTATTAACTCAAAACGCTATTTCAAACCCTAAACCATAGTTTTGACCCAAAACCCTAGTTTAGACCCAAAACCCTATTTTTAACCCAAAACCATAATTCAAACCCTAATTTAGACCCAAAACCCTAATTCTAACCCTATTTTTGTCCCAAAACCATTTTTTTAACTCAAAACCCTAAACCTTAATTTTGACCAAAAACTAAAATTTTGACCCAAAACCCTAATTTAGACCCAAACCCCTAATTCTAACCCTATTTTTAACTCAAAACCCTAATTCAAACCCTAAACCCTAATTTTGACCCTAAACCCTAAATTTGAACCAGAACCCTAATTTTGACCCGAAACCCTAATTTCAACCCAAAGCCCTAATTTAAACCCAAAACCCTAATTCTGACCCTATTTTTGTCCCAAAACCCTATTTTTAACTCAACCCTAATTCTAACCGTCAACCCAAATTTTGACCCTAAATCCTAAATTTAACCCAAAACCCTAATTTTGACCCGAAAACCTAATTTTAACCCAAATCCGAAATTCTAACCCTATTTTTGACCCAAAACCCTATTTTTAACTCAAAACCCAAATTCAAACCCAAATCCATAATTTTGACCCAAAGCCCTAATCTTGACCGAAAACCCTAATTCTGACCCAAAATCCTAATTTAGACCCTAAACCCTAATTTTGACCCAAAACCCTAATTCAAACCCTAAACCCTAACTCGAACCCTATTTTTGACCCAAAACCCTATTTTAAACTCGAAACCCTAATTCAAACCCTAAACCCTAAATTTGACCCAAACCCCTAATTCTGACTCGAAACCCTAATTTTGACCCAAAACCCTATTTTTAACGCAAAACCCTAATTCAAACCCTGAAACCTATTTCTAACCCTGTTTTTGTCCCAAAACCCTAATTCTAACCCTGTTTTGTCCCAAACACCTTTTTTTTAACTCAAAACCCGAAACCTTAATTTTGACCCCAACCCCTAATTCTAACCCTATTTTTGTCCCAAAACCCTATTTTTAACTCAAAATCCTAATTCAAACCCAAAAACCTAAATTTTGACCCTTAACCCTAAATTTAACACAACCCTAAAACCAAACCAAAACAACCTAATTTTGACCCAAAACCCTAATTTTGACCTCCCAAAACTCTAATTTGGACCCAACCAAAATTTTGACCCAAAACCCCAATTTTAACCAAAATCCCTAATTTTGTCCCAAAACCCTAATTCTGACCCAAAACCCTAATTTTGACACAAAACCCAAATTTTGACCCAAAGTCCTAAATTTAACCCAGAACCCTAATTTTGACCCAAAACCCTAATTTAACCCAAAACCCTAATCAAACACTTAACCCTAATTTAGACCCTAAACCCTAATTTTGATCCTAAACCCTAAATTTGACCCTAAACCCTAATCCTAACCCTAATTTAGGCCTAAAACCCTAATTCGAACCCTATTTTTGAACCAAAACCCTATTTTAAACTGAAAACCCTAATTCAAACCCTAAAGCCTAATTTTGATCCTAAACCCTAAATTTGACCCAAAACCTAATTCTAACCCTAATTTAGACCCAAAACCCTAATTCTAACCCTATTTTTGTCACAAAATCCTTTTTTTAACTGAAAACCCGAAACATTAATTTTCACCCAAAACCCAAATTTTGACCCAAAAACCTAATTTGAACCCTATTTTGGAACCAAAACCCTATTTTAAACTCAAAACCCTAATTCAAACCCTAAACCCTAATTTTGACCCTAAACCCTAAATTTGACCCATAACCCTAATTTTAACCCTATTTTTGACACAAAATCCTATTATTAACTCAAAACGCTATTTCAAACCCTAAACCATAGTTTTGACCCAAAACCCTAGTTTAGACCCAAAACCCTATTTTTAACCCAAAACCATAATTCAAACCCTAATTTAGACCCAAAACCCTAATTCTAACCCTACTTTTGTCCCAAAACCATTTTTTTAACTCAAAACCCTAAACCTTAATTTTGACCAAAAACTAAAAATTTGACCCAAAACCCTAATTTAGACCCAAACCCCTAATTCTAACCCTATTTTTAACTCAAAACCCTAATTCAAACCCTAAACCCTAATTTTGACCCTAAACCCTAAATTTGAACCAGAACCCTAATTTTGACCCGAAACCCTAATTTCAACCCAAAGCCCTAATTTAAACCCAAAACCCTAATTCTGACCCTATTTTTGTCCCAAAACCCTATTTTTAACTCATCCCGAATTCTAACCGTCAACCCAAATTTTGACCCTAAATCCTAAATTTAACCCAAAACCCTAATTTTGACCCGAAAACCTAATTTTAACCCAAATCCGAAATTCTAACCCTATTTTTGACCCAAAACCCTATTTTTAACTCAAAACCCAAATTCAAACCCAAATCCATAATTTTGACCCAAAGCCCTAATCTTGACCGAAAACCCTAATTCTGACACAAAATCCTAATTTAGACCCTAAACCCTAATTTTGACCCAAAACCCTAATTCAAACCCTAAACCCTAACTCGAACCCTATTTTTGACCCAAAACCCTATTTTAAACTCGAAACCCTAATTCAAACCCTAAACCCTAAATTTGACCCAAACCCCTAATTCTGACTCGAAACCCTAATTTTGACCCAAAACCCTATTTTTAACGCAAAACCCTAATTCAAACCCTGAAACCTATTTCTAACCCTGTTTTTGTCCCAAAACCCTAATTCTAACCCTGTTTTGTCCCAAACACCTTTTTTTTTAACTCAAAACCCGAAACCTTAATTTTGACCCCAACCCCTAATTCTAACCCTATTTTTGTCCCAAAACCCTATTTTTAACTCAAAATCCTAATTCAAACCCAAAAACCTAAATTTTGACCCTTAACCCTAAATTTAACACAGAACCCTAAACCCTAATTTAGACCCTGAACCCTAATTTTGACCCAAAACTCTAATTTGGACCCAACCAAAATTTTGACCCAAAACCCCAATTTTAACCAAAATCCCTAATTTTGTCCCAAAACCCTAATTCTGACCCAAAACCCTAATTTTGACACAAAACCCAAATTTTGACCCAAAGTCCTAAATTTAACCCAGAACCCTAATTTTGACCCAAAACCCTAATTTAACCCAAAACCCTAATCAAACCCTTAACCCTAATTTAGACCCTAAACCCTAATTTTGATCCTAAACCCTAAATTTGACCCTAAACCCTAATCCTAACCCTAATTTAGGCCTAAAACCCTAATTCGAACCCTATTTTTGAACCAAAACCCTATTTTAAACTGAAAACCCTAATTCAAACCCAAAACCCTAATTCAAACCCTAAAGCCTAATTTTGATCCTAAACCCTAAATTTGACCCAAAACCTAATTCTAACCCTAATTTAGACCCAAAACCCTAATTCTAACCCTATTTTTGTCCCAAAATCCTTTTTTTAACTGAAAACCCGAAACCTTAATTTTCACCCAAAACCCAAATTTGGAACCAAAACCCAAATTTTGACCCAAAAACCTAATTTGAACCCTATTTTGGAACCAAAACCCTATTTTAAACTCAAAACCCTAATTCAAACCCCAAACCCTAATTTTGACCCTAAACCCTAAATTTGACCCATAACCCTAATTTTAACCCTATTTTTGACACAAAATCCTATTATTAACTCAAAACGCTATTTCAAACCCTAAACCATAGTTTTGACCCAAAACCCTAGTTTAGACCCAAAACCCTATTTTTAACCCAAAACCATAATTCAAACCCTAATTTAGACCCAAAACCCTAATTCTAACCCTATTTTTGTCCCAAAACCATTTTTTTAACTCAAAACCCTAAACCTTAATTTTGACCAAAAACTAAAATTTTGACCCAAAACCCTAATTTAGACCCAAACCCCTAATTCTAACCCTATTTTTAACTCAAAACCCTAATTCAAACCCTAAACCCTAATTTTGACCCTAAACCCTAAATTTGAACCAGAACCCTAATTTTGACCCGAAACCCTAATTTCAACCCAAAGCCCTAATTTAAACCCAAAACCCTAATTCTGACCCTATTTTTGTCCCAAAACCCTATTTTTAACTCAACCCTAATTCTAACCGTCAACCCAAATTTTGACCCTAAATCCTAAATTTAACCCAAAACCCTAATTTTGACCCGAAAACCTAATTTTAACCCAAATCCGAAATTCTAACCCTATTTTTGACCCAAAACCCTATTTTTAACTCAAAACCCAAATTCAAACCCAAATCCATAATTTTGACCCAAAGCCCTAATCTTGACCGAAAACCCTAATTCTGACACAAAATCCTAATTTAGACCCTAAACCCTAATTTTGACCCAAAACCCTAATTCAAACCCTAAACCCTAACTCGAACCCTATTTTTGACCCAAAACCCTATTTTAAACTCGAAACCCTAATTCAAACCCTAAACCCTAAATTTGACCCAAACCCCTAATTCTGACTCGAAACCCTAATTTTGACCCAAAACCCTATTTTTAACGCAAAACCCTAATTCAAACCCTGAAACCTATTTCTAACCCTGTTTTTGTCCCAAAACCCTAATTCTAACCCTGTTTTGTCCCAAACACCTTTTTTTTAACTCAAAACCCGAAACCTTAATTTTGACCCCAACCCCTAATTCTAACCCTATTTTTGTCCCAAAACCCTATTTTTAACTCAAAATCCTAATTCAAACCCAAAAACCTAAATTTTGACCCTTAACCCTAAATTTAACACAGAACCCTAAACCCTAATTTAGACCCGGAACCCTAATTTTGACCCAAAACTCTAATTTGGACCCAACCAAAATTTTGACCCAAAACCCCAATTTTAACCAAAATCCCTAATTTTGTCCCAAAACCCTAATTCTGACCCAAAACCCTAATTTTGACACAAAACCCAAATTTTGACCCAAAGTCCTAAATTTAACCCAGAACCCTAATTTTGACCCAAAACCCTAATTTAACCCAAAACCCTAATCAAACCCTTAACCCTAATTTAGACCCTAAACCCTAATTTTGATCCTAAACCCTAAATTTGACCCTAAACCCTAATCCTAACCCTAATTTAGGCCTAAAACCCTAATTCGAACCCTATTTTTGAACCAAAACCCTATTTTAAACTGAAAACCCTAATTCAAACCCAAAACCCTAATTCAAACCCTAAAGCCTAATTTTGATCCTAAACCCTAAATTTGACCCAAAACCTAATTCTAACCCTAATTTAGACCCAAAACCCTAATCCTAACCCTATTTTTGTCCCAAAATCCTTTTTTAATCGAAAACCCAAACCTTAATTTTCACCCAAACCAAATTTTGAACCAAAACCCAAATTTTGTCCCAAAAACCTAATTTGAACCCTATTTTTGAACCAAAACCCTATTTTAAACTCAAAACCCTAATTCAAACCCTAAACCCTAATTTTGACCCTAAACCCTAAATTTGACCCATAACCCTAATTTTAACCCTATTTTTGGCACAAAATCCTATTATTAACTCAAAACGCTATTTCAAACCATAAACCATAATTTTGACCCAAAACCCTAGTTTAGACCCAAAACCCTATTTTTAACCCAAAACCATAATTCAAACCCTAATTTAGACCCAAAACCCTAATTCTAACCCTATTTTTGTCCCAAAACCATTTTTTTAACTCAAAACCCTAAACCTTAATTTTGACCAAAAACTAAAATTTTGACCCAAAACCCTAATTTAGACCCAAACCCCTAATTCTAACCCTATTTTTAACTCAAAACCCTAATTCAAACCCTAAACCCTAATTTTGACCCTAAACCCTAAATTTGAACCAGAACCCTAATTTTGACCCAAAACCCTAATTTCAACCCAAAGCCCTAATTTAAACCCAAAACCCTAATTCTGACCCTATTTTTGTCCCAAAACCCTATTTTTAACTCAACCCTAATTCTAACCGTCAACCCAAATTTTGAACCTAAATCCTAAATTTAACCCAAAACCCTAATTTTGTCCCGAAAACCTAATTTTTACCCAAATCCAAATTCTAACCCTATTTTTGACCCAAAATCCTATTTTTAACTCAAAACCCAAATTCAAACCCAAATCCATAATTTTGACCCAAAGCCCTATTCTTGACCGAAAACCCTAATTCTGACCCAAAATCCTAATTTAGACCCTAAACCCTAATTTTGACCCAAAACCCTAATTCAAACCCTAAACCCTAGCTCGAACCCTATTTTTGACCCAAAACCCTATTTTAAACTCGAAACCCTAATTCAAACCCTAAACCCTAAATTTGACCCAAACCCCTAATTCGACTAAACCCTAATTTTGACCCAAAACCTAATTCTAACCCTATTTTTAACGCAAAACCCTAATTCAAACTCTGAAACCTATTTCTAACCCTGTTTTTGTCACAAAACCCTAATTCTAACCCTGTTTTGTCCCAAACACCTTTTTTTTTAACTCAAAACCCGAAACCTTAATTTTGACCCCAACCCCTAATTCTAACCCTATTTTTGTCCCAAAACCATATTTTTAACTCAAAATCCTAATTCAAACCCAAATCCATAATTTTGACCCTTAACCCTAAATTTAACACGAACTACCCCCCTAATTTTGACCCTGAACCCTAATTTTGACCCAAAACTCTAATTTGGACCCAACCAAAATTTTGACCCAAAACCCCAATTTTAACCAAAATCCCTAATTTTGTCCCAAAACCCTAATTCTGACCCAAAACCCTAATTTTGACACAAAACCCAAATTTTGACCCAAAGTCCTAAATTTAACCCAACCCTAATTTTGACCCAAAGCCCTAATTTTGACCCAAAACCCTAATCAAACCCTTAACCCTAATTTAGACCCTAAACCCTAATTTTGATCCTAAACCCTAAATTTGACCCTAAACCCTAATCCTAACCCTAATTTAGGCCTAAAACCCTAATTCGAACCCTATTTTTGAACCAAAACCCTATTTTAAATCGAAACCCTAATTCAATCCCAAAACCCTAATTCAAACCCTAAAGCCTAATTTTGATCCTAAACCCTAAATTTGACCCAAAACCTAATTCTAACCCTAATTTAGACCCAAAACCCTAATTCTAACCCTATTTTTGTCACAAAATCCTTTTTTTAACTGAAAACCCGAAACCTTAATTTTCACCCAAAACCCAAATTTGGAACCAAAACCCAAATTTTGACCCAAAAACTAATTTGAACCCTATTTTTGAACCAAAACTCTATTTTAAACTCAAAACCCTAATTCAAACCCTAAACCCTAATTTTGACCCTAAACCCTAAATTTGACCCATAACCCTAATTTTAACCCTATTTTTGACACAAAATCCTATTATTAACTCAAAACGCTATTTCAAACCCTAAACCATAGTTTTGACCCAAAACCCTAGTTTAGACCCAAAACCCTATTTTTAACCCAAAACCATAATTCAAACCCTAATTTAGACCCAAAACCCTAATTCTAACCCTATTTTTGTCCCAAAACCATTTTTTTAACTCAAAACCCTAAACCTTAATTTTGACCAAAAACTAAAATTTTGACCCAAAACCCTAATTTAGACCCAAACCCCTAATTCTAACCCTATTTTTAACTCAAAACCCTAATTCAAACCCTAAACCCTAATTTTGACCCTAAACCCTAAATTTGAACCAGAACCCTAATTTTGACCCGAAACCCTAATTTCAACCCAAAGCCCTAATTTAAACCCAAAACCCTAATTCTGACCCTATTTTTGTCCCAAAACCCTATTTTTAACTCAACCCTAATTCTAACCGTCAACCCAAATTTTGACCCTAAATCCTAAATTTAACCCAAAACCCTAATTTTGACCCGAAAACCTAATTTTAACCCAAACCCGAAATTCTAACCCTATTTTTGACCCAAAACCCTATTTTTAACTCAAAACCCAAATTCAAACCCAAATCCATAATTTTGACCCAAAGCCCTAATCTTGACCGAAAACCCTAATTCTGACCCAAAATCCTAATTTAGACCCTAAACCCTAATTTTGACCCAAAACCCTAATTCAAACCCTAAACCCTAACTCGAACCCTATTTTTGACCCAAAACCCTATTTTAAACTCGAAACCCTAATTCAAACCCTAAACCCTAAATTTGACCCAAACCCCTAATTCTGACTCGAAACCCTAATTTTGACCCAAAACCCTATTTTTAACGCAAAACCCTAATTCAAACCCTGAAACCTATTTCTAACCCTGTTTTTGTCCCAAAACCCTAATTCTAACCCTGTTTTGTCCCAAACACCTTTTTTTTTAACTCAAAACCCGAAACCTTAATTTTGACCCCAACCCCTAATTCTAACCCTATTTTTGTCCCAAAACCCTATTTTTAACTCAAAATCCTAATTCAAACCCAAAAACCTAAATTTTGACCCTTAACCCTAAATTTAACACAGAACCCTAAACCCTAATTTAGACCCGGAACCCTAATTTTGACCCAAAACTCTAATTTGGACCCAACCAAAATTTTGACCCAAAACCCCAATTTTAACCAAAATCCCTAATTTTGTCCCAAAACCCTAATTCTGACCCAAAACCCTAATTTTGACACAAAACCCAAATTTTGACCCAAAGTCCTAAATTTAACCCAGAACCCTAATTTTGACCCAAAACCCTAATTTAACCCAAAACCCTAATCAAACCCTTAACCCTAATTTAGACCCTAAACCCTAATTTTGATCCTAAACCCTAAATTTGACCCTAAACCCTAATCCTAACCCTAATTTAGGCCTAAAACCCTAATTCGAACCCTATTTTTGAACCAAAACCCTATTTTAAACTGAAAACCCTAATTCAAACCCTAAAGCCTAATTTTGATCCTAAACCCTAAATTTGACCCAAAACCTAATTCTAACCCTAATTTAGACCCAAAACCCTAATCCTAACCCTATTTTTGACCCAAAATCCTTTTTTAAACTGAAAACCCGAAACCTTAATTTTCACCCAAAACCCAAATTTGGAACCAAAACCCAAATTTTGACCCAAAAACCTAATTTAAACCCTATTTTGGAACCAAAACCCTATTTTAAACTCAAAACCCTAATTCAAACCCTAAACCCTAATTTTGACCCTAAACCCTAAATTTGACCCATAACCCTAATTTTAACCCTATTTTTGACACAAAATCCTATTATTAACTCAAAACGCTATTTCAAACCCTAAACCATAGTTTTGACCCAAAACCCTAGTTTAGACCCAAAACCCTATTTTTAACCCAAAACCATAATTCAAACCCTAATTTAGACCAAAAACCATAATTCTAACCCTATTTTTTTCCCAAAACCATTTTTTTAACTCAAAACCCTAAACCTTAATTTTGACCAAAAACTAAAATTTTGACCCAAAACCCTAATTTAGACCCAAACCCCTAATTCTAACCCTATTTTTAACTCAAAACCCTAATTCAAACCCTAAACCCTAATTTTGACCCTAAACCCTAAATTTGAACCAGAACCCTAATTTTGACCCGAAACCCTAATTTCAACCCAAAGCCCTAATTTAAACCCAAAACCCTAATTCTGACCCTATTTTTCTCCCAAAACCCTATTTTTAACTCAACCCGAATTCTAACCACAACCCAAATTTTGACCCTAAATCCTAAATTTAACCCAAAACCCTAATTTTGACCAAAAACCTAATTTTAACCCAAATCCAAATTCTAACCCTATTTTTGACCCAAAACCCTATTTTTAACTCAAAACCCAAATTCAAACCCAAATCCATAATTTTGACCCAAAGCCCTAATCTTGACCGAAAACCCTAATTCGACACAAAATCCTAATTTAGACCCTAAACCCTAATTTTGACACAAAACCGTAATTAAAACCCTAAACCATAACTCAACCCTATTTTTGACCCAAAACCCTATTTTAAACTCAAAACCCTAATTCAAACCCTAAACCCTAAATTTGACCCAAACCCCTAATTCGACTCAAACCCTAATTTTGACCCAAAACCCTATTTTTAACGCAAAACCCTAATTCAAACCCCCGAAACCTATTTCTAACCCCTGTTTTTGTCCCAAAACCCTAATTCTAACCCCTGTTTTGCCCCAAACACCTTTTTTTTAACTCAAAACACGAAACCTTAATTTTGACCCCAACCCCTAATTCTAACCCTATTTTTGTCCCAAAACCATATTTTTAACTCAAAATCCTAATTCAAACCCAAAAACCTAAATTTTGACCCTTAACCCTAAATTTAACACAGAACCCTAAATTTGACCCAGAACCCTAATTTTAACCCAAAGCCCTAATTTTGACCCAAAACCCTAATTTTGACCCTGAACCCTAATTTTGACCCAAAACTCTAATTTGGACCCAACCAAAATTTTGACCCAAAACCCCAATTTTAACCAAAATCCCTAATTTTGTCCCAAAACCCTAATTCTGACCCAAAACCCAAATTTTGACACAACCCAAATTTTGACCCAAAGTCCTAAATTTAACCCAGAACCCTAATTTTGACCCAAAACCCTAATTTAACCCAAAACCCTAATCAAACCCTTAACCCTAATTTAGACCCTAAACCCTAATTTTGATCCTAAACCCTAAATTTGACCCTAAACCCTAATCCTAACCCTAATTTAGGCCTAAAACCCTAATTCGAACCCTATTTTTGAACCAAAACCCTATTTTAAACTGAAAACCCTAATTCAAACCCAAAACCCTAATTCAAACCCTAAAGCCTAATTTTGATCCTAAACCCTAAATTTGACCCAAAACCAAATTCTAACCCTAATTTAGACCCAAAACCCTAATTCTAACCCTATTTTTGTCCCAAATCCTTTTTTTAACTGAAAACCCGAAACCTTAATTTTCATCAAAAACCCAAATTTGGAACCAAAACCCAAATTTTGACCCAAAAACCTAATTTGAACCCTATTTTTGAACCAAAACCCTATTTTAAACTCAAAACCCTAATTCAAACCCTAAACCCTAATTTTGACCCTAAACCCTAAATTTGACCCATAACCCTAATTTTAACCCTATTTTTGACACAAAATCCTATTATTAACTCAAAACGCTATTTCAAACCCTAAACCATAGTTTTGACCCAAAACCCTAGTTTAGACCCAAAACCCTATTTTTAACCCAAAACCATAATTCAAACCCTAATTTAGACCCAAAACCCTAATTCTAACCCTATTTTTGTCCCAAAACCATTTTTTTAACTCAAAACCCTAAACCTTAATTTTGACCAAAAACTAAAATTTTGACCCAAAACCCTAATTTAGACCCAAACCCCTAATTCTAACCCTATTTTTAACTCAAAACCCTAATTCAAACCCTAAACCCTAATTTTGACCCTAAACCCTAAATTTGAACCAGAACCCTAATTTTGACCCGAAACCCTAATTTCAACCCAAAGCCCTAATTTAAACCCAAAACCCTAATTCTGACCCTATTTTTGTCCCAAAACCCTATTTTTAACTCAACCCTAATTCTAACCGTCAACCCAAATTTTGACCCTAAATCCTAAATTTAACCCAAAACCCTAATTTAAACCCAAAACCCTAATTTTAACCCAAATCCGAAATTCTAACCCTATTTTTGACCCAAAACCCTATTTTTAACTCAAAACCCAAATTCAAACCCAAATCCATAATTTTGACCCAAAGCCCTAATCTTGACCGAAAACCCTAATTCTGACCCAAAATCCTAATTTAGACCCTAAACCCTAATTTTGACCCAAAACCCTAATTCAAACCCTAAACCCTAACTCGAACCCTATTTTTGACCCAAAACCCTATTTTAAACTCGAAACCCTAATTCAAACCCTAAACCCTAAATTTGACCCAAACCCCTAATTCTGACTCGAAACCCTAATTTTGACCCAAAACCCTATTTTTAACGCAAAACCCTAATTCAAACCCTGAAACCTATTTCTAACCCTGTTTTTGTCCCAAAACCCTAATTCTAACCCTGTTTTGTCCCAAACACCTTTTTTTTAACTCAAAACCCGAAACCTTAATTTTGACCCCAACCCCTAATTCTAACCCTATTTTTGTCCCAAAACCCTATTTTTAACTCAAAATCCTAATTCAAACCCAAAAACCTAAATTTTGACCCTTAACCCTAAATTTAACACAGAACCCTAAATAAAACAACCCTAATTTAGACCCTAAACCCTAATTTTGACCAAAAACTCTAATTTGAACCCAACCAAAATTTTGACCCAAAACCCCAATTTTAACCCAAATCCCTAATTTTGCCCCAAAACCCTAATTCTGACCCAAAACCCTAATTTTGACAGAAAACACAAATTTTGACCCAAAGTCCTAAATTTAACCCAGAACCCTAATTTTGACCCAAAACCCTAATTTAACCCAAAACCCTAGTCAAACCCTTAACCCTAATTTAGACCCTAAACCATAATTTTGATCCTAAACCCTAAATTTGACCCTAAACCCTAATCCTAACCCTAATTTAGGCCTAAAACCCTAATTCGAACCCTATTTTTGAACCAAAACCCTATTTTAAACTGAAAACCCTAATTCAAACCCAAAACCCTAATTCAAACCCTAAAGCCTAATTTTGATCCTAAACCCTAAATTTGACCCAAAACCTGATTCTAACCCTAATTTAGACCCAAAACCCTCATCCTAACCCTATTTTTGTCCCAAAATCCTTTTTTTAACTGAAAACCCGAAACCTTAATTTTCACCCAAAACCCAAATTTGGAACCAAAACCCAAATTTTGACCCAAAAACCTAATTTGAACCCTATTTTTGAACCAAAACCCTATTTTAAACTCAAAACCCTAATTCAAACCCTAAACCCTAATTTTGACCCTAAACCCTAAATTTGACCCATAACCCTAATTTTAACCCTATTTTTGACACAAAATCCTATTATTAACTCAAAACGCTATTTCAAACCCAAAACCATAGTTTTGACCCAAAACCCTAGTTTAGACCCAAAACCCTATTTTTAACCCAAAACCATAATTCAAACCCTAATTTAGACCCAAAACCCTAATTCTAACCCTATTTTTTTCCCAAAACCATTTTTTTAACTCAAAACCCTAAACCTTAATTTTGACCAAAAACTAAAATTTTGACCAAAAACCCTAATTTAGACCCAAACCCCTAATTCTAACCCTATTTTTAACTGAAAACCCTAATTCAAACCCTAAACCCTAATTTTGACCCTAAACCCTAAATTTGAACCAGAACCCTAATTTTGACCCGAAACCCTAATTTCAACCCATTGCCCTAATTTAAACCCAAAACCCTAATTCTGACCCTATTTTTGTCCCAAAACCCTATTTTTAACTCAACCCTAATTCTAACCGTCAACCCAAATTTTGACCCTAAATCCTAAATTTAACCCAAAACCCTAATTTTGACCCGAAAACCTAATTTTAACCCAAATCCGAAATTCTAACCCTATTTTTGACCCAAAACCCTATTTTTAACTCAAAACCCAAATTCAAACCCAAATCCATAATTTTGACCCAAAGCCCTAATCTTGACCGAAAACCCTAATTCTGACACAAAATCCTAATTTAGACCCTAAACCCTAATTTTGACCCAAAACCCTAATTCAAACCCTAAACCCTAACTCGAACCCTATTTTTGACCCAAAACCCTATTTTAAACTCGAAACCCTAATTCAAACCCTAAACCCTAAATTTGACCCAAACCCCTAATTCTGACTCGAAACCCTAATTTTGACCCAAAACCCTATTTTTAACGCAAAACCCTAATTCAAACCATGAAACCTATTTCTAACCCCTGTTTTGTCCCAAAACCCTAATTCTAACCCCTGTTTTGTCCCAAACACCTTTTTTTTAACTCAAAACCCAAACCTTAATTTTGACCCCAACCCCTAATACTAACCCTATTTTTATCCCAAAACCCTATTTTTAACTCAAAATCCTAATTCAAACCCAAAACCTAAATTTTGACCCTTAACCCTAAATTTAACACAGAACCCTAAATTTGACCACCCTAATTTTAACCCAAACCCTATTTGACCCAAACCCTAATTTAGACCCGAACCCTAATTTTGACCCAAAACTCTAATTTGGACCCAACCAAAATTTTGACCCAAAACCCCAATTTTAACCAAAATCCCTAATTTTGTCCCAAAACCCTAATTCGACCCAAAACCCTAATTTTGACACAAAACCCAAATTTTGACCCAAAGTCCTAAATTTAACCCGAACCCTAATTTTGACCCAAAACTCTAATTTAACCCAAAACCCTAATCAAACCCTTAACCCTAATTTAGACCCTAAACCCTAATTTTGATCCTAAACCCTAAATTTGACCCTAAACCCTAATCCTAACCCTAATTTAGGCCTAAAACCCTAATTCGAACCCTATTTTTGAACCAAAACCCTATTTTAAACTGAAAACCCTAATTCAAACCCAAAACCCTAATTCAAACCCTAAAGCCTAATTTTGATCCTAAACCCTAAATTTGACCCAAAACCTAATTCTAACCCTAATTTAGACCCAAAACCCTAATCCTAACCCTATTTTTGTCCCAAAACCCATTTTCAAAATCAAAACCCGAAACCTTAATTTTCACCCAAAACCCAAATTTGGAACCAAAACCCAAATTTTGACCCAAAAACTAATTTGAACCCTATTTTTGAACCAAAACCCTATTTTAAACTCAAAACCCTAATTCAAACCCTAAACCCTAATTTTGACCCTAAACCCTAAATTTGACCCATAACCCTAATTTTAACCCTATTTTTGACACAAAATCCTATTATTAACTCAAAACGCTATTTCAAACCCAAAACCATAGTTTTGACCCAAAACCCTAGTTTAGACCCAAAACCCTATTTTTAACCCAAAACCATAATTCAAACCCTAATTTAGACCAAAAACCATAATTCTAACCCTATTTTTTTCCCAAAACCATTTTTTTAACTCAAAACCCTAAACCTTAATTTTGACCAAAAACTAAAATTTTGACCAAAAACCCTAATTTAGACCCAAACCCCTAATTCTAACCCTATTTTTAACTCAAAACCCTAATTCAAACCCTAAACCATAATTTTGACCCTAAACCCTAAATTTGAACCAGAACCCTAATTTTGACCAGAAACCCTAATTTCAACCCAAAGCCCTAATTTAAACCCAAAACCCTAATTCTGACCCTATTTTTGTCCCAAAACCCTATTTTTAACTCAACCCTAATTCTAACCGTCAACCCAAATTTTGACCCTAAATCCTAAATTTAACCCAAAACCCTAATTTTGACCCGAAAACCTAATTTTAACCCAAATCCGAAATTCTAACCCTATTTTTGACCCAAAACCCTATTTTTAACTCAAAACCCAAATTCAAACCCAAATCCATAATTTTGACCCAAAGCCCTAATCTTGACCGAAAACCCTAATTCTGACCCAAAATCCTAATTTAGACCCTAAACCCTAATTTTGACCCAAAACCCTAATTCAAACCCTAAACCCTAACTCGAACCCTATTTTTGACCCAAAACCCTATTTTAAACTCGAAACCCTAATTCAAACCCTAAACCCTAAATTTGACCCAAACCCCTAATTCTGACTCGAAACCCTAATTTTGACCCAAAACCCTATTTTTAACGCAAAACCCTAATTCAAACCCTGAAACCTATTTCTAACCCTGTTTTTGTCCCAAAACCCTAATTCTAACCCTGTTTTGTCCCAAACACCTTTTTTTAACTCAAAAACTGAAACCTTAATTTTGACCCCAACCCCTAATTCTAACCCTATTTTTGTCCCAAAACCCTATTTTTAACTCAAAATCCTAATTCAAACCCAAAAACCTAAATTTTGACCCTTAACCCTAAATTTAACACAGAACCCTAAATTTGACCCAGAACCCTAATTTTAACCCAAATCGCTAATTTCCCTGAACCCTAATTTTGACCCAAAACTCTAATTTGGACCCAACCAAAATTTTGACCCAAAACCCCAATTTTAACCAAAATCCCTAATTTTGTCCCAAAACCCTAATTCTGACCCAAAACCCTAATTTTGACACAAAACCCAAATTTTGACCCAAAGTCCTAAATTTAACCCAGAACCCTAATTTTGACCCAAAACCCTAATTTAACCCAAAACCCTAATCAAACCCTTAACCCTAATTTAGACCCTAAACCCTAATTTTGATCCTAAACCCTAAATTTGACCCTAAACCCTAATCCTAACCCTAATTTAGGCCTAAAACCCTAATTCGAACCCTATTTTTGAACCAAAACCCTATTTTAAACTGAAAACCCTAATTCAAACCCAAAACCCTAATTCAAACCCTAAAGCCTAATTTTGATCCTAAACCCTAAATTTGACCCAAAACCTAATTCTAACCCTAATTTAGACCCAAAACCCTAATTCTAACCCTATTTTTGTCCCAAATCCTTTTTTTAACTGAAAACCCGAAACCTTAATTTTCATCAAAAACCCAAATTTGGAACCAAAACCCAAATTTTGACCCAAAAACCTAATTTGAACCCTATTTTTGAACCAAAACCCTATTTTAAACTCAAAACCCTAATTCAAACCCTAAACCCTAATTTTGACCCTAAACCCTAAATTTGACCCATAACCCTAATTTTAACCCTATTTTTGACACAAAATCCTATTATTAACTCAAAACGCTATTTCAAACCCTAAACCATAGTTTTGACCCAAAACCCTAGTTTAGACCCAAAACCCTATTTTTAACCCAAAACCATAATTCAAACCCTAATTTAGACCAAAAACCATAATTCTAACCCTATTTTTTTCCCAAAACCATTTTTTTAACTCAAAACCCTAAACCTTAATTTTGACCAAAAACTAAAATTTTGACCAAAAACCCTAATTTAGACCCAAACCCCTAATTCTAACCCTATTTTTAACTGAAAACCCTAATTCAAACCCTAAACCCTAATTTTGACCCTAAACCCTAAATTTGAACCAGAACCCTAATTTTGACCCGAAACCCTAATTTCAACCCATTGCCCTAATTTAAACCCAAAACCCTAATTCTGACCCTATTTTTGTCCCAAAACCCTATTTTTAACTCAACCCTAATTCTAACCGTCAACCCAAATTTTGACCCTAAATCCTAAATTTAACCCAAAACCCTAATTTTGACCCGAAAACCTAATTTTAACCCAAATCCGAAATTCTAACCCTATTTTTGACCCAAAACCCTATTTTTAACTCAAAACCCAAATTCAAACCCAAATCCATAATTTTGACCCAAAGCCCTAATCTTGACCGAAAACCCTAATTCGACACAAAATCCTAATTTAGACCCTAAACCCTAATTTTGACCCAAAACCCTAATTCAAACCCTAAACCCTAACTCGAACCCTATTTTTGACCCAAAACCCTATTTTAAACTCTAAACCCTAATTCAAACCCTAAACCCTAAATTTGACCCAAACCCCTAATTCTGACTCGAAACCCTAATTTTGACCCAAAACCCTATTTTTAACGCAAAACCCTAATTCAAACCCTGAAACCTATTTCTAACCCTGTTTTTGTCCCAAAACCCTAATTCTAACCCTGTTTTGTCCCAAACACCTTTTTTTTAACTCAAAACCCGAAACCTTAATTTTGACCCCAACCCCTAATTCTAACCCTATTTTTGTCCCAAAACCCTATTTTTAACTCAAAATCCTAATTCAAACCCAAAAACCTAAATTTTGACCCTTAACCCTAAATTTAACACAGAACCCTAAATTTGACCCAGAACCCTAATTTTAACCCACCTAATTTTGACCCAAAACCCTAATTTAGACCCTGAACCCTAATTTTGACCCAAAACTCTAATTTGGACCCAACCAAAATTTTGACCCAAAACCCCAATTTTAACCCAATTCCCTAATTTTGTCCCAAAACCCTAATTCTGACCCAAAACCCAAATTTTGACACAACCCAAATTTTGACCCAAAGTCCTAAATTTAACCCAGAACCCTAATTTTGACCCAAAACCCTAATTTAACCCAAAACCCTAATCAAACCCTTAACCCTAATTTAGACCCTAAACCCTAATTTTGATCCTAAACCCTAAATTTGACCCTAAACCCTAATCCTAACCCTAATTTAGGCCTAAAACCCTAATTCGAACCCTATTTTTGAACCAAAACCCTATTTTAAACTGAAAACCCTAATTCAAACCCAAAACCCTAATTCAAACCCTAAAGCCTAATTTTGATCCTAAACCCTAAATTTGACCCAAAACCTAATTCTAACCCTAATTTAGACCCAAAACCCTAATTCTAACCCTATTTTTGTCCCAAATCCTTTTTTTAACTGAAAACCCGAAACCTTAATTTTCATCAAAAACCCAAATTTGGAACCAAAACCCAAATTTTGACCCAAAAACCTAATTTGAACCCTATTTTTGAACCAAAACCCTATTTTAAACTCAAAACCCTAATTCAAACCCTAAACCCTAATTTTGACCCTAAACCCTAAATTTGACCCATAACCCTAATTTTAACCCTATTTTTGACACAAAATCCTATTATTAACTCAAAACGCTATTTCAAACCCTAAACCATAGTTTTGACCCAAAACCCTAGTTTAGACCCAAAACCCTATTTTTAACCCAAAACCATAATTCAAACCCTAATTTAGACCAAAAACCATAATTCTAACCCTATTTTTTTTTTCCCAAAACCGTTTTTTTAACTCAAAACCCTAAACCTTAATTTTGACCAAAAACTAAAATTTTGACCAAAAACCCTAATTTAGACCCAAACCCCTAATTCTAACCCTATTTTTAACTGAAAACCCTAATTCAAACCCTAAACCCTAATTTTGACCCTAAACCCTAAATTTGAACCAGAACCCTAATTTTGACCCGAAACCCTAATTTCATCCCATTGCCCTAATTTAAACCCAAAACCCTAATTCTGACCCTATTTTTGTCCCAAAACCCTATTTTTAACTCAACCCTAATTCTAACCGTCAACCCAAATTTTGACCCTAAATCCTAAATTTAACCCAAAACCCTAATTTTGACCCGAAAACCTAATTTTAACCCAAATCCGAAATTCTAACCCTATTTTGACCCAAAACCCTATTTTTAACTCAAAACCCAAATTCAAACCCAAATCCATAATTTTGACCCAAAGCCCTAATCTTGATCGACAACCCTAATTCTGACCCAAAATCCTAATTTAGACCATAAACCCTAATTTTGACCCAAAACCCAAATTCAAACCCTAAACCCTAACTCGAACCCTATTTTTGACCCAAAACCCTAATTCAAACCCTAAACCCTAAATTTGACCCAAACCCCTAATTCTGACTCGAAACCCTAATTTTGACCCAAAACCCTATTTTTAACGCAAAACCCTAATTCAAACCCTGAAACCTATTTCTAACCCTGTTTTTGTCCCAAAACCCTAATTCTAACCCTGTTTTCCCCCAACACCTTTTTTTTACCTCAAAACCCGAAACCTTAATTTTGACCCCAACCCCTAATTCTAACCCTATTTTTGTCCCAAAACCATATTTTTAACTCAAAATCCTAATTCAAACCCAAAACCCTAAATTTTGACCCTTAACCCTAAATTTAACACAGAACCCTAAATTTGACCCAGAACCCTAATTTTAACCCAAAGCCCTAATTTTGACCCAAAACCCTAATTTTGACCCAAAACCCTATTTTTTACTCAAAACCCTAATTCGGACCCAACCAAAATTTTGACCCAAAACCCCAATTTTAACCAAAATCCCTAATCTTGTCCCAAAACCCTAATTCGACCCAAAACCCAAATTTTGACACAAACCCAAATTTTGACCCAAAGTCCTAAATTTAACCCAAACCCTAATTTTGACCCAAAACCCTAATTTAACCCAAAACCCTAATCAAACCCTTAACCCTAATTTAGACCCTAAACCCTAATTTTGATCCTAAACCCTAAATTTGACCCTAAACCCTAATCCTAACCCTAATTTAGGCCTAAAACCCTAATTCGAACCCTATTTTTGAACCAAAACCCTATTTTAAACTGAAAAGCCTAATTCAAACCCAAAACCCTAATTCAAACCCTAAAGCCTAATTTTGATCCTAAACCCTAAATTTGACCCAAAACCAAATTCTAACCCTAATTTAGACCCAAAACCCTAATTCTAACCCTATTTTTGTCCCAAATCCTATTTTAATCAAAACCCGAAACCTTAATTTTCATCAAAAACCCAAATTTGGAACCAAAACCCAAATTTTGACCCAAAAACCTAATTTGAACCCTATTTTTGAACCAAAACCCTATTTTAAACTCAAAACCCTAATTCAAACCCTAAACCCTAATTTTGACCCTAAACCCTAAATTTGACCCATAACCCTAATTTTAACCCTATTTTTGACACAAAATCCTATTATTAACTCAAAACGCTATTTCAAACCCTAAACCATAGTTTTGACCCAAAACCCTAGTTTAGACCCAAAACCCTATTTTTAACCCAAAACCATAATTCAAACCCTAATTTAGACCAAAAACCATAATTCTAACCCTATTTTTTTTCCCAAAACCATTTTTTTAACTCAAAACCCTAAACCTTAATTTTGACCAAAAACTAAAATTTTGACCAAAAACCCTAATTCAGACCCAAACCCCTAATTCTAACCCTATTTTTAACTGAAAACCCTAATTCAAACCCTAAACCTTAATTTTGACCCTAAACCCTAAATTTGAACCAGAACCCTAATTTTGACCCGAAACCCTAATTTCAACCCATTGCCCTAATTTAAACCCAAAACCCTAATTCTGACCCTATTTTTGTCCCAAAACCCTATTTTTAACTCAACCCTAATTCTAACCGTCAACCCAAATTTTGACCCTAAATCCTAAATTTAACCCAAAACCCTAATTTTGACCAAAACCTAATTTTAACCCACCTCCGAAATTCTAACCCTATTTTTGACCCAAAACCCTATTTTTAACTCAAAACCCAAATTCAAACCCAAATCCATAATTTTGACCCAAAGCCCTAATCTTGACCGAAAACCCTAATTCTGACACAAAATCCTAATTTAGACCCTAAACCCTAATTTTGACCCAAAACCCTAATTCAAACCCTAAACCCTAACTCGAACCCTATTTTTGACCCAAAACCCTATTTTAAACTCGAAACCCTAATTCAAACCCTAAACCCTAAATTTGACCCAAACCCCTAATTCTGACTCGAAACCCTAATTTTGACCCAAAACCCTATTTTTAACGCAAAACCCTAATTCAAACCCTGAAACCTATTTCTAACCCTGTTTTTGTCCCAAAACCCTAATTCTAACCCTGTTTTGTCCCAAACACCTTTTTTTTAACTCAAAACCCGAAACCTTAATTTTGACCCCAACCCCTAATTCTAACCCTATTTTTGTCCCAAAACCCTATTTTTAACTCAAAATCCTAATTCAAACCCAAAAACCTAAATTTTGACCCTTAACCCTAAATTTAACACAGAACCCTAAATTTGACCCAGAACCCTAATTTTAACCCAAAGCCCTAATTTTGACCCAAAACCCTAATTTAGACCCTGAACCCTAATTTTGACCCAAAACTCTAATTTGGACCCAACCAAAATTTTGACCCAAAACCCCAATTTTAACCAAAATCCCTAATTTTGTCCCAAAACCCTAATTCTGACCCAAAACCCAAATTTTGACACAAAACCCAAATTTTGACCCAAAGTCCTAAATTTAACCCAGAACCCTAATTTTGACCCAAAACCCTAATTTAACCCAAAACCCTAATCAAACCCTTAACCCTAATTTAGACCCTAAACCCTAATTTTGATCCTAAACCCTAAATTTGACCCTAAACCCTAATCCTAACCCTAATTTAGGCCTAAAACCCTAATTCGAACCCTATTTTTGAACCAAAACCCTATTTTAAACTGAAAACCCTAATTCAAACCCAAAACCCTAATTCAAACCCTAAAGCCTAATTTTGATCCTAAACCCTAAATTTGACCCAAAACCTAATTCTAACCCTAATTTAGACCCAAAACCCTAATTCTAACCCTATTTTTGTCCCAAACTCCTTTTTTTAACTGAAAACCCGAAACCTTAATTTTCACCCAAAACCCAAATTTGGAACCAAAACCCAAATTTTGACCCAAAAACCTAATTTGAACCCTATTTTTGAACCAAACCCCTATTTTAAACTCAAAACCCTAATTCAAACCCTAAACCCTAATTTTGACCCTAAACCCTAAATTTGACCCATAACCCTAATTTTAACCCTATTTTTGACACAAAATCCTATTATTAACTCAAAACGCTATTTTAAACCCTAAACCATAGTTTTGACCCAAAACCCTAGTTTAGACCCCAAACCCTATTTTTAACCCAAAACCATAATTCAAACCCTAATTTAGACCCAAAACCCTAATTCTAACCCTAATTTTAACCCTAATTTTGACCCAAAACCCTATTTTTAACTCAAACCGCTAATTCAAACCCTAAACCATAATTTTGACCGAAAACCCAAATTTTGACCCAAAACCCTAGTTTAGACCCAAAACCCTATTTTAAACCTAAAACCATAATACAAACCCTAATTTAGACCCAAAACCCTATTTTAAACCTAAAACCATAATACAAACCCTAATTCTAACCCTATTTTTGTCCCAAAACAATTTTTTTAACTCAAAACCCTAAACCTTAAATTCGACCCAAAACTTAAATTTTGACCCAAAACCCTAATTTAGACCCAAACCCCTAATTCTAACCCTATTTTTGTCCCAAAACCCTATTTTTAACACAACCCTAATCCAAACCCTAAACCCTAATTTTGACCCAAAACCCTAAATTTGAACCAGAACCCTAATTTTGACCCGAAACCTTAATTTTAATCCAAAAACCTAAATTTTGACCCTAAACCTTAATTTTGTACCAAAACCCTAATTATAACCGTGATTTAGACCCAAAACCCTATTTTTTAGTCAAAACCCTATTTCAAACCCTAATTTTGACCCAAAATCCTAATTTGGACCCAAAACCAAAGATTTGACCCAAAACCCTAATTTTAACCCAAATCCTTAATTTTGACCCAAAACCCTAATTTAGACTAAAATCCCTAAATTTGAGCCAAAACCCTAATTTAGAACCCTGAACCCTAATTTTGACCCAAAACCCGAATTCTAACCCTAATTTAGACCCAAACCCCTATTTCTAACCCTATTTTTGTCCCAAAACCCTATTTTTAACTCAAAACCCTAATTCAAACCCTAAACCCTATTTTTGACTCGAAACCCTAATTTTAACCCAAAAACCTAAATTTTGACCCAAAACCCTAAATTTTACCCAGAAGCCTAAATTTAACCTGATGTCGCGCGCGGACGCGCGCTCTCGTGCGTATCCGGCAAGTGTACCGGACTGCCGTCAAGTAATAAAAGATATCGAACCCACAGAGACTGTGTTCTCGAATCGCAATCGGTTTTCGAATCGATTAGATCTGGACTTTGTAAAGGGTTTTGAATAAGGTTTGATTTGAGAGATAAACAAACAGAATTAATTAAAACAGAAAACAAATGTTTTTGGGTTTTTCGATTTAAACGGATTCCTAGGGATTTGGGTTACCTTTGAGGCTGTTTATGTTGCTAATCTGATTTACCTTTGTTGATTACCGAAATTGCCTTGAAGGCGAGTTTATCCTCTGATAGCTTAAGCTCCCTCTCGGGTTACAAAAGCCGTGCCCAATTGACCCGACCCCTACTCTCGTGGGTAGTCGATCCCGGATTGGACCCTTTATGCTCCGTGACAACTCGTTGCTCCTCGAGGGACGGCTTCTAACTCTCGTGATTTCAGTCCCAAGTCTGACTTCTATAGGTCCGACACCCAAGTTCACCGCTAGGTTCCTCCTTGAAATGTCTCAGTCATGCAAATAACCTAAGTTCACCGCTAGGTTCCTCCTTGGATCATTCACATCTCATAAACTAGTGGCTGCCGGGCTTTACGAGTGAAACACCCTAGAAATCCTAAGTTCACCGCTAGGTTCCTCCTTAGAACGTCTACGTCACGCAAATAAACGGTTGCCGAAATTTATGAGTGATTAACACACTAGAAATCAGATCTAAAACAATAACGAAATCAACAACGATTTTACATCAAATTAACAACATTTACAAAACTCGGGCAGAGCCCTAGTCCCTAGAAACAAACTACTACTCCAGTCTTGCCATGGAGATGACAAGCTGGGTTGACAACATAATAGAAAATACAAAAATCAGAGAAGAGAAGAGAAGAGGAGAAGAGAAGAGAGATCTAAGCCTAGAGTCCTAGTTGTTATGGATGATCCCGATCTCCTGTATATGATGCCTTGGTCCATATTTATAGAAATGGGGAAGTTAGAGTCCCAAACCAACTCAAAATCTGATCTATTTCGGTTTCTTCAGGTCCAAGTAATGCGCGTCACGGCCGTGATGGCCATCACGGCCAGGCCGTGATCTCGCCGCGCCGCTTCGCTTCGCAAGATTCTTGGTTCGCGACGCGAATATACTTCTCGCGACGCGAGTGCTCTTTGTGGCCGTGAAGAATTTCACTGCCGGGCCGTGATGTGCTCTGACTTGTGGTGGTTTTGGGTCACGGCGGTGATGGCTATCACGGCCAGGCCGTGATGCACTCGACTTCGTGCTTTCTTCTTTTTTCGCTTTTGCTCGATCATGGCCGTGATGGGCATCACTGCTAGGCCGTGATGGACTCGCTTGGCTCATTTTCTTCAGTGTTTAAAGCTCCATCTTCATCCAAACTTCATCATGGTTGATCTTGAGCAATTTACCCTTGATATCTGCAAAACAACACACGAAAACCGCCTTTACCCGCTCCAAAGGAAAATTAACCTAAAATCTAATAAAAATATGCCTAAACTACATGAAAATGCATGCAAAATGATAGACAAAGATGAGGTGGAATCACACTCATCAAATCACCCTAAGCTTAAAACTTTGCTTGTCCTCAAGCAATTACTCGTGCCATAAGATAAAATCATTCAAAGCATGGATAGTGAACCAAGAACCCTAGAGGCTAATCCAAGTAATAGGCATTTTTAATAAGCACTCAAGAGATAATCAAGTTCAAGTCCAATTAGAAGCTTAGGTTCTTCAAGTTCATGTTCTCACTGATTTGGGCACTCATCTCACCTCACTCAAGTGTTTTAGGGTTTATGACAATTCACTCATTTCCTCAAGGAAAGTATTTTACCATAGGCTTGACTATTAACCAAATCTCCACTTTATTAATGAAAACACTTAAGAATCAAGAGGTCTTTTCCTTTGGTTGTAATGTGGCCATGGGATTTACTGTAAGGTGGGAAAATCAAGGAAAGGGAATTTCAAGAAGGCTAGACAGATTATCAAACATTACAAAGTATGACACCTTCTAAAATACCTTTTGGGGGATTTGATTTACTTTTTCCACCTTTCTTTTTTCTATATTTTTTCTTTTTTCCTTTTTTCATTTCTCACTTTCTTTCGTCATCCCCTTCTCCATTTTTTTTCTTTGTGTTTATTTCATTTTTATTTGTTTGGAGAAGGGGAGATTTATAGCTCAAGAGAAATTATTTTCTAACTTTTTCTTCCCATACTTTTTCCAACTACCAATTTGCCCTTTTTGTAATACTTTAAAAGGTGCCATACCAAGCATTATTTATCGAATTAATTCATGGTACCAAGAAAAGTAAATTTTTTTTTTCTTTAGGCTCAAAATTGGGCAACTAAGGGGTAGCATTTATCATTCAAAGCTCGGGAGGCCGGAAAAATACCTAGTGCCTCAATCATTTCCAAAAATGTTTTCAGAAATTTTTAAGTTTTGAAATGGTTTCAAGTCAAGTTCTAGAAAATACAGTCCATGAGGAATTAAATCACTCTATCACAAGAAATGGGGCAGATTTAGTGGATACCCCTTTTTGGCTCAAAATCTTACATTTAGTAGTTCAAAAATCAGTGAGGTACACAAGTTTAAGGAACCACATGCTAATTATCAACTATCAAATGACTATCTCAAGAAATTTCATTTTTAGCCATATCACAAGAATAATGAAAAATTGGGTTCAAAAGTTCACTATCTCAATTCATTTGGCTCCAAGTTCTTACATTTGGATGCATGTTCTAAGTGAGAGGCAATCTAAAGAATGTGATCATACCAATCTATGCCTATGTGAATGCAATATGAATGCAACAATGCAAATGCAAAATAAATACCCCTACCTCCCAAGCTTGATTACTTACATTGTTTCCAATGTAAATAATCAAGTCGGAGAGAGGAGAAAAATGGAACAACTTACCGAATCGGTAGCGGGTGTTGGCTTCACATTCCAGTCAAAACTTGGGTAGAAATTTTATCACGGCCGTGAGGCTCATCACGGGCAGGCCGTGATCGCTTCTCGATCCTCAGGAGTTGCCCTGCCACGGCCGGTGGATCTACATCACGGCTAGGCCGTGATGCTCTCCGACCTTGGCATCCTACTCATCACGCCCGTGATGGTTGTCACGGCTAGGCCGTGATCCTTACCGTGTTCTTGTTTAGTTCATCACGGCCATGACCACCGCCACGCCAGGGCGTGATGGCCTCCGACTTTATCTTTTTATGCTCTTCTTCTCTTTCTCAACCTGAAAACACTAGACAAACCTATTAATGATATTTTTGCCTCTTGATCTTCTCAAATTATTCAAGAGGTTAAATCAAAAACAAAAGGAAAAAGGGAAAGAAAACTTGGGTTGCCTCCCAAGAAGCGCTTATTTATGGTCTTAAGCTTGACCATACTTCCTTCAAGTCAACCGGGTCGGCCGGGCGTAGGAAGTGCAGGAACACTTCTTTTCCAAGGAGCTCCTTCAAATAGCCGCTTCGCTCATACGGCCAATAATGCTTCCGCCGCTTCTTTTCTCTCGGAGCTTCCTAGCCTTCCTTCCTCCCTGCGGAAGTATTGTTTCTGCATGGACAGCAATCCCAACCATGCATATCTTTGGGGTTGCTTCCATGCTAAGTTCTTTCTCTACCGTGGAGACGTTACATCAATTCTGCACAAATGGCTCTCAAAAGGAGGGTTGTTATAAGAGTTAGTCAACTGAAAATTTACCCTACCTTCCTCTACATTTAGAGAGAGTTTGCCATTCCTTACGTCTATCACTGCCCCAGCGGTTGCCAAGAATGGCCTTCCTAAAATGATGGGGAATTCGGAATTCCCTTTTATGTCTAATACCGGAAGTCGGTAGGGATGAAGAATTTTCCCTACCTTTACAGGAACATTCTCTAGTATGCCTAGAGGAGTCCTAGTTGAGCCATCCGCAATTTGTAAGGGGAATTTGAATGGTCTCAACTCTTTGCTTCCCAACCTTTCCATGATAGTGAGGGGCATCAAGCTCGCACTAGCCCCTAGGTCACATAAGGCTTGGTCAATGTGTACTTGTTCAATCGAGCAAGAGATGGAGAAACTACCTGGGTCTTTCAGTTTAGTAGGCATTTTAGTCTCCACATCTACTTGCTTTTTCCTGACCAACCTCTGTGGGAAAGGTATCGGGGGTTGGTACGGTGGTGGAGGGACATATTTCTGCTCGCTCTTCTTCTTCGCCGTGTCCTCCTCCTGCCCCACCTCCATTTCAGCTACCCCCACCCCAAGCTTATCATCCCTCAAGTGTATGACATTGCAATGCTCATTGGGATTTGCTTCGGGTTGCCCCGGGAATGCACCCTTAGGTCTCGAGTACGTGCTGGCTTGTTGGGCAATCTGGGTTTCTAGCATCTTGTTATGAGTTGCTAAGTTGTCTACCTTAGATGCTAGCTCCTTTATTGCCTCACTCACTGCCCTTCCTTGTTGTCTAAACTCCTCATTCTGTTTTGTCTGAGTTTCAACAAAACTTTCAAATAAAGTCTCGAGTTTAGATCTTTGTACCGAGGATACCCTGCTGTTTCTCTTATTACCTTGACCCTCTTGGAACTCATGGTTGAGCGTATTGCAGTAGTTACCGTAGGAGAGGTAAGGGTTGTTCCTTCTTTGGTTGTAGGGATTTGGGGAGCATAGTTGGGCAGCTTCGGTTCGTGATTAAGTAGTTGTTACAAGAGTTCACTTGCTCACCCGGCGCCGGATCCATGTGGGCATTCCATCATGTCATGTCCCCGCATTCCACAAATCTCACAAACAAGGTTAGTAGCACCTAATGCACTCACATTAGCTCTTTCAAGCCGATCAAAACGCTTATTAAGTGAGTCTATTTTTGACATAATAAGATCTGTGCTATTTACCTCAAACTTACCCCCCGAAATCTTGTTCGGCTATTACCCCTTTCTGATCCCCATTGGTGGTAGTTGGTGGCTACATTCTCGATGATGTTGAATGCCTCAATGAGAGGCCTATTCATAAATGCTCCACCGCTGCAGTAATCTAGTGACACCTTCAAGAGTAATCCAACTCCATTATAGAAGGTGTGCACTATTAACCACCTCTCGAGTCCGTGATGTGGGCATGACTCCAGCAGTCCCTTGTAACGATCCCAAGCTTCCGAGCACGATTCTCCGTCTTTCTCGAAGAAGCCTATGATCTGGGGTTCTTATGTAGGCCGCCTTGGATGGAGGGAAGAATTTCTCCAAGAACGCCCGCTCCAATTGGTCCCAAGTAGTCAAAGTGTTAGCAGGATTTGCTTAAGCCGGGCCTTCGCCTTTCCAAAGGAGAGATGAGGGGAACAATCTCAAACGCACAACATCGACCGAGGCTCCATGAATCCGGATTGCATCGGTGAACTCTAAAAATGTCTCTATGTGATCGGTCGGGTCCTCCGAAGGCAATCCTCCGAATTGATGTTGCCTAATCATGTTGATTAGCATGGGCGGTATGGTGTAGTTCTCCGCCTCAATCTCTGGCCTTGCAATCCCAGTTCGCAAGCCTCTCGCATTTGGGGCTGCGTAGTCCTTCAAAGGTTTTGTATCCGGTTGATTCGCCATGAATGGAATAGGGGTCAACCTTTCTTCCTCTCTTTGTAGTCTTCTACGTCTGTGGAAGGTCCTCTCAATCTCCGGATCGATCTCACCAAGGCTCCCAAGACTTAGGGATCTTTGCATATAACACACAGAGAGATGGATACAATAGAAGGAAAAGAAATTTTTGATTTTTGAAATTTTTTTTTTATTATCAGAAATAAAAATCAAATAAAAAGAAAAGGTCCAGAAAAATCAATTCAAAATTTGAATTGAGATTCGAAAAGGCACAGTCCCCGGCAACGGCGCCAAAAACTTGATGTCGCGCGCGGACGCGCTTCGCAAGGCGTATCCGGCAGTGTACCGGATCGCCGCAAGTAATAAAAGATATCGAACCCACAGAGATCGTGGTTCTCGAATCGCACCTGCCAATCGATTAGATCTGGACTTTGTAAAGGGTTTTGAATTAGGTTTGAATTTGAGAAATAAAAAAAGAATTAGATGAAAACAGAAAACAATTGTTTATGGGTTTTTCGATCTAAACGGATTCCTAGGGATTTGGGTTACCTTTGAGGCTGTTTATGTTGCTAATCTGATTTACCTTTGTTGATTACCGAAATTGCCTTGAAGGCGAAGTTTATCCTCCGATAGCTTAAGCTCCCTCCTAGTTACAAAAGCCGTGCCCAATTGACCCGACCCCTACTCGTGTGGTAGTCGATCCCAGATTGGACCCTTTGCGTCTCCGTGACAACTCGTTGCTCCTCGAGGGACGGCTTCTAACTCTCGTGATTTCAGTCCCAAGTCTGACTTCTATAGGTCCGACACCCAAGTTCACCGCTAGGTTCCTCCTTGAAATGTCTCACTCATGCAAATAACCTAAGTTCACCGCTAGGTTCCTCCTTGGATCATTCACATCTCACAAACTAGTGGCTGCAGGCTTTACGAGTGAAACACCCTAGAAATCCTAAGTTCACCGCTAGGTTCCTCCTTAGAACGCTCTACGCCACGCAAATAAACGGTTGCCAAAATTTATGAGTGGTTAACACACTAGAAATCAGATCTAAAACAATAACGAAATCAACAACGATTTTACATCAAATCAACATCATTTACAAAACTCGGGCAGAGCCCTAGTCCCTAGAAACAAACTACTACTCCAGACTTGCCATGGAGATGACAAGCTGGGTTGACAACCTAATAGACAATACAAAAATCAGAGAAGAGAAGAGAAGAGGAGAAGAGAAGAGAGATCTAAGCCTAGAGTCCTAGTTGTTATGGATGATCCCGATCTCCTCGTATATCGATGCCTTGGTCCATATTTATAGAAATGGGGAAGTTAGAGTCCCAAACCAACTCAAAATCTGATCTATTTCGGTTTCTTCAGTGTCCAAGTAATGCGCGTCACGGCCGTGGATGGCTATCACGGCCAGGCCGTGATGGTCTCCCGCCGCCGCTTCGCAAGATTCATTGTTCGCGACGCGAATATACTTCTCGCGACGCGAGTCTCCTTTGTGGTCGTGGAAGAATTTCACGGCCGGGCCGTGATGTGCTCGACTTGTGGGTGGTTTTGGGTCACGGCCGTGATGGCTATCACGGCCAGGCCGCGATGCACTCGACTTCAGGCTTTCTTCTTTTTCAGTTTTGCTCGATCATGGCCGTGATGGGCATCACGGCTAGGCCGTGATGGACTCTGTTTGGCTCATTTTCTTCAGGTTTAAAGCTCCATCTTCATCCAAACTTCATCATGGTTGATCTTGAGCAATTGACCCTTGATATCTGCAAAACAACACACGAAAACCGCCTTACCCGTTCCAAAGGAAAATTAACCTAAAATCTAATAAAAATATGCCTAAACTACATGAAAATGCATACAAAATGATAGACAAAGATGATGTGGAATCACACTCATCATAACCCAGTACCCTAATTTCAACACAAAGCCATAATTTTGACCCAAAACCCTAGTTTTAACCCAAAAACCCTAATTCAAAACATAACCCCGAATTCTAACTCTAATTTAGAACCAAAACCCCAATTCTGACATTAATTTTATCCCCAAACCCTATTTTTAACTCAACCCTAATTCAAACCGTCAACCCAAATTTTGACCCTAAATCATAAATTTAACCCAAAACCCTAATTTTGACCCGAAACCCTAATTTTAACACAAATCCGTAATTCTAACCCAATTTTTGACCCAAAACCCTATTTAAACTCAAAAGCCAAATTCAAACCCTAAACCCTAAATTTGACCCAAAACCCTAATTTTAATCAAAAACCCGAATTCAAACCCTAAACCCTAAATTTGACCAAGAACCCTAAATTTGACCCAGAACCCTAATTTTGACTCGAAACCCTAATTTTAACCCAAATCCCTAATTCTAACCACATTTTTAACCCAAAGCCCTAATTATGACCCAAAGCCCTAATTATAACCCAAAGACCTAATTCTGACCCAATACCCTAATTGTGACCCAAAACCTAATTTAGACCTAAAACCCTATTTTTAACTCAAAACCTTAATTTTGACACTAAACCCTAATTTTGATCTTAAACCCTAAATTTGACCCAAAACCTAATTCTAACCCTACTTTAGACCCAAAACCCTAATTCTAACCCTATTTTTGTCCGAAAACCCATTTTTAAATTCAAAACCCGAAACCTTAATTTTGACCCGAAACCCAAATTTGGACCCAAAACCCAAAATTTGACCCAAAACCCTAATTCTAATCCTAATTTAGACCCAAAACCCTAATTCTAACGCTATTTATGTCGCAAAACCCTATTTTTAACTAAACACTAATTCAAACCCAAAAACCGAAATTTTGACCCTAAATCTTAAATTTGAGTGAGAACCCTAATTTTAACCAAAAGCCCTAATTTTGAGCCAAAACCCTAACTCTAACCGTAATTTAGACCCAAATCCCTATTTTTTAGTCAAAACCCTAATTCAAACCCTGAACCCTAATTTTGACCAAAAACCCTAATTTGGACCCAAAACCAAAATATTGACCCAAAACCCTATTTTAAACCCAAATCCCTAATTTTGACCCAAAACCCTAATTCTGACTTAAAACCCTACATTTGAGCCAAAAGCCTAATTCAAACCCTAAACCAAAAATTTGGCCCTAAACCCTAAATTTAACCCAGAACACTAATATTTGACCCAGAACCCTAATTTCAACCCAAAGCCCTAATTTTGACACAAA
>JAUPTC010000011.1:2609051-2642038 GCA_030762895.1 Sophora flavescens | reverse complement strand
TTTAACCTATTTTTGACCCAAAACCTATTTAAACTCAAAACCCTATTTCAAACCCTAAACCATAATCTTGACCCCAAAACCCAAATTTTGACCCAAAACCCTAGTTTAGACCCAAAAAACCTATTTTAACCCAAAACCATAATTCAAACCCTAATTTAGGCCCAAAACCCTAATTATAACCCAATTTTGTCCCAAAATCATTTATTTAACTCAAAACCTTATACCTTAATTTTAACTGAAACTCAAATTTTGACCCAAAACCCTAATTTAGACCCAAACCCTGAATTCTAACCTATTTTTGACCCAAAACCCTAATATTAACCAAACCCAAATTGACCCAAAAACCTAATTTAGACTTAAAACTATAATTTAGACCCAAACCCTAAATTTAGGCAAAACCATAATTGAGAACCCTGGACCTATATTTGATTTTAGACCCCCTAATTCTAACCCTATTTTTGTCCCAAAACCCTATTTTTAACTCAAAACCCTAATTCAAACCCTAAACCTGATTTTACCCCATCAACCTAATTTGAACCCAGAACCCTAATTTTGACCCAAAAACCTTATTTTTAACCCCAAAACCTAATTTTTGACCATAAACCATAAATTTTACCCCGAACCCTAAATTTAACCCAATGCCTAAATTTTGACCCGAACCATAATTCCATTCAAGCCATAATTTTGACCCAAAAACCCAAATTTTGATCCTAATTTAGACCCAAACCTATTTTTAACCCAAAATCCTAATTCAAACCATAAACCATAATTTAGACCCAAAACCCCTGCACCAATTCCTATTTTTATCCCCAAAACCCTATTTTTAACTCAACCCCAATTCAAAGTCAAACCTAAATTTTGACCCTAAAACCCAGACCCTAATTTTGACCAAACCTAATTTTAACCCAAACCGTAATTCTAACCCAATTTTTGACCCAAAACCCTAATTCAAACCCTAAACCTATTTTTGACCCTAAACCCTAAATTTGACCCCGAACCCTAATTTTGACCAAACCTAAAAACCTTAACCTAAAACCAAATTCTAACCCTATTTTTGACCCAACCCTATTTTTAACTAAACCCTAATTCAAACCCTAAACCCTAATTTTTTCCCAAAGCCCTAATTTTATTAAAAACCCTAATTTCCCGACCCAAAACCCTATTTCTAACCCAAACCTAATGCAAACCCTAAACCCTAATTTTGACCCTAAACCCTAATTTGGATCCTATGTTAACCGAATCTGAGTTCAAATACTAACTACAAGTAATTCGATGGTGAGACCGATTATCGTATCCAAGGATCGGTTGCCAATTCCAATTGCAAATCAAACAACTATCTAGACTAAACTATAAATCAAGAGAAATCAAAAGCAGTAAAATAAAAGCAATAAAATGTTTTTTTTGTCTTTTGGGAACTTTTAACAAACACTTGGAGTGCGAGAAGAGGGTGTTGGGATTAAATTTCACCAAACCTTCGCCTCATGCAATACCAAGACTAGATACCTCCCATTCAAGCCTTCAAATATTAAAATCAACCCACGAAATTACTCCAAGCCCGATTCCTCGGGATGACAAAAGCCTAAATCCACTAATAGACCCCATTCCTTGGGTGGCCGGGTAGATTAATGAATTTGCATTAAGATAGGGATTCCGCGATTACTAATAAACCAAACTCCATTCCTAGATGCAAGGTTTACTAGGTGATTAATTCCGGGATCCATAATCAATAAAGACCCCCTCATTGCGGATCAGTAGGAAATCGGGTTCATGGGTAGCTAAGCCACAAAAGCATTAACGTAGGAATTAAACACTAATTCGAAGGCATGAACACAGTTAATCAATCGGCAAAGCATAATATTCAGTTTGGTTACATCTAATCCCAACGACGGGGATTTAGCTACTCATAGAAAGCCAAAACAAAAGCAGTAGGGACAAAGGAAAGTAGAAGGGAAGAAAAAACTCCATTAGGAGCTTTTTTCCCGATCCTCACCTCCTTTGATTCTAGGGTTCCGATCCTCCTCTGCCTTGACCTCAGGGTCTTCCTAGGGTGAAAGTGCTCCTTAGGGTAAAGTCCCTCTTTTTCTATACGGAAGAATCTCCCCCCCAGATCTTGGATCCCCTCCCTTTACGCTAGCCGGGGGGCATCTTTTATAGGCGGGCACGCGCGCTATGCGTGGCCATTACGACGCGATGACGTGTTAACGGGAATGGGAGCGCTTTCAAATTTGGAGCATCCCGGTCGTGATCTGCATCTCGGCTAGGCCGTGATCGGTTTTGCTGACCTATCACGGTCGTGATCCGTATCACGGCTGGGTGGCACCTTCGACTTTTGCCTTCAATCTTCTCAATTTTCTTGATCATGGTCGTGATGGCCTTTGTTTGGTTCATTTTCTTCCCTTTTCAAGTTCTATCTTCGTCAGCCTCCATCATGGCCAATCTTGAGCATTTTATCCTTAATTCATGCAAATCACACCCCAAACTTCTTCACCCGTTCCAAGGAAAAACTAACAAAAATCAAAGTAAAATTGCCTAAACTATATGAAAGCATGCAAAAATGTACAAGAAATATGATGTGAAATCACACTATCAAAACACCCCAATCTTATTCATTTGCTTGTCCTCAGGCAAAACACTAAGGACAGGAAGAGATAAATGATCGAACATGGATAGTGAACCAAGAACTTGAGTAAATAATCCAAGTAACGGGAATTTCAAATAATTCAGCAAAGAGACAATCAACTCAAGTCCAATTAGAATCTTAGGTTACCTAGACTCATATTCTCACTGATTTGGGCACTCTTTCTCACCTCACTCAAGTTTTTAGGGATATATGACAATTCGCTCCATTTTCCTCGGAATGAATTCTACCGTAGGCTTGACTATCGGCCGAACTCTACTTTATTAATGAAAACAATTAAGAATCAAGAGGTCTTTACTTTGGTTGTAATGGGGCCATGGGATTGATCGTTGGTGGGGGAAATCAAGAAAAGGAATTTTCAAAGGCTACATAAAATATCGAGCATTTCAAAGCATGACACCTTCTAAAATACCTTTTGGGTTTGTTGATTCATTCTTCCACCTTTCTTTCTTTTCTTTTTATTTTATTTTATTTTATTTCTCACTTTTCTTTTTGTCATCCCATTCTCTATAGATTTTTCTTTTATTTTTATTTTATTTTTTGAGAGGGGATTTTCACAACAAGAGAAATATATTCCAACTTTCTCATCCCATACTTTTTGACAACCTTTTTACCCTTTTGTACAATACTTTAGAAGGTCTCTCATCAAGCATCATTCATCAAAATTTTTAAGGGACAAAGAAAAGTATTTAATTCTTTTCGGGCTCAAAATTGGCAACTAGTGGTAGCATTTAGTCATTCAAAGCTCGGATAGAGAAAAAATGCCTAGTGCCTCAATCATTTTCAAAAATGTTTTAAAAAATTTTAAGCTTCAAAACGGTTTCCAAGTCAAGTTTTTGAGAGAAATACAATCCAAGAGGAATAACACTCTTATCACAAAAAGAATGGGGTGGATTTAGTTAGTACCCCTTTTTGGCTCAAAATCTGACATTTTAGTAGTTCCAAAAATCAGTGAGAAACACAAATCTCGAGACCACATGCTAATTATCAACTATCACTGGATCATCTCAAGCATTTTCATTTGTAGCCTTATCACAAGAATAAAAAAATTTGGTTCAATAAGTTCACTATCTCAATTTAATTGGCTTCCGGTTCTCACAATTGGATGCATCATATCTAAGCAAAGGGTAATCTAATCATGGGATCATGCAAAACTACTCCTATATGAATGCAGCATGCAATATGCAAATGCAAAATACCCCTACCCCAAGCTTAAAAACTTACATTTCCCCAATGTAAAAATCAAGTTGTGGAGACGCGAGAAAAATGGAATGACTTAGGCGGGGAGTGGCGGGTTTACGGCTCACAAGCCTAGTCGAAACTTGTTGGGAAATGCATCACGGCCAGTAAGCCTCATCCAGGCTTGGTGTGATCAATTTCGATCCATGGGTGTTGGCGCAGCGTGATGACCTTCATCACGACTAGGCGTGATCTCTGCTCTTGGGGTCTTCTCATCCCTGATGGGTATCACGGGCGAGCCGAGTGACCCTCCCGGATCTTCTCAATAAGCTTATCACGGTTTGTGACCCAGTGTCACCGACACTGGCGTGATGGTTCTTGACTTTGCTTTTTCTCTGCCCTTTTTGCTCCTCCTTCCTCGAAACACTTGGCAAATCTCAATTTATTATTTTTCCTCTTGATCTTCTCAAATTATTCAAGAGTTAAATTCAAAAACAAAAACTAACAAGAAAATGAAAACAACTAAAGAGAAGGGTTAAGAAAACTTGGGTTGCCTCCCGGTAAGTGCTTCTTTTAACGTCACTAGCTTGACGGGTTGGATCCTCCTCCTGGATCCTGAGGTCTGTGGAGTGGCGATTGCAGAAGTAATATGACTCCCATCCATAATTCCACCTGGCGTTTGTGAAAACTCCATTGACCTCCAATTATGAACTTACTTCCTTTCGGGTCAAATGGTGTTTTCACGAGGAAGATTGAACAAGTGGAAAGAACTAACTTTGTAGTGTCCACATGCATTTAAGCCAACATATTTATGTAATGCAGCAATTTCAGATTTTTCAGCAAGCATGGTGGAGTAATTTTCCAATTGACTTGCCTCCTCACTTGTTCTTTCCCAAGGATGTGTGAGAGGTAATCCTTTTTTTGTGATTCGTCTACCTCACCACTTCATCTTCGTTTTGATCCATCCCAAAACCAGATTTTGGTCAAATTGAGCTCCATGTGACTCTTGTTCTAACTGTTTACAAATTTCCTCAACTTGCATTGTGAAATTCTGCATCAGCAACTTCGATACTATCACAATTGGCTCTTGCTTTGGCATCGAGAGATGGACAGCTCTTGGGAATATTGTTCTGAGACAACCTTCAAAGGTGTTTGCTCATTCCATTCCCATTCCTCTTCTTGTGGTTCGTCTACCACCACCACTTCATCTTCATTTTGATCCATCCCCACAGCCCATATTTTACTCAAATGCTTCATGTGGCTCTATGGGAATCATGGGTGGTGGAGGTGGTAAATATGAACAAATGGTTTCCCAATCCTCCTTGGAGATATTATATATAAGCCTACCGTCATGCAATCAACTTGTGATGGAACAACACGATTCACCAAATCTATGAAGTCTCCCAAACACTAGTTGTCCTCCAAAGTGGGACTTGAGGCTTTCTCATCAGGTGGATAATAATAATTGTCCATGAATTTCATCCACCTTCCACAAACAAAACTCAAAACAAAAAGATCAAATATAAGCAGGAAAAAAAATAAAAAAAAATAAAAATGTCTAAATTAGTTGCCTCCTTTGTTACTAATGGTCGCGCTGTCGCGCACGCGCCAAAAAGAACGAGCGGTTTATAAAAATGTAGTTTAGGGCGACAACTCGGATGTCGTCTAACCAGGACTCTTAAAGTGTTATTTTTCACAAAAATCAGTTTTTTTTGGGGGGGGTGGTTTGGATGCAATCAAAGAAAATAAAACAATGAAAACAGAGCAATAAAACAAGGCAGTTCAAAAAGATTATCAAATAGAAAACAACGATTAATCTACTGTTCTCGAATTCCCTACTATCATAGGGTCATGTAATCTCAAGCCCTAGCGATTCTAATCCCCTTTCAGTTGTAGCAACAATTAACAACGCAATCGCTACTACGGATATATGTTCCTATTCCCGAAATAACAAACGGGGTTAAGCCCTCATGAACTAACGAACATGAATGAACACATGCGAAATAACAAACGCGATTTAGTATAGAAACATAACATCACTGAAACGAATCAATACAATACTACACACTCCTGAAATAACAAACAGAAATGTATAATATGGTATTGAAAAGGGAAGAGCAATTAAAATAGGGATTACACAACCTCAAGTATATGGAATTCTCATACAGTAGACTAATCTAAGAAATTAGTTCTCCATGACAAAAACGAATCACACAGAAAAATATGCAAAACTATGGAGAAGCAAAAGTTGTTCATAATCTGCCCAGACAGCTATTTATAACATTCAGGAATTTTTGCCCTATCGCGAGGCGAAGCCTCTCTCGCAACGCGAATCTTGTGAACAGTCTACAACCTTTGGTATTCTCGCGAGGCGAACACACCTTCGCGAGGCGAGAATTGGAAGGGTCTTCTTATTACGCCCGTTATGAACATCAGGGGCCAACCGTGATGCTTTCTGACTTCCCGGGCTCGCGAGACGAATGGATGCTCGCGAGGTGAGACTCTTCAATTTCCAAACTGCCACAGCCGTGACCTTTAGCATGCATAAACCGTGCTGACTTTTGGTCTTCAGGGTTGGATTACTCGCGATGCGAGATCTTCTTCGCGGGGCGAACCAGAGACCTTGTATTTTCTTGGAATAGTCAGCCTTCGGGGTCGCGAGGCGAAGAGCTGTTCGCGAGGCGAATCCCCTGTTTCTTTATTCTCTTGACTTCCAACTTAACCTGAAAACAAAGACACGGCTATAAATGTATTATTTGACTCAAAACTGGCTAAATTAACCTAAAACTACTTTAGAGACTCAAAACCTTGCTTGAGGACAATCTAATCTAATTTGGGTGAAAATAGGATATAATTTGCACAAAACCCTGGTCATACTAGCCATAAAACTAGATGAGCCAGAGGCTTATCAAAATACCCCAAACTTCAACTTTGCTTGTCCCAAGCAAACTAAGACTCAAAAAAAAAAAGACTCAAGACACTGCAAGCTTAAAAGATTCAATCAACCTTACACAAATTCAAGCAGTTTCATCAAAACAGTTTTCTTCATTGTCTCCCCTTTCAAGCAAAGCAATCCCCATAATAATTCATTCCAAACAATTTAGAATTTTATCATTCAAACAATCATCAATCTAAGCAAGGGATCCAAGTTACACACAAGAGGGAGATCACCAATTCCAAACAACTGCCTTCCTCACAAGGGCATTTAGCGTTCACTCAATCGCTCAGTTTGTGTCAGGCTAACAACTTTGCACTCAGTTTCACTTTTCAAGAACACTTCCCATAAATTTGATTTTCATCTCAAAATGATTCCCACAGAAAACATGCAAGCAACATCAAAATGTCTTTTATGGGTTGTAATGGGGCTGGCTAAGGGTAGGATATACAAAGGAACTAGGCTGAAGACCCTAGGAACTAAGAGAGCATGAAACACTTCAAAACATTGGAATTCCACTCAAGTTCCTTTCTTCATTTATCTTTTTGCCTTAGGTGACTACAGCCTCTTTTTTCTAATACTTTTATTTTTAACATTTTACACTTTTTTTTCATTTTCATTTTTTTCCTACAAGCCTTTGGCTCCAATTTTTTATGATATTTTTTTCTTTTTCTCAATCCCAAACAACACATCACCTTGCAGCCACCCCAAACTTAGTTTCTTGCAAACCACTCTCTTGCTAAAATTCCATTTTCTCCTAATCCTAAGATCGGGTTAACATGGTTTTCCAGATTTTTTTGGGCTTATAACATTAGGTTATCAAGAAATAATAGGCTAATCAGGCTCTATGGGGCTAACTAGGGAACATGCATTAGGAATTGGTTATTTTTAGGCTAAGTATCTATTTACAAAGAAAATGCCTAAATCATCTGAAGCAAACACATAATCATGCAAACCAAAAAGAGACTCAAGCAAATTCAGGAAAGTGCAACTTGAAAGTGATTCTCACACAGTTTAAAACATGTTGGAGGCTCAAAACCTCACCTGGACATTTTTGCAAGTTGTTTGACAGAGATTCTACCCCTAGTGTGTGCTTCCTATCACCCCAAACTTATCATAAATCATGCCATCATAACAAAATCTCAAAGTTCAGTTTTCAATCACATGGGGATCATTTTTCAAAAACAAAATTTTCAGCCTAGGGGAATCATCACATAAATCATGCAATCAATCTGTGCAAAAATCAATAAAAATCCAATAAACTTGCCAATATAAGACTCAACACAACTCCCGAGCTTCTCAAATTATTCAGGAGCTTTATTCAAAGAAAAGGGAAAAAAACAAAAACAAAACAAAAACTACAACTAGTTCCCTCCCTCACACTTAAAATATACATTGTCCCCAATGAACAAAAGAACCATAAAAACAGAGTGAGGGAAAGGAAAGGGAACTCCCTGATCAAGTATCAGTGTAGGTGGGAGCTTCCAAGGAGAGCTCCTCAACATTAACATCCACAGGAACACCAGCATCCACACCATGGAATGGCTTCAGCCTCTGCCCGTTAACCTTGAAGGGCTTGTGGGTACCTGCACGTGTAATCTCTACTGCACCATAAGGAAAAACGTTAGTCACAACAAAGGGGCCATCCCACTTGGACCTAAGTTTCCCAGCCATCAATTTCAAGCGGGAGTTAAACAGTAAGACTTTCTGGCCCACAAAAAATTCTTTTCTAACAATCATCCTATCATGAAAAAGTTTTGTTTTTTCTTTATAAATCCTGGAGCTTTCATAGGCTTCTAGCCTAAGCTCCTCAAGTTGCTTTGAAGCTGCAGTTTTCTTTCAACATCGGCTTCCTTCATGTCCAAGTTCTGACCTTTCTTGCTTGATATGCACGATGCTCAACTTCCACTGGGAGGTGACATGCCTTACCAAATACAAGCCGAAAGGGGGACATTCCTATAGGTGTCTTGAAAGCAGTCCTATGAGCCCACAGGTGCGTCTTCCCGGACGGCGGCTCCATTCCTTTCTTTTCGGCTGCACCATCTTCTCTAGAATTTGCTTGATCTCCCTGTTTGATATTTCAGCCTGGCCATTGGTCTGGGGATGGTAAGCAGTGGAAACTCTATGTACAACCCCATATCTTCTGAGTAAGGCTTCCATGGTTCTCATTGCGAAGTGAGTGCCCCGGTCACCGATGATGGCCTTAGGTATGCCAAACCTGCAAAAAATGTTGGACCTAACAAATTTAGAAACAACTTTAGCATCATTAGTCCAAGTGGGGATTGCTTCCACCCACTTTGAAACATAATCTACAGCCAAAAGAATATATACAAAACCAAAAGAAGGAGGGAAGGGGCCCATGAAATCAATCCCCCACACATCAAAAACCTCACAAAAGAGCACGGGCTCTTTGAGGCATCTCACTCCTACGAGTGATGGCGGGGGCTGTTGTTTGACATTCTTTGCAATTCTCGTATACCTCATAGGAATCTCTAAAAATTGTTGGCCAAGAAAACCAGAATCCAGGACTTTTCTTGCTGTCCTCTGTGGTCCAAAATGTCCTCTAACCGGAGAGGCATGTGAAAAGTACAAAATGCACTCTGTCTCATGATCGGGGACACACCTCGAATAACTCGATCAACACCAAAACTTCCACAGGTAGGGATCATCCCACACATAGTACTTTGCATCGCTCTTGAGCTTGTGGAACTTATGTCTACTTGTACTGCAGGAACAACACCAGAACCGAAAGTTAACTATGTCAACAAACCAGGGGTTACCCCATACGGATGTAGAAGCCTCTCATCGGGAAATCATCTTGGATGGGAGAAGGATCCTCATCCTTTGCTATTCGACTCAAGTGATCGGCTACCAAATTTTCAGCTCCACTCTTGTCTTTGATCTCCACATTGAATTCTTGGAGCAAACGCATCCACCGGATCGATCTTGGCTTAGCTTATCGGTTTCTTTAACGGATATTTCGTGTGCATGGTCGGTGAAAACAATAACCCTAGAACCTAGCAAATATGACCTAAACTTATCAAGTGCAAATACAACAACTAGCGGTTCTTTCTCGGTGGTGGTGTAATTTGATTGTGCAGCATCTAATGTCCTAGAAGCATAATGAATTACATGGGCAGCCTTGCCCACCCTTTGTGCCGTAATCGCTCCCGCAAAGAAAATTGGAAGCATCGCACATTAGTTCAAAAGGGAGTGTCGAGTCTAGGGGCTGGATGATGGGGGTAGATGTCAATGCTTTTTCAGGTAGTCAAATGCCTCCTTGCAATGGTCATCAAAATGGAGCAGGCATCATTCTTCAGAGGTTTGACAATGGCGAGCTATCTTCTTGAAGTCCTTTATAAAGCGCTGTAGAAACCTGCATGTCCAAGAAAAGAACGGATCTCGCGTACGCAAGATGGGTAAGGTAATGAAGAAATCACATCAATTTTTGCGGGATCTCTTGAAATACCCTCTTTAGAAATTACATGACCCAAAACTATCCCCTGTTCTACCATAAAGTGACATTTCTCATAATTCAAAATCAGATCGGTCTCAATGCATCTTTGTAGAACTAAACTCGGACTATGCGGACATGCATCAAATGAGGAGCCATATACGGTGAAGTCATCCATGAACACCTCTATGCAATTTTCAATAAATTCGGAGAAAATGCTAAGCATGCATCTTTGGAAGGTGCCGGGAGCATTACAAAGGCCAAATGACATCCTCCTATAGGCAAACGTGCAAGGGGCACGTGAAAGTGGTCTTTTCTGGATCCTCGGGGCAATATGGATCTGGAAATACCCGGAAAAACCATCAAGAAAGCAAGAATGAGATTTACCAGCCAGTAGATCTAGCATCGATCTATGAACAGCAAAGGAAAGTGATCCTTTCGGTGGCACGGTTCAACTTCCTATAATCTATCTGAGACTACTCGACTATTATGGACTCTAGTAGGTACAAGCTCATTATTATCATTCCTAATTCTTGTGAGACCGGACTTCTTTGGTACAACTTGCACCGGACTTACCCAAGTACTATCGGGAGATGGGGTATATAATACCCTGCTGCAGGCTTAGTCACCTCTTTCTTTACCACATCCAGAATTAGTGGGTTTAGCCGCCTCTGGGCTTGTCTAACTGGTTTAGCCCCATCCTCCAATAGAATTCTGTACATGCATCTGGAGGGGCTAATTCCTGGAATATCAGCCAATGTCCACCCAATAGCTTTCTTGTGCTTCTTGGAACCCCCAATAGTTTTGCTTCTCGGTCGAAATCAAGGTGGGAAGAAATGATGATTGCGCATTTTTCGTTTGTCTCCGTGTAGGCATACTTGGGTTCCCAGGAAGTGGCTTGAGCTCTAAGGAGGGCGGCTGCTCAACAGATGGTACATTAGGAGTAGCCAGCATGTCAAGGACTTCTGCTTAACAGACAGCTTCACTCTCACTATCACTATCGCCCTGCAAGGTTGAATCAAGAAACTCAGCACAAAAGAACACGGGTTAGTGTTAATACAGTTAGTACATGAATACAAATCATCAAAACCAGAAATGAATGGAAAATCAGAAATAAAGTCCTCATGGGTATCCTCAATAAGCTCAGAAAGCAACTCTAGTTGGAAAACCGAGTGCTCCTCCAGTGGGTGTTTCATAGCATCAAAGATCTTGAACTTGGCCACAATACCACCAAACTCCATAGACATAGTCCCATCATTCACATCAATCTTAGTCTTGGCTGTCTTCATGAATGGTCTGCCCAAGAATATTGGTGATCTACTGGAATGAGTCTCTCCTGCCATGTCTAAGATGTAGAAGTCAGCAGGGAAGATCAAATCATCAACTTGCACTAGCACATCTTCTACCATTCCCATGGGTCAGGCACTGGTCCTGTTAGCCAACTGGATGGTGAGACCTGTATACTGCAAAGGCCCAAGATCAAGGTTATTAAAGATGGAGGTAGGCCTGACATTTATGGAGGCTCCCAAATCCAGCATGCAGCTTTCAAATTTCCTGTCCCCAATAGTGCATGGAATAGTAAATATGCCTGGGTCCTTGCACTTCTGTGGTAATGCATGAGTAGGGGTTAAAGCAGCAACTCTTTCTGGTGCAGGCCTAGACTGGATAAGAGCTGAGACATTTCTTTCCAAATCAACCCTCTCATTATTCTTCATCTTCCTTTTATTGGTGCATAGATCCTTGAGAAATTTCGCATACTTGGGCACCTGCTTGATCACATCTAGAAGGGGAATATTAACAGCTACTTTTCTGAACACATCTAAAATCTCCCTTTCCTTGTCTTCACCACCAATCTTCTTATTTTTCTGTAATCTGTGTGGGAATGGGATTGGTGGTCTGTACACTTTCTCAACTTCAACTTCAACAGTAGGCTCAGGAGTTACCTCAATAGTTTCTTCATCCTTTCCAGAGGTGGCCTCGACAACTTTTCCAGATCTCAGAGATATGGCACTCACATTAGGATTGGAGGCATTAGGATTTATCATTTGGTTGTCTGCCGTGGCTGGGTTGTCCCTTGAGCTTGCTTGTATGCTATTCATGGATGTGGCCATCTGTCCAATCTGTGTCCTCAAATCTTGAATGCTAGCATCTGTTCACTTGAAACGTGTGCTGTGAGGCTCGAAGCGTGCTTGCGAGGCTTGCAACCTGTCCAACCTCTTTCTGAAAGTCGGGAGGTTGTTTGTGGCCAATTGCTTGAGCATATCCTCTAGAGAAGGTCCCAAGGTGCAGTGGTCACTAGAGGAGGATTACGAGGTGCTTGCCATCGGTTGTTGTTGGGATGAGTTCCCATACCGCAGATTAGGATGATTCCTCCAGGTTGGGATAGTACCTATTGGTGGAGAGATCGGAGTGCTTTACCGATTCTCATTGTTTCCTTGATTATATGGATTTACTTGCATAAGCTTGAGATACTTCACCGACAAACTCTTCTCTCTCGGATGGGGCATGGATCATATGGGTGCTCGGGTGAATTGCACATGCTACATAACTTGCAGGCTGAACTCGTCTATTGCCAATTGCCTTACAAAAGAAGTGAGCTCATCCAATCTATTCTCAAGGGCGGCCTGGTTGGAAGATGAACTATGGACCTCATGCACACCTCTTGTCTCAACCGAATTTCTTCTAGTAGTAAATCTCTGGGAATTTAGTGACATATTCTCAATGAGTTGCTTGGCGCAGAATGGGGTCTTATCAACAAGCGCTCCCCACTAGCAAGATCCAAAAGATTCCTATCCATCGGCGGTAATCCTTCATAAAAGTACTGGATAAGAAGTCGTTCGAAAATCTCGATCTTGAGGGCAATCGGATACCAAATGCTTGAACCTTTCCCAATATTCAGCTAGCGACTCATTCCCTTGCCTGATGCCACATATTTCTTTCCTTATTGACGCAGCTCTTGAAGAAGGAAAACATCTTTCTAAGAAAACCCTTTTCAAATCATTCCAAGTGGTGATAGAGTTGGGCTCAAGATACAACAACCAATCCTTTGTAGCTCCCCGGAGTGAAAATGGAAAGGCTTTCACTTGATACTATCCTCGCATTACTCCCTGTGATCTCGAGGTTGTGGAGCATACAACTTGGAATTCCTTCAAGTGCTTGTGTGGGTCCTCACCTGCAAGGCCATTAAACTTTGGCAACAAGGGAATGAAACCAGATTTTAGTTCAAAAGGAGTATCAGCACCAAGATATGAAATACACAATGCATTGTAATTTACATCAGGGGCAGCAAGCTGTCTTAATGTCCTCTGATCACCCATGTTTTCAAAAACAGTTTTGGAATTAGAATCACTACTAGTGCTAGCCCGTAATTCTCTACGGAGTGTGTGCAGTGTTCTTTCAATTTCCGGATCAAAATCACACAATTCAGGGCAATTCAACCTAGTAGCCAGACCAATTCAAAACAAAAACAGAAAATAAAAGGAAGAAAAGAAAATAAAAAAAAATGTGAAAAATAACAAATCAAAGTCCCCGGCAACAGCGCCAATTTTTGGTCGCGCTGTCGCGCACGCGCCAAAAAGAACGAGCGGTTTATAAAAATGTAGTTTAGGGCGACAACTCGGATGTCGTCTCACCAGGACTCTTAAAGTGTTATTTTTCACAAAAATCAGTTTTTTTTGGGGGGGGGGGGGGGGGGGTTGTTTGGATGCAATCAAAGAAAATAAAACAATGAAAACAGAGCAATAAAACAAGGCAGTTCAAAAAGATTATCAAATAGCAAACAACGATTAATCTACTGTTCTCGAATTCCCAACTATCATTGGTTCATGTAATCCCAAGCCCTAAGCAGATTCTAATCCCCTTTCAGTTGTAGCAACAATTAACAACGCAATCGCTACTACGGATATATGTTCCTATTCCCGAAATAACAAACGGGGTTAAGCCCTCATGAACTAACGAACATGAATGAACACACGCGAAATAACAAACGCGATTTAGTATAGAAACATAATGCCACCGAAACGAATCAATACAATACTACACCTCTCCGAAATAACAAACAGAAATGTATAATATGGTATTGAAAAGGGAAAAGCAATTAAAATAGGGATTACACAACCTCAAGTATATGGAATTCTCATACAGTAGACTAATCTAAGAAATTAGTTCTCCATGACAAAAACGAATCACATAGAAAAACATGCAAAACTATGGAGAAGCAAAAGTTGTTCATAATCTACCCAGACAACTATTTATAACATTCAGGAATTTTTGCCCTGTCGCGAGGCGAACACACCTTCGCGAGGCGAGAATTGGAAGGGTCTTCTTATTACCCCCGTTATGAACATCAGGGGCCAACCGTGATGCTTTCTGACTTCCAGGCTCGCGAGGTGAATGGATGCTCGCGAGGCGAGACTCTTCAATTTCCAAACCTCCACAGCCGTGACCTTTAGCATGCATAAACCGTGCTGACTTTTGGTCTTCAGGGTTGGATTACTCGCGACGCGAGATCTTCTTCGCGGGGCGAACCAGAGACCTTGCATTTTCTTGGAACAGTCAGCCTTCGGGGTCGCGAGGCGAAGAGCTGTTCGCGAGGCGAATCCCCTGTTTCTTTATTCTCTTGACTTCCAACTTAACCTGAAAACAAAGACACAGCTATAAGTGTATTATTTGACTCAAAACTGGCTAAATTAACCTAAAACTACTTTAGAGACTCAAAACCTTGCTTGAGGACAATCTAATCTAATTTGGGTGAAAATAGGATATAATTTGCACAAAACCCTGGTCATACTAGCCATAAAACTAGATGAGCCAGAGGCTTATCACTAATGATATTGGCAAAACCAATCCATGGCAACGGCACGAAAAACTTGTTAACGAATCTAGGCAAGTATACCTAGTCGTACAAGTAATACGGTGGTGAGACCGGTTATCGTATCCACAGGGATTGGTTGTCAATTACCAATTCATAAATCAAACAACTATCTAGACTAAACTATAAATCAAGAGAAATCAAAGCAGAAAAATAAAAGCAATAAAATGTTTTTTTGTCTTTTTGGGAACTTTTAACAAACACTTGGAGTGCAGAAAGAGGTGTTGGGATTAAATTTCACCAAACCTTAGCCTCATGCAATACCAAGACTAAATACCTCCCATTCATGCTTCAAATATTAAAATCAACCCACGAAATTACTCAAGACCGATTCCTCGGATGACAAAAGCCTAAATCCACTAATAGACCCTAATTCCTTAGGTGGCCTAGATTAATAAATTTGCATTAAGAGTAGGGATTACACGATTACTAATAAACCAAACTCCATTCCTAGATGCAAGGTTTACTAGGTGATTAATTCCAGATCCAGAATCAATAAGAACGTCCCCATTGCAAATCAATTCTCAAAATCAGTTCATGGGTAGCTAAGCCACAAAAAGCATTAAGCGTAGGAATTAAACACTAATACGAAGGCATGAACACAGATTAATCAATCATGGCAAATACATAATATTCAGTTTGGTTACATCTAATCCCAACAACAGGGATTTAGCTACTCATAGAGAAAGCCAAAACTAAAACATTAGGTACAAAGGAAAGAAGAAGGGAAGAAAGAAACTCCATTAGAAGCTTTTCCCAGCCGTCGACCTCCTTTGATTCTAGGGTTCCAGTCCTCCTCAACCGCCAGCCTCCAAGGTCTTCCTAGGGTGAAAGTGCTCCTAGGGTAAAAGTCCCTCTTTTTCTGTCTGGAAGAGTCTCCCGCCAGATCCTGGATCCACCTTTCTGTTCTGCGCTGGGCCTCTTTTATAGACTGGGCACGCGTCACGGCTGTGATGGCCATCACGACCAGGCCGTGACGTGTTCTGGAATGGGCGCGCTTTCAAATTTGGAGCATCACGGTCGTGATCTGTATCACGGCTAGGCCGTGATCAGTTCTGCCTGGCCTATCACGGCCGTGATATGTATCACGGCTAGGCCGTGATAGCTTCTGACTTTTGCCTTCAAGTTCTATCTTCATCTCCATCATGGCCAATCCTGAGTATTTTATCCTTAATTCCTGTAAAACAACACCACGAAACCGCTTCACCCGTTCCAAGGGAAAAACTAACAAAAATCAAAGTAAAATTGCCTAAACAATATGAGAATGCATGCAAAAAATGTACAAGAAATATGATGTGAAATCACACTATCAATCCTAAACCCTAAATTTGACCCAAAACCTAACTCCAAACCTAATTTAGACCCAAAACCCTATTTCAAACCCAAAACCATAATTCAAACCCTAATTTAGACCCAAAACCCTAGTTTTAACCCTATTTTTGTCCCAAAACCATTTTTTTAACTCAACCCTAAACCTTAATTTTGACCGAAAACTCAAATTTTGACCCATAACCGTATATTTGACCCGGAATCCTAATTTTAACCCAAAGCCTATTGACCCAAAACCCTAATTCTGATCCAAAACTCTATTTCGAACCCTATTTTTGAACCAAAACCCTATTTTAAACTCAAAACCCTAATTCAAACCCTAAACCCTAAATTTGACCCTAAACCCTTAATTTGACCCAGAACCCTAATTTTAACCCAAAACCCTAATTCTTACCCTATTTTTGACCCAAAACCCTATTTTTAACTCAAAACCCTATTTCAAACCCTAATCCCTAATTTGACCCTAAACCCTAATTTGACCCTAAACCCTAAATTTAACCCAAAACCCTAGTTTAGACCCAAAACCCTAATTTTGACCCAAACCTTAATTATAACCTAGAGCCCTAATTTTGACACAAAACCCTAATTCTGACCCAAAACCCTAATTTAGACCCAAAACCCTATTTTTAACCCAAAACCCTAATTCAAACCCTAAACCCTAATTTTGACCTAAACCCAAAACCCTAAACCTGGATCACAAGGCTTTTGGTGGCAATTTGGCTCTCAAATTGGACATTAAAAAGGCTTTTGACACTCTAGATTGGGGCTTCCTCATCTTTGTGTTGGAGGCCTTTGATTTTAATAATACCTTCTGTAGCTGGATCAGCACCATCGTCTATTCTGCCAGGCTCTCATTTCTGGTCAATGGCAAATCGGAAGGCTACTTTGCAGGCAAGAGGGGAGTTAGGCAGGGGGATCCCCTATCCCCCTTGCTTTTTGCCTTGCAGAAGATGTTCTTAGTAGAGGAATTTCTTTCCTTGTGGAATCAGGTTTGCTGCACACTATCTCAGGGCCAAAAAATCTGAAGTCTCCCAGCCATGTGTTGTATGCAGATGATGTGTTTGTTTTCTGTAATGGGAACAAGTGGGGGCTTCAAGCTTTAAGGAAGTTATTGGCTGAGTATGGCCTTGCTTCTGGTCAGCATATAAGCCTTGAAAAGAGCAAGTTTTACTCTGGCTGCATCTCTCCAGCTAAGTCTGCTAGGATTGCTAACATCCTTGGTTTCTCAGCAAGTTCATTCCTTTTTGATTACTTGGGAGTCCCAATCTTTAAGGGAAGACCAAAAAGATCTCATTTGCAGCATATAGCAGACAGGATCCTGTCTAAGCTGGCTTGCTGGAAGGGTAACTTGCTGTCTCTAATGGGTAGGGTTGAGCTGGTGAAATCTGTCATTCAGAGGATGTTCCTCTACAGTTTCCATATTTACCTGTGGCCTGCTACCCTTCTTAATGCTTTGGAAAGGAAGATCAGAAACTTCATCTGGTCGGGTGACCAAAATGTCAAGAAAATCTGCACTGTGGCCTGGCATAAGGTCTGCCTGCCATTTATGGAAGGTGGCCTTGGTATCAAGTCCCTCAAGGCTTTCAATCATGATGCACTCTTCAAGCTAACTTTTGATTTGCTAGCATCAGATAAGGATTGGGCAAGATTCCTGAGAAACAGATTTCTCCATCGAAAATGCATGGATCCTCTTCAATCGGCCAGGCATAAGGTGCAATCGCATTCCTTTACTCGACCCTAAACCTTAAATTAAACCCAGAACCCTAATTTTAACCCAAAACCTATACTTTGATGCCAAACCCTAAATTTAAGCCAGAATCAAATTTTGACCCATAATCCTAATTTTAACCCAAAACCCTAATTTAGACCCAAAACCCTAATTCAAACCCTAAACCCTAATTTTGACCCTAAACCCTAAATTTGACCTAGAACCCTAATTCTAACCCTATTTTTGACCCAAAACCCTATTTTGATCTCAAAACCCTATTTCAAACCCTAAACCCTAATTTTAACCCAAAACCCGAATTTTGACCCAATACCCAAGTTCAGACCCAAAACCCTATTTTTAACCCAAAACCATAATTCAAACCCTAATTTAGACCCAAAACCCTAATTCTAACCCTAATTTTGTCCAAAAACCATTTTTTTTAACTCAAAACCCTAAACCTTAATTTTGACCCAAAACTCAAATTTTGACCCAAAACCCTAATTCTATCCCTATTTTTGTCCCAAAACCCTATTTTTAACTCAAAACTCTAATTCAAACCCTAAACCCTAATTTTGACCCTAAACTATAAATTTGAACCAGAACCCTAATTTTGACCCGAAACCCTAATTTTAACCCAAAAACCTAAATTTTTACCCTAAACCCTAAATTTAACCCAGAACCCTAATTTAATACCAAAGCCCTGATTTTGACCCAAAACCAAAATTTTGCCCCTAATTTAGACCCAAAACCCTTTTTTTTTACTCAAAACCCAAATTCAAACCCTAAACCCTAATTTGTACCCAAAATCGAATTTTTGACCCAAAACCCTAATTATAACCCAAAGCCCTAATTTTGACCCAAAACCCTAATTCTGACCGAAAATCCTATTTTTAATCCAAAACCCTAATTCAAACCCTAAACCCTAATTTAAACCCTAAACCCTGATTTTGATCCTAAACCCTAAATTTGACCCAAAACCCTAATTCTAACCCTCTCCTAGAACCCTAATTTTAACCCAAAGCCCTAATTCAAACCCGAAACCATAATTTAAACCCAAAACCCAAATTTGGACACAAAACCCTAATTCAAACCCTGAACCCTAATTTAGACCCAAAACCCTAATTCTAACCCGATTTATGTCCCAAAACACTATTTTTAACTCAAAACACTAATTCAAACACTAAAACCTAAATTTTGACCCTAAACCCTAAATTTAACCCAGAACCATAAATTTGAGCGAGAACCCTAATTTTAACCAAAAGCCCTACTTTTGTCCCAAAACCCTAATTCTGACTTAAAACCCTAATTTAGACCCAAAACCCTAATTCTGACTTAAAAGCCTAATTTAGACCCAAAACCCTAATTTAGAACTGAAACCCTAATTTTGACCCAAAACCCGAATTCTAACCATAATTTAGACCCAAATGCATAATGCTAACCCTATTTTTTTCACAAAACCCTAATTTTAACTCCAAATCCTAATTCAAACCCTAAACCCAAAATTAGACGCTAACCCCTAATTATAACCCTAAACCCTAATTCTGACCCAAATTTAGACCCAAAACCCTAATTTTAACACAAAACCCTAAATCCTAATTCTAACCCTAATTTAGACCCAAATCCTTAATTTTGACCCTATTTTTATCCCCAAACCCTATTTTTAACTCAACCCTAATTCAAACCGCCAACACAAATTTTGACCCTAAATCTTAAATTTAACCTAGAACCCAAATTTTGACCTGAAACCCTAATTTTAACCCAAATCCCTAATTCTATCCCTATTTTTGACCGAAAACCCTATTTTTAAATCAAAACCCTAATTCAAACCCTAAACCCTAATTTTGACCCAAAGCCGTAATTTTGACTGAAAACCCTAATTCTAACCCAAAACCCTAATTTAGACCCAAAACCATAATTCAAACCCTAAACCCTAATTTTGCCCCTAAACCCTAATTTTGATCCTAAACCCTAAATTTAACCCAAAACCTAATTCTAACCCTAATTTAGACACAAAACCCTAATTCTAACCCTATTTTTGTCCCAAAACCCTTTTTTTAACTCAAAACCCGAAATCATAATTTTGACCCAAAACCCAAATTTGGAACTAAAACCCAAATTTTGACCCAAAGCCCTAATCCTAACCCTAATTTAGAACCAAAACCCTAATTCTAACCCTATTTTTGTCCCAAAACCCTATTTGTAACTCAAAACCCTAATTCAAACTCTAAACCCAAATTTTGACCCTAAACCCTAAATTTAACACAGAAGCGTAATTTTGACCCAAAACCCTAATTTTAAACCAAAACCCTAAATTTTGATGCTAAACCGTAAATTTGACCCGGAATCCTAATTTTAACCCAAAGCCTATTGACCCAAAACCCTAATTCTGAATCAAAACTCTATTTCGAACCCTATTTTTGAACCAAAACCCTATTTTAAACTCAAAACCCTAATTCAAACCCTAAACCCTAAATTTGACACTAAACCCTAATTTTGACCCAAAACACTAACCCAAAACCCTAATTCTAACCCTATTTTTGTCCCAAAACCCAAATTTGGAACCAAAACCCTAAACCTAACCCTAATTAAGACCCAAAACCCTAATTTTAACCCTATTTTTGTCCCAAAACCCTCTTTCTTACTCAAAACCCTAATTCAAACCCTAAACCCAAAATTTGACCAAAAACACAAAATTGAACCCAGAACCCTAATTTTGACTCGAAACCCTAATTTTAACCCAAAATCCTAAATTTTGACCCTACACCCTTAATTTAACCCAGAACCGTAATTTGACACAACCCTAATTTTAACCCAAAACCCTAATTCTGATCCAAAACCCTATTTTGAACCCTATTTTTGATCCAAAACCCGAATTCAATCCTTCAACCCTAATTTTGACCATAAACCTTAAATTTGATCCATAACCCTAATTTTAACCCAAAACCCAAATTCTAACCCTATTTTTGACCCAAAACCCAGACCCAGAACCCTAATTTTAACCCAAAGCGCTAATTTAGACCCAAAAACCAAAATTCTAATTTGACCCAGTACCCCAATTTTGACTCGAAACCCTAATTTTAACCCAAATCCTTAATTCTAATCCCTATTTTTGACCCAAAACCCTATTTTTAACTCAAAACCCTAATTCAATCCCTAAACCCTAATTTTCACCCAAAACCCTAATTTGGAGCCAAAATCGAATTTTTGACCAAAAACCCTAATTATAACCCAAAGCCCTAATTTTGACCCAAAACCCTAATTTCAACCCAAACCACTAATTTAGACCCAAAACCCTATTTTTAACCCAAAACCCTAATTCAAACCCTAAACCCTAATTTTGACCCTAAACCCTAATTTTGATCCTAAACCCTAAATTTGACCCAAAACCTAATTCTAACCCTAATTGAGACCCAACACCCTAATTCTAACACTATTTTTGTCCCAAAACCCATTTTTTAATTCAAAACCCAAAACCTTAATTTTGACCCAAAACCCAAATTTGGACCGAAAACCGTAATTCTAATCCTAATTTAGACCCAAAACCCTAATTCTAACCCTATTTATGTCGCAAAACCCTATTTTTAACTCAAAACACTAATTCAAACCCAAAAACCTAAATTTTGACCCTAAACCCTAAATTTGAGCGAGAACCCTAATTTTAACCAAAAGCCCTATTTTTGACCCAAAACCCTAATTCAAACCGTAATTTAGACCCAAAACCCTATTTTTTTGTCAAAACCCTATTTTTTTTATCAAAACCCTAATTCAAACCCTGAACCCTAATTTTGACCCAAAACCCTAATTTGGACCCAAAACCAAAATTGACCCAAAACCCTATTTTTAACCCAAAGCCCTAATTCTGACTTAAAACCCTAATTTAGACCCAAAACCCTAAATTTGACCCGAAACCCTAATTTTGACCCCAAACCTTAATTCTAACCCTAATTTAGACCCAAACCCCTAATTCTAACCCTATTTTTGTCCCAAAACCCTATTTTTAACTCAAAACCCTAATTCAAACCCTAAACCCAAAATTTGACCCTAAACCCTAAATTTAACCCAGAACACTAATTTTGACCGGAAACACAAAGTCAACCCAAAAACCTAAATTTTGACCCTTAACCCTAAATTTAACCCAGAACCCCAAATTTTGTCCCAGAACCCGAATTTCAACCCAAAGCCCTAATTTTGACGCAAAACCCTAATTCTGACCCTAATTTAGACCCAAAACCCTATTTTTTACTCAAAACACTAATTTTGACCAAAAACCCAAATTTTGACCGAAAATCCCAATTTAGACCCAAAACCCTAATTCAAACCCTAAACCCTAATTTAGACCCAAAACCCTAATTCTGACACAATTTTTGTCCCAAAACCCTTTTTTAACTCAACCGTAAACCCTAATTTTTAACCCAAATCTCTAAACCCTAATTCAAGCCCTAAACCCTATCTCGAACACTATTTTTGACCCAAAACCCAAATTCAAACCCTAAACCCTAAATTTGACCCAAAACCCTAATTTTGACCCTAAACCCTAATTTTTAACCCAAATCCCTAATTCTGACCCTATTTTGGACCCAAAATCCCATTTTTAAGTCAAACCTAATTCAAACCCTTACCCCTAATTTTGACCCAAAGCCCTAAATTTAACCCTGAACCCTAATTGTGACCCGAAACACTAATTTTAACCGAAAACCCTAATTCAAACCCTAAACCCTAAATTTGATTCTAAACCCAAAATTTGACCCCAAAACCTAATTCAAATCCTAATTTAGACCCAAAACCCTAATTCTAACCCTATTTTTGTCCCAAAACCCTTTTTTTAACTCAAAACCCGAAACCTTAATTTTGACCCAAAACCCTAATCCTAACCCCAATTTAGACCCAAAACCTTAATTCTAACCCTATTTTTGTCCCAAAACCCTATTTTTAACTCAAAACCCTAATTCAAACCCTAAACCCAAATTTTGACCCAAAACCCTATATTTAACCCAGAACCCTAATTTTGACCCGAAACCATAATTTTAACCCAAAACCCTAGGTTAGACCCAGAACCCTATTTTAAACCCAAAACAATAATTCAAACCCTAATTTAGACCCAAAACCCAAATTCTAACCTTAATTTAGACCCAAACCTATTCCTATTTTTGTCCCAAAACCCTATTTTTAACTCAAATTCCTAATTCAAAACCTTAACCCCAAATTTGACCCTAAACCCTAATTATAACCCTAAACCCTAATAATTTAGACCCAAAACCTTATTTTTAACACAAACCCTAAACCCTAATTTAGACCCAAATCCTATAATTCGCCCTTATTTTTAAACCAAAACCCTATTTTTAACTCAACCCTAATTCAAACCGTCAATTCAAATTTTGACCCTAAATCAAAAATTTAACCCATAACCCTAATTTTGACCCGAAACCCTAATTTAAACCCAAATCCCTAATTCTAACCCTATTTTTGACCAAAAATCCTATTTTTAAATCAAAACCCTAATTCAAAACCAAAGCCCTAATTTTGACTGAAAACCCAAATTGTGACCCAAAATCCTATTTTTAACCCAAAACCATAATTCAAACCCTAAACCCTAATTTTGACCCTAATCCCAAATTTTGATCCTAAACCCTAAATTTAACCCAAAACCTAATTCTAACCCTAATTTAGACACAAAACCCTAATTCTAACCCTATTTTTGTCCCAAAACCCTTTTTTAACTCAAAACCCGAAACCGTAATTTTGACCCAAAACCCAAATTTGGAACTAAAACCCAAATTTTGACCCAAAACCCTAATCCTAACCCTAATTAGACCCAAACCCAAATTCTACCCCTATTTTTGTCCCAAAACCCTATTTTTAACTCAAAACCATAATTCAAACTCTAAACCCAAATTTTGACCCTAAACCCTAAATTTAACACAGAAGCGTAATTTTGACCCGAAACCCTAATTTTAACCCAAAACCCTAAATTTTGATGCTAAACCCTAAATTTAACCCAGAACCGTAAATTTGACCCGGAATCCTAATTTTAACCCAAAGCCTATTGACCCAAAACCCTAATTCTGATCCAAAACTCTATTTCGAACCCTATTTTTGAACCAAAACCCTATTTTAAACTCAAAACCCTAATTCAAACCCTAAACCCTAAATTTGACCCTAAACCCTAATTTTGACCCAAAACACTAACCCAAAACCCTAATTCTAACCATATTTTTGTCCCAAAACCCTAATTTTAACTCAAATCCCGAAACCTTCATTTTGACCCAAAACCCAAATTTGGACCCAAAACCTAATCCTAACCCTAATTAAGACCCAAAACCATAATTTTAACCATGTTTTTGTCCCAAAACCCTATTTCTAACTCAAAACACTAATTCAAACCATAAACCCAAAATTCACCCTTAAACACAAATTTTAACCCAAAACCCTAATTTTGACCCAAAACCCTAATTTTAACCCAAAATCCTAAATTTTGACCCTAAACCCTAAATTTAACCCAGAATCTTAAATTTGACACAACCCTAATTTTAACCCAAAATCTATTGACCCAAAACACTAATTCTGATCCAAAACCCTATTTCGAACAGTATTTTTGACCCCAAACCCTAATTCTGATCAAGAACCCTAATTTTAACCCAAAGCGCAAATTTAGACCCAAAAACCAAAACCCTAAATTTGACCCAAAACCCTAAATTTTACCCAGAACCCTAATTTTGACTCGAAACCCTAATTTTAACCCAAATCCCTAATTCTAATCCTATTTTTGACCCAAAACCCTATTTTTAACGCAAAACCCTAATTCAAACCCTAAACCCTAATTTTCACCCAAAACCCTAATTTGGAGCCAAAATCGAAAATTTCACCCAAAACCCTAATTATAACCCAAAGCCATAATTTTGACCCAAAACCCTAATTTCAACCCAAAACACTAATTTAGACCCAATACCCTATTTTTAACCCAAAACCCTAATTCAAACCCTAAACCCTAATTTTGACCCTAAACCCTAATTTTGAACCTAAACCCTAAATTTGACCCAAAACCTAATTCTAACCCTAATTTAGACCCAACACCCTAATTCTAACCCTATTTTTGTCCCAAAACCCATTTTTTAATTCAAAACCCAAAACCTTAATTTTGACCCAAAACCCAAATTTGGACCCAAAACCCTAATTCTAACACTATTTATGTCGCAAAACCCTATTTTTAACTCAAAACACTAATTCAAACCCCAAAACCTAAATTTTGACCCTAAACCCTAAATTTGAGCGAGAACCCTAATTTTGACCCAAAACCCTAATTCTGACCGTAATTTAGACCCAAAACCCTATTTTTTTGTCAAAACCCTAATTCAAACCCTGAACCCTAATTTTGACCCAAAAGCCTAATTTGGACCTAAAACCAAAATTGACCCAAAACCCTATTTTTAACCCAAAGCCCTAATTCTGACTTAAAACACTAATTCAGACCCAAAACCCTAAATTTGTCCCGAAACCCTAATTTTGACCCCAAACATTAATTCTAACCCTAATTTAGACCCAAACCCCTAATTCTAACCCTATTTTTGTCCCAAAACCCTATTTTTAACTCAAAACCTGAACCCAAAATTTGACCCTAAACCCTAAATTTAACCCAGAACAGTAATTTTGACCGGAAACACAAAGTCAACCCAAAAACCTAAATTTTGACCCTTAACCCTAAATTTAACCCAGAACACCAAAATTTGTCCCAGAACCCGAATTTCAACCCAAAACCCTAATTCCGACCCTAATTTAGACCCAAAACCCTATTTTTTACTCAAAACACTAATTTTGACCAAAAACCCAAATTCTGACCGAAAATCCCAATTTAGACCCAAAACCCTAATTCAAACCCTAAACCCTAATTTAGACCCAAAACCCTAATTCTGACACAATTTTTGTCCCAAAACCCTTTTTTTAACTCAACTGTAAACCCTAATTTTTAACCCAAATCACTAAACCCTAATTCAAACCCTAAACCCTATCTCGAACACTATTTTGGACCCAAAATCCAAATTCAAACCCTAAACCCTATTTTTTACCCTAAACCCTAAATTTGACACAGAACCCTAATTTTGACCCGAAACCCTAATTTTTAACCCAAATCCCTAATTCTGAACCTATTTTTGACCCAAAATTCCATTTTTAAGTCAAAAACCTAATTCAAACCCTTATCTCTATTTTTGACCCAAAGCCCTAAATTTAACCCTGAACCCTAATTTTGACCCGAAACACTAATTTTAACCGAAAACCCTAATTCAAACCGAAAACCCTAAATTTGATCCTAAACCCAAAATTTAACCCCAAAACCTAATTCTAACCCTAATTTAGACCCAAAACCCTTTTTTTAACTCAAAACCCGAAACCTTAATTTTGACCCAAAACCCTAATCATAACCCCAATTTAGACCCAAAACCTTAATTCTAACCCTATTTTTAACTCAAAACCCTAATTCAAACCCTAAACCCAAATTTTGACCCAAAACCCTAAATTTAACCCAGAACCCTAATTTTGACCCGAAACCATAATTTTAACCCAAAACCCTAAACTTTGATGCTAAAACCTAAATTTATCCCATAATCCTAATTTTCACCCAAAACTTATTGACCCAAAACCCTAATTCTGATCCAAAACTCTTTTTCGAACACTATTTTTGACCCAAAACCCTAGGTTAGACCCAAAACCCTATTTTAAACCCAAAACAATAATTCAAACCCTAATTTAGACCCAAAACCCAAATTCTAACCTTAATTTAGACCCAAACGCGTAATTCTAACCCTATTTTTTTTCCCAAAAACCCTATTTTTAACTCAAAACCCTAATTCAAACCCTAAACCCAAATTTTGACCCAAAACCCTATATTTAACCCAGAACCCTAATTTTGACCCGAAACCATAATTTTAACCCAAAACCCTAGGTTAGACCCAAAACCCTATTTTTAACCCAAAACAATAATTCAAACTCTAATTTAGACCCAAAACCCAAATTCTAACCTTAATTTAGACCCAAACGCGTAATTCTAACCCTATTTTTGTCCCAAAAACCCTATTTTTAACTCAAAACCCTAATTCAAAACCAAAGTCCTAATTTTGACTGAAAACCCAAATTGTGACCCAAAACCCTAATTTAGACCCAAAACCCTATTTTTAACCCAAAACCATAATTCAAACCCTAAACCCTAATTTTGACCCTAATCCCAAATTTTGATCATAAACCCTAAATTTAACCCAAAACCTAATTCTAACCCTAATTTAGACACAAAACCCTAATTCTAACCCTATTTTTGTCCCAAAACCCTTTTTTAACTCAAAACCCGAAACCGTAATTTTGACCCAAAACCCAAATTTGGAACTAAAACCCAAATTTTGGACCAAAATCCCTAATCCTTACCCTAATTAGACCCAAACCCAAATTCTGCCCCTATTTTTGTCCCAAAACCCTATTATTAACTCAAAACCATAATTCAAACTCTAAACCCAAATTTTGACCCTAAACCCTAAATTTAACACAGAAGCGTAATTTTGACCCGAAACCCTAATTTTAACCCAAAACCCTAAATTTTGATGCTAAACCCTAAATTAAACCCAAAACCGTAAATTTGACCTGGAATCCTAATTTTAACCCAAAGCCTATTGACCCAAAACCCTAATTCTGATCCAAAACTCTATTTCGAACCCTATTTTTGAACCAAAATCCTATTTTAAACTCAAAACCCTAATTCAAACCCTAAACCCTAAATTTGACCCTAAACCCTAATTTTGACCCAAAACACTAACCCAAAACCCTAATTCTAACCATATTTTTGTCCCAAAACCCTAATTTTAACTCAAAACTCGAAACCTTCATTTTGACCCAAAACCCAAATTTGGACCCAAAACCTAATCCTAACCCTAATTAAGACCCAAAACCCTATTTCTAACTCAAAACACTAATTCAAACCATAAACCCAAAATTCACCCTTAAACACAAAATTTAACCCAAAACCCTAATTTTGACCCAAAACCCTAATTTTAACCCAAAATCCTAAATTTTGACCCTAAACCCTAAATTTAACCCAGAATCGTAAATTTGACACAACCCTAATTTTAACCCAAAACCTATTGACCCAAAACACTAATTCTGATCCAAAACCCTATTTCGAACCGTATTTTTGACCCAAAACCCTAATTCTGATCCAGAACCCTAATTTTGACTCGAAACCCTAATTCAATCCCTAAACCCTAATTTTGACCATAAACCTTAAATTTGATCCAGAACCCTAATTTTAACCCAAAACCCTAATTCTAACCCTATTTTTGACCCAGAACCCTAAATTTAACCCAAAGCGCTAATTTAGACCGAAAAACCGAAACCCTAAATTTGACCCAAAACCCTAAATTTGACCCAGAACCCTAATTTTGACTCGAAACCCTAATTTTAACCCAAATCCCAAATTCTAATCTTATTTTTGACCCAAAACCCTATTTTTAACTCAAAACCCTAATTCAAACCCTAAACCCTAATTTTCACCCAAAACCCTAATTTGGAGCCAAAATCGAAATTTTGACCCAAAACCCTAATTATAACCGAAAGCCATAATTTTGAACCAAAACCCTAATTTCAACCCAAAACACTAATTTAGACCCAAAACCCTATTTTTAACCCAAAACCCTAATTCAAACCCTAAACCCTAATTTTGACCCTAAACCCTATTTTTGATCCTAAACCCTAAATTTGACCCAAAACCTAATTCTAACCCAAATTTAGACCCAACACCCTAATTCTAACCTTATTTTTGTCCCAAAACCCATTTTTTAATTCAAAACCCAAAACCTTAATTTTGACCGAAAACCGTAATTCTAATCCTAATTTAGACCCAAAACCCTAATTCTAACCGTAATTTAGACCCAAATCCCTATTTTTTTGTCAAAACCCTAATTCAAACCCTGAACCCTAATTTTGACCCAAAACCCTAATTTGGACCTAAAACCAAAATTGACCGAAAACCCTATTTTTAACCCAAATCCCTAATTCTGACTTAAAACCCTAATTTAGACCCAAAACCCTAATTCTGACTTAAAACACTAATTTAGACCCAAAACCCTAAATTTGACCCAAAACCCTAATTTAGAACTGAAACACTAATTTTGACCCAAAATCCGAATTCTAACCATAATTTAGACCCAAATGCATAATGCTAACCCTATTTTTGTAACAAAACCATACTTTTAACTCAAAATCCTAATTCAAACCCTAAACCCAAAATTAGACGCTAACCCCTAATTATAACCCTAAACCCTAATTCTGACCCTAATTTAGACCCAAAACCCTATTTTTAACACAAAACCCTAAACCTTAATTCTAACCCTAATTTAGACCCAAATCCTTAATTCAAACCCTATTTTTATCCCAAAACCCTATTTTTAACTCAACCCTAATTCAAACCGCCAACACAAATTTTGACCCTAAATCTTAAATTTAACCTAGAACCCAAATTTTGACCAGAAACCCTAATTTTAACCCAAATCCCTAATTCTAACCCTATTTTTGACCCAAAACCCTATTTTTAAATCAAAACCCTAATTCAAACCCTAAACCCTAATTTTGACCCAAAGCCGTAATTTTGACTGAAAACCCTAATTCTAACCCAAAACCCTAATTTAGACCCAAAACCCTATTTTTAACCCAAAACCATAATTCAAACCCTAAACCCTAATTTTGATCCTAAACCCAAAATTTAACCCAAAACCTAATTCTAACCCTAATTTAGACACAAAACCCTAATTCTAACCCTATTTTTTTCCCAAAACCCTTTTTTTAACTCAAAACCCGAAATCGTAATTTTGATCCAAAACCCAAATTTGGAACTAAAACCCAAATTTTGACACAAAGCCCTAATCCTAACCCTAATTTAGACCCAAAACCCTAATTCTAACCCTATTTTTGTCCCAAAACCCTATTTGTAACTCAAAACCCTAATTCAAACTCTAAACCCAAATTTTGACCCTAAACCCTAAATTTAACACCTAATTTTGACCCAAACCCTAATTTTAAACCAAAACCCTAAATTTTGATGCTAAACCCTAAATTTAACCCAAACTCAGAAATTTGACCCGAATCCCAATTTTAACCCAAAGCCTATTGACCCAAAACCCTAATTCCGAATCAAAACTCTATTTCAAACCCAATTTTTGAACCAAAACCCTATTTTAAACTCAAAACCCTAATTCAAACCCTAAACCCTAATTTTGACCCAAAACACTAACCCAAAACCCTAATTTTAACTCAAAACACGAAACCTTAATTTTGACCCAAAACCCAAATTTGGACCCAAAACCCTAATCCTAACCCTAATTAAGACCCAAATCCCTAATTTTAACCCTATTTTTGTCCCAAAACCCTATTTATTACTCAAAATCCTAATTCAAACCCTAAACCCAAAATTTGACCAAAAACACAAAATTTAACCCAGAACCCTAATTTTGACCCGAAACCCTAATTTTAACCCAAAATCCTAAATTTTGACCCTACACCCTTAATTTAACTCAGAACCGTAATTTGACACAACGCTAATTTTAACCCAAAACCCTAATTCTGAACCAAAACCCTATTTTGAACCCTATTTTTGACCCAAAACCCTAGTTCTATCCCTAAACCCTAATTTTGACCATAAACCTTAAATTTGATCCAGAACCATAATTTTAACCCAAAACCCTAAGCCCTAATTTTGACCCAAAACCCAGACCCAGAACCCTAATTTTCACCCAAAGCGCTAATTTAGACCCAAAAACCAAATCCCTTATTTGACCCAAAACCCTAAATTTGACCCAGAACCCTAATTTTGACTCGAAACCCTAATTTTTACCCAAATCCTTAATTCTAATCCTATTTTTGACCCAAAACCCTATTTTTAACTCAAAACCCTAATTCAATCCCTAAACCCTAATGTTCACCGAAACCCTAATTAGGAGCCAAAATCGAAATTTTGACCCAAAACCCTAATTATAACCCAAAGCCCTAATTTTGACCCAAAACCCTAATTTCAACCCAAAACACTAATTTAGACCCAAAACCCTATTTTTAACCCAAAACCCTAATTCAACCCTAAACCCTAATTTTGACACTAAACCCTAATTTTGATCCTAAACCCTAAATTTGACCCGAAACCTAATTCTAACCCTAATTGAGATCCAACACCCTAATTCTAACCCTATTTTTGTCCCAAAACCCATTTTTTAATTCAAAACCCAAAACCTTAATTTTGACCAAAAACCCAAATTTGGACACAAAACCCAAATTTTGACCGAAAACCGTAATTCTAATCCTAATTTAGACCAAAAACCCTAATTCTAACCCTATTTTTTACGCAAAACCCTATATTTAACTCAAAACACTAATTCAAACCCAAAAACCTAAATTTTGACCCTAAACCCTAAATTTGAGCGAGAACCCTAATTTTAACCAAAAGCCCTATTTTTGACCCAAAACCCTAATTCAAACCGTAATTTAGACCCAAAACCCTATTTTTTTTGTTAAAACCCTAATTCAAACCCTGAACCCTAATTTTGACCCAAAACCCTAATTTGGACCCAAAACCAAAATTGACCCAAAACCCTATTTTTAACCCAAAGCCCTAATTCTGACTTAAAACCATAATTTAGACCCAAAACCCTAAATTTGACCCGGAAACCTAATTTTGACCCCAAACCTTAATTCTAACCCTAATTTAGACCCAAACCCCTAATTCTAACCCTATTTTTGTCTCAAAACCCTATTTTTAACTCAAAACCCTAATTCAAACCCTAAACCCAAAATTTGACCCTAAACCCTAAATTTAACCCAGAACACTAATTTTGATAGGAAACACAAAGTCAACCCAAAAACCTACATTTTGACCATTAACCCTAAATTCAACCCAGAACCCCAAATTTTGTCCCAGAACCCGAATTTCAACCCAAAGCCCTAATTTTGATGCAAAACCCTAATTCTGACCCTAATTTAGACCCAAAACCCTATTTTTACTCAAAACACTAATTTTGACAAAAACCCAAATTTTGACCGAAAATCCAAATTTAGACCCAAAACCCTAATTCAAACCCTAAACCCTAATTTAGACCCAAAACTCTAATTCGACCATTTTTGTCCCAAAACCCTTTTTAACTCAAAACCTAAACCTATTTTAACCCAAATCTCTAAACCCTAATTCAAACCCTAAACCCTATCTCGAACACTATTTTTGACCCAAAACCCAAATTCAAACCCTAAACCCTATTTTTTACCCTAAACCCTAATTTTGACCCGAAACCCTAATTTTTAACCTAAATCCCTAATTATGACCCTATTTTTGACCCAAAATCCCATTTTTAAGTCAAAAACCTAATTCAAACCCTTATCCCTAATTTTGACCCAAAGTCCTAAATTTAACCCTAAACCCTAATTTTGACCCGAAACAGTAATTTTAACCGAAAACCCTAATTCAAACCCTAAACCCTAAATTTGACCCCAAAACCTAATTCTAATCCTAATTTAGACCCAAAACCCTAATTCTAACCCTATTTTTGTCCCAAAACCCTTTTTTTATCTCAAAACCCGAAACCTTAATTTTGACCCAAAACCCTAATCCTAACCCCAATTTTGACTCAAAACCTTAATTCTAACCCTATTTTTGTCCCAAAACCCTATTTTTAACACAAAACCCTAATTCAAACCCTAAACCCAAATTTTGACCCAAAACCCTAAATTTAACCCAGAACCCTAATTTTGACCCGAAACCATAATTTTAACCCAAAACCCTAAACTTTGATGCTAAACCCTAAATTTATCCCATAATCCTAATTTTCACCCAAAGCTTATTGACCCAAAACCCTATTTTAAACT